>CM038722.1:11566069-12012828 GCA_021613375.1 Megaleporinus macrocephalus
TCATTATTCAAGTTTGCTTAAGTGCATTTTAATTGGAAAAAAAAGATTAGTGGGTATTTATCAGATAAAAGCTTTGACACTGTCATTTTTGTTTCATATATTACCTGTAGATTTAGATATATTTCTGTATGTTTAATATTTAATATATATCCTTGTTATGTTCAGTTGTTGTTGTTCTGTATAAACATGTGATTATGTGATTGTATTAAAAAGGATTTTACTCCACAGATTTGTTCATTTCTGTTTTAACATTTAAGATGTAAACAAAGTCAGTCAATGTAGTGTTGAGACTCTTTTACTGTGCTGGTAGGGGTAGAGGGGTAGTGCTGTCTATGAAAAATATAGCCACTTTATTTTATATATAAAGAGATTAATAAACCTGGAGATTCTTCTGATCTTTTATAAGTAATATTGGAAATTGTAAAATAGTGGAAAATTAGACCAGAAGATTAAAATTCCTTTGTGGGACCGTTTATTATGGTATGTATCTCTTTACCATAAATGTTTAAAATGTTAAACACAACTAAAATCTTTAGATATTTACAATGAGTGCATTATGATCTATTTAAGCCTGTGGTTTTAAAGTAAATAATAAGTTAAATTGATATTTTATTTTTTTATTCTATAAGAAGGTGTCTGTCCCGAACCCAAACCCCAAAATTTCAACTTAAAGGTTTAACATTTAAATAAAAAAACAAAACTTTATTTAAAAGATGCTATTGTTTTTGTGTCAGTACCAAAACAAATTTAGGTTCATACTGAGAGACAAATTTTAGCCACACCCCTGCATTTTACAGCAGAAAGTGATATTGCATCTTTGTTCCTAATGACTACATTGTGTGTTGTTAGAGCCCTTTGTTTTGAAGTAAATGTCTCCCAAAGTCTGCAATTAGGTACGGTTATTTGCATGTCAATGAAAAATATTATGATTTAGTGTATAACTGTTCAGATCTATGTTAGCTAGCCATGGAATCACTAATGTTTTGAATAATATCTTAAATTACAACAGATGATTGTATGTGTAAAAAATTCAATCATTTTTTTTTAAATAAAATCAACTTAAGCAAAGCATAGGTTCAATCAAGGCAAAAGGATTTTAGTCTAAAATGCACTTTTAATATGTGCTTTTAACTCTGAACCAATTTGATAGAATTATCCATGGAAAAATATGTTTCATGTATAATTGCTTTTCTGTCTCTAAATTAATTTAATTATGCAAATATATATTCTCATATATACATTCTCATATATATATATATATATATATATATATATATATATATATATATATATATATATATATATATATATATAGTGCTTATAAGGCTTGATAATGCTGATTGTAAATAAAGTTAGCATTAAGCTTAATGTCAATAAGACTTCAGTAGGCTAGTTTTCTATTGTCACTATTGATCATTCCATTTTTCTATTTACCCATCCCAGATAAAATCCCTTCTTTGTATTAGACTTTGGATGTGTTCTCATGCAGTCCTAATGTATTCAGACACCCACCGTCCCTCTGCAAAGCAAAACGAAGCATTGCAAAAGCAAACGGAATTGATTCAAAGTGACAGTAAATCTACCTTCTTGCGTTCCTGGCATGAACCTGATCTTCTGTGACCCTGCCCCCATCTTTCTTCCTTCTTCATCCTTCTCTCTCTCTCTCTCTCTCTCTCTCTCTCACTCACTGTCTTAGACATACAGAAGCGTGTCCTGAATGAAATGTTTGTGCTGTGTTTTATCTGGTTTTATGTCAGGTATCTTTTATACACACAAACACAGGATTACCACTTCTGAGACAGAAGCCGATGTCCAAATTGATGTGAAAAATCTGAGCTTTTTGTTGGTCAGTTACATATTCATAAACAAATCTAAGCCAATTTAGAGGCCAGTAAATTAGAATAGACTCTTCCATGCAGTTCACGACATAACAAAGCTGAATGAAAGCACCATTAAAAAATATATATATTTCTTCTCTGCTGATGCTCTGCTGTCTTCAGTTCCCAAGAATAAGAATCACTTTTTTAACCAAGGATGTTACACATAAAAAGAAGAAGACGAGGCACAATTAAAAAGTATTTAACTTGGGAAGAAATAATAATGGGGGTCAATATTTGTACATAATACATATATAAATATGTATACATATGCAAGTAAAAATATATAAACTATTATATACAGTAATATAATATATACATAATTTTGCAGAACGATATGAACATTATGGCACAGATGGCATTTCTTCTTTGATGCTTTAAGTTCATTTTCCTGTATGTATTTGAGGTCTTTATAAATAATTCTGTCCACACATCTCAGTGCTGCCTCCATTAAAAGTCCATCTAAAGTTCTCTGAGTTTAGCTGGGAAACATGTCTCTTTCATTGCTGTATTTCACTCATGCTATAGTTCCCGCTTGTTCTTGGGGAAATTTATCTTCAATTTTGCCTTCATCAAGTGAAATGCATGCTGGATTGCACTACGGTTTGATGATTGACTTAAGCGTTGAAAAACATTGCACTTCTTTGCCTTAAAAAAAAGTCTTGGGTTTTATTCACAGTATGCTTCAGAATGTTGTCCATCTACACTGTGAAGCACTGTCCAAAGAGTTTTTAAGCAAATTTTTGAAATTTTATATTATTCATCTGGAAGGACGTTTGGCACTTTGCAAAATCTTGGCACAACTTACAGTGTAGGTTTACTTCTATGAATGTGTTTACATACAGAGATGCCAAAAATTTGATTTTCTAAAAGAAAATAAATACACATTTCTGCACATTTTTATAATTGATCAATTCCTTTAAAATGAAACTACCATTAACACCAAGAACATAAATGAACTATATCTGTATTAAATGCACCTGGTATCTCGTCAGAGCTCATGTATTTGTTTATTCTGCTTTTTATTATTTCTTAAATTATATATTACATTGGAATTAACTAATGATCCCATAATATGTCACAGCAAGTCACTCAGAGCCTTGATAAGAAATGGCTTATTGTATATAATTGTATATTAAAAAATGAAGAACTCAGAACCTAAAGTAGAAGGAAAATACATACAGTATATTAGAAATTCAGCCTTCAGAAATCAAAAGTCAAGAGACCTTCAATGTAGACTTGAGTTTATTGACACACAGGAATATGTGGGTACAGCTCAGTAGATCACAACCAGTCTGTTAGCTGTCGGGAAGCAGTCTTAATCACGTGCATGCAGAATCACACACACAGGCACATAGTCTTAGGTCTGTTGCTGGTTCAGTCTCTTGAAGTCCAGTTGATCTCTGACTCAGTCTTACTCTCTAACTCCAGTTTAAGTAAAACTAAAAGGGTTAAATGGGAGGGAGGCGTTTGGGGTGTCAACATTAAGGTAACAAAGAAGAGGAGGTTAAGGAGGGGTAAGCAGGGGGGTGAAGGTGACGGTATTTGCATGTCACCCTTAGGGGGGTTGATTGGTAAGGCAGGAGGCAAAGGGTCATTTAAATACAAACAAAGAAGTGGGGGTGATCAACTCTCTGCAGAGAAAGAGGGTAGTATCAGAGTCCATTTGGTAAGTCTCCACAAATAAAGTACATATGATGATAATTATTTCTCTCAAGTAGTAAAATTATATCTAAGTAACCTGTTTTACAATGCCAAAATTAAATGAAGCTGAAGAGCTCCCTAATAGAGTTTTTCCATTCCACCTTATATGGGACAGCATTCACATGCAGGCACCTGCATTCTGTTGCACCATCTAAAGCTTAACAGAAAATTTGAATAAGAAGCCAACTTCAGCCTTGACGCAATAAGCTATATAACATAAGCAGCTAGTAAATACACCATCTTATGGCCAGCAATCGATGAGTTCAATTTGGAATCTCTAGTATAAACAAATATTAATTGTTGACTACTAAGGATAGTAACTAAGGATGCTATATTATCACGCATATTAAATATTTTTTTTTTTTAACATGGAAGGATCTAGCCACTGAAAAAATGTTTGGGACTATGGCCCAAACACCAACCCTGAGAAAATAAATATTTGAAATGAGATCACTAATAGAGAACTAACAGGTTTGTTGAAGACATGGTGAACCTGGCCCTGCTCTTCATGCTGCATCATCTCAGCAGAACCTACACCAGTTTTAAGGTTTATTATACAGTGCCTTTTACAACAGATGTTGTCACAAAGCAGCTTCACTGAACATCTGGGTCCAAACCCACAGTAAGTAAGCCAGGGCAACAGTGACAAAGAAAATCCCATAGATCAAGAGAAAGAAACCTTTGGATGAACAGGAAGAAACTCAAAAAGGTTAACTTGTGCTTCTGTGGTCGACACTGGTTAGCAAAACAAGTGCACATTACAAAAAGAACAAAATGTTCTACTTCATGCATTGATGAATATAAGGTCCTAGAACATTACAGTTCTGTTTGTGTACTTTAGCTCAGCACTGAACACTGTAGTTACAGAGATGCTGTCCAAGCTTCATATTCCATGTGGATTCTGGAGACAAACAGAAGGCAGCAGGTGCTGCTAGGAAAACACACATCAGAGCCCTCAGTACTGGAGTACCACATGGTTTTTTGCTCTTATTTTCAATTTCTACACCAGTGACTGTCTTTCATAACCAACAGTGATAAGTCTACCTGCAGAAAGTAACGACTTGCTGCTTAACACATTAAAGGCACTAGAGATGGTAGTGCGATTCCCCCTTCATATCCCCTTAACATCAAAAGAGTTTGTGGGGTTAGGAGAAAGGATTGAGAAATAGGTGAATTCTCATTGATACCCTACTGAGATTCGCTTTATTTCTTTGAGACAATCTTGAAAACATTGCTTCCTTTGGGAATAGCACATACCTAGTTGCATCTTTGGAACATATTGATGTCAAATTCTGACTTAATTCTGCTCACTTCCTTATTTCTACATTTTGATTGTAATGTCTATCTAAAAAATACAATATACTGTAATGTACACAAGGTGAAAGACTAATAAAGAACAATTTAAGATGCTCCAGCAAGATCACTGTTTCACCTTTCTGTCTGAAGCTTTTATCGCTGTCCAATAAAAACAGGTTTATGTAAAGATCCACCCAAGTATTTTAAGATGTTAAAAAGGGAGGTATCCCACTCTACAAAAATGAACAGTGAACCTGGAATGACACATTTCCCTGCAAATGTAAATGAGGAGCTGTTTTATTGTCAGGGAGTTTCTCAGGTTTTTGAGTGCATGGCTAAAAAAAAGTAATTGGAAGAAAACAGCAACAAAAACACCCAAAAAATAAATTTCAGGTCAACTCATCAAGGGTTTCAGTAACTTTTGTTTAGATTATATTTGGAACCTAAGGGAGCATATTTTAATTATCAGATGAAAAGGCATTGTTTTAAAAAATGTTGCATTGTTTGCAAGGGGTGATTTGATCTTGGCATTCTTATTGCATTAAGAAAAGCTTGGTTTGATTTGTGTCACACCGGTGCAGTAACAAGCTAACATCTGCAGATGTCTCCTGATACTGGTATTTGCCACAGGGATAAGCCAAAGACAGCTGGGTTTCTAGCCTGGTTTCCATCTATAGATGTCATAAATCAGGAGCAGAATCAGAATCACTTTATTTCCAATTATGTCAGATGTACCAGGAATTAGCTTTGGTAACTTGTTTATTTGTAGTCAGACTCATTCTAGCTTTGCTATTTGCAGCTTTAAGCGCTCTGGTGAGCTTTGTACAGCAGTTGTCCTATCTATTTACATTTGGCATATATTGGGTGGGTGAAAATGCATAGCCTGAGGCCTAAAAATGTATTAATGACTGCCTGTCAAATGTAAATTAGCAAATATTATTGTCATTGTGAAGCATCAAAAGGAAATGTTTATTATTAACATGTTCCTCTTCACTTTTTTTATGAACACTTTAATTATGTATTCAATTTAATCAAAAGCAACCGTGACATGCTGCAAGAAGTGTTATTCCGAATGTGAGTGAAGTGTTCACGCCTGTCAAAACAAAGAAAAACTGAGATTGGGCAGCAAAAAACTAAGTAGGTCTAAAGTCTCGATAATATATATATATATATATATATATATATATATATATATATATATATATATATATAAACAAGAGTTAACATTGGTGCTGCTTTTCACCGGTGGAGAGGCTCTGTGCAAGTAAAGGAATAAAATGTGATGCTAAAACTTCTTCAATACTATTGACAATTGAAGAGGAAGGAGCAGGAACTGTACATTTTTGATGATATTTTTACCCGCTATGTTTTGAAGAATGAATTGCTCCTTCAAGGTCTTCAGAAGGCTAGAGCCACCACTGTAAGCCAATACTAAACTTACTATAAAATCATTATTTTAAAGAAGTATGATAAAAAAATATATTTGTAGAGAATGTCATGTTAGTGAAAAAAATGACCTGATTCTTAATATGGCATTATCATAGCTAAACTGCACAGCTACTGTATCTATGAAAAGTTAAAGACTTAAAATAAAGTGACTAAAGACAAACACAACAAATTGGGATATAGGAAAATAAAATGTAATTTGAAAACCAAAAATTCAGCTGACAGCAGTCCTGTGGTTAATGCATTTCACTTAACACTTATACATGTCACTTCCTTTAATATTTTTATTTGTAGAGACTGGAGAACAGCAGAACTGATAATGACATCAAACACAATGACAAAAACTGTGCTGTCAACAAGCACCTTTCCATATTTTTTCAACCAATAAATAATACATATCCTAGTTAAATGTGTGTGATGAGTGCACCTTCAAGGTCTTAAACTCTAGTATTTTAATATTACTCCACCATTGTTAAGTTTTGGTTGCACACTAATGGGTTAAAATCTTGAAACACCCAACAGAAAATCATCCAGTCTGTTTTTCCCCCATAGTATCTAGGCAGATATGAACAGCTCTTCCATTTGTCAGAGTTTACGTTATTCTCACACACACACACATATGCTTTTTTCCTAATTTTATCACTAACACCATATACAGAAAATACACTAGGATTAGAGACAATAACTCTTTGTGTAAATGCTGTTATAATGTTTCCAGTCAGGTTTTATAAGCCAATAGATTAGAGTGACACAGAAGTTCAGTAGCCATTCTTTTGAATGGAGGCACAATCGATCTGCAGGTAATAAGAAAACAAAGCTCTTTTAACTCAGGACAGGTGCTCGGGAAAGCAAAGCAGAGCTAATCTATTCACTGTGAAACTCATGGGAGAACAAAAAAGAAAGTAAACAATACGCATCAGTGAGAAATGATTAGCAGCAAATTCTCAGATCCGAATCCATCACTCACCTTCTCTGTCCATGTGGAATTTTGATCATCAGCTGTGACTTTGTCTCATGCTATTTTCATTGCATTACATTTTTTCACAAGCTCTTCACTTGTTGCAGTTAGCTTTATCATCTAAGCAGATTTTTTGCAACAGCCACCCTGGAGATTAATTAGTTCCACATACAGCCTTCTGCTTTGTTCCTTTGATTGAAAATCATAATTTTTTGCAATTTCATCTAGGCTCCCTGCTGACAAAAATAAATCCAAACCATGCAGATGGCCATTTGTTCCTTGTGTGTGCCCATTAATGGACCCCACACACATATTTACTCACTCACTTTGCTTGAGAGGGATAATGATTATGAGCATTATAAAAACAGTATATGTATTTTATTTGAGCAATCACTACTCATGATAAATCATTTTGATAAAGATGGACTGTCCGGAATACTTATTGAAACACATTATACTTAATAGCTAATTTGGGGGTTCATAAAGCAATGCAATAATAAAAGGCATACTCAGCCAAATCTGTATTATTGCCATATAATTTATATAATAATTACTATTAATCATTGTAAATGAAGTGCCATCAGTATGTATAATCAAAGTACTCCATCATTAGATGCCAGGTAATTAGCCACAATTGCTTTACAGCTATACTTATCAGGTATATTTAGCACATACACTCTTTAAAAGAGGTTTCTTATGATCTTTCAATTGATGGTTCTTGAAATAGCCAGTTTGAGAAGAGAATTGCAAGTGAAAGGAGCTATTTTATACATTTAAAAGATATGCAGTTTTATACAAATTAAAGAGTCCAAATATTTTACCACAGCTAGCTACTTCTACTAATCCATCTGTGGAGAAGGACAATAACCACTGGCCAGGTATTATTTGGATGGTGGTTCATTCTTAGCACAGCAGTGACACTGAACTAGTGGTGGAATACTAGTGTTAAGCTGGTATGAGTGTATCATTGTTGTAGAGTTTTGTTAAATACCTTGGGTTGAAAGAAGTCCACCAATCACAAATGTGTACAGAAATGATCCTTGACAAATAATGCATGGAAAAATATGAGCAACAGTCTCTAAACACCTACAAGATGTACCAACAGGGTGGCAGCAGGTGTACAACAGCAGGTGTACAACAGCAGGTGGTGAGGCAGGAGTCCAGAAAGTAAAGACATAAAAGCTCTTTTGTTTCTTCCAGCAGAAGGAAATGGAGATCATGTAAAGTGTCTGGTGTCTTATTAGTGACTCAGCTAGGGTTCATGTTGAGCTGAGGGAAAATGCCAGGAGGTACGCTACAGAAGGAAGGATTTGTCAAAGCTGGTTCACTGTTCTACACATCTCCTTAGAGATACACAGCACTGCTGCTGAAACCTGGGGGCAGATTGCTAACTTGCCTTGCTAGCTCTACAGGACAAACACATTTGAAAATGAATGCGCACACACTTTTTACTGCAATGCTGAACCTCCTTAGCACCAAGCAGCTGCACTCACACATGCATGCGTGCCCCACTACACAGATATACACGGTTACTGTATTAGTCATTGCTTGGATAGTTTACAAATCATTGATATTGAACATTAAGCCTTTTGCATTTTGTTTCAGGTGTGTTTTGTATAAAACTAGCACCTGTTTCAAAAACTAAAACAGGTACTACATTAAATAATTGTTTTTCCACAAATGTTTGGAGGATTTGATAACTATACATTTAATACAAATTATTCCTGCAAAACCATTTTCCATTTGTCATCCTTCAATAAGTTCTAAACTCAAATGAGGAAAAAAGCTGTTGAGCTGCATGATTTGGGGAATAGCTACAAACGTCAGCATTTAAATGAAGAAGTTTCAAAAGCATGGAACAAGTTGAAGTTGCCCCAATGCAAAATAAGAAGGTTGTTAAGTCATTCCATGTCTTTCTTTTTAAATATTAATTTTAGCTCACTTTCATGTAGGGTGCCAATATTTCTGGATACTTTGTCCAACCATAAAGCATGTCTGTCGTGCTGTTAGCTTGAAATGCTGCTCCAAGTGGTTAAAATAAACATTTTGGCAAGTTTCAGAAAACACTACTCAACAGTCACTGGGGCAGTACCAACAAGGGTACATCTTAGTCTTGTTTTTTTTCCTCTGTTTTAGAGTTTTTGGTTACTAAAAGGTGCAAGTATGTTCCTTGTCCTGGAAAAAAAAAACATTCACACTGTTTGTAACTTGATGAACAAAAATTTACCTGCACATTACCTTTAACAGTATACACATAATATACAAACATTATTTTGTTTCTTTAAAATCCCATCATGGTCAGTATTTTAAATGTTTGTCCATGTTTTGGATTTGAAGGTTGCAATAACTTACTGCCTCCTGTTATATTTAGTCACTGTAACACAAGGATGTGCGGCTTTATCCATATATTATCTACATTGTTGAGTTCTTTAGTTAGTTGCTTGTGAATTAAAGGGACCAGTGTTCATATATTATTTATGATTATATCCCTGAAACTGTTGTTAACTCCTATTTAAATTTTAATGATAATAAAGATAATAGAGCTTTATTATTTTGGTGTTCATTTGATCTGTGTGAATAGACGAATATAACATTGAGCACTGAGTAATTTCTCTTCCTGGCTGACCATAGACCTTAGGAGTGTGAACATATTCATTAGAGAGCGTCCTCATAATCTCTCATAAATGTTGCATGTTTTTAGTCATTAGAGTCCTTATTATAGCCATTATGTGTTCCTTAATGACATCAGAATGCAATGCACATTCATGTTGGAGTGCTTGAACTGAAATCTGTTATGAATAAAAAAACATAACTGCACTTTTATGTAGTAGATTCTTTAATCTTGTCTAAGATAGAGACTACTGGTAAATTATAAAAGAAAAGGGCTCTGAAGACAGAATACAATGGAATGATGAAAAAAATGGCTGCTCCCTTTTAGCATGTTTTCTGGCCAATATTTTGAAACACCCTTCAGATCCCAAGTCACTGAGCAGGCGGAGTATAAAATGCAAATGAAATAGACAATTTTAGCCAATTTTTGGCTTTGCTGGACAAAAGGAATCCATCCAATTTTTAAAGTAAACAAAATGTAATTACACTGCAGGTCTTAAACTGCAGATCTCACACTAAGACAACATCCAATACATCTGTATATTTTATGTGCATTGATAAAAAAAGATTAATGTGAATATCAACCTGCTACAGTAGTTGACAATGACCTGATTTCCCAAAAGCATCTTAAATGGTAGAAAGAGTGTTCAATGAAATTTTCACTTTACCATCTAGAATCACCTTTATGCTAAGGTGGTTTTGGGAGACCCAGCTCTGCATGTTGTATAGATAAAATCCTGGACAGTATATTGTCTTCCAGTATAGAACCAGTATATCTGAAAGGTTTGCCTTGATGTCAAATTTCCACAGCAATGGAAATGAAACTATTATCTGACTAATTTAGAGGCAGATGGATTTAACAGTAAAATAGAACTTTTGTGGTTGTTGAGATCTTAATATTTTTCTGTTCCAAGTGTAATTTCCAAATCTACAAAATTTTATTTAGCTAACTGTCTAAACTTGCTTTGTTCTGCCTAGCTAACACTGTCAAACCATCTCCCCTTAGAACAAAAGGCTCATTATGATGCGTCTTTTAAATAGGACCAAAAACTTTACAGTTTCACAGAATGTAAATGGAAATGAAAGATGGTAAATATTTACTTGATGAGTAGTCAGTACAGTATATAACTTAAGGTATGATTTAACCCCAAAATCCGGCATATCTGACAAAAATAGCAACTGCAAATCCATTTCAGTGAATTCCAGTTGTTTCTGCCAATGTCTGCGATCCATAGGTTGAATCAACTTCTTATTTGCCAGCGCCTTGTTCATTCCTCTTCAACAGCAGCTGCATTGTTATAATAATAACTGCAGCACTATTTTCACCCATTTAGTGGAACAGGAAATTTCAAACAAGAAATTGGTAAACAAGAAGCTTAATGTGGCCTCATGTGATCCATTTGCTTTTCTTTTTTCTAACTTTTGTCAGTCATTCAGTTAGCAAAACTGTATATGCCAACATAATATCAGTATATTCAAATATTATCCTGAGCATAATATCCCTACAGGCCATCATTAGGCAAAAGGTTGAGACACAGTGTTTACACTGAGAAATGCTTACCATATGTTTAAATGATACCACTTGTAAAAATGGCTTTTCTTCCACTTTTTTGCCTGGTGAACCATATTACTGTGGAAACTGTCATTCAAAATATGCCTTTTGTCAAACCATGAAGAACATAAAGCCTGCCCATACCTCTACTAAATCTCAGCATTAAACAGAAACACCACACATTTTTGTCATCTGTGACATTACTGAGAAAATAATATGATGATATGTACTAGTGTAAGGTAACAAAAATGTAAGAAGAACAAATAAAACAATACTTCCACTTAATGACAACATGTTTGGATTTCTGTGGGGAATACTTATAATTATGATACATAAAAGTCTCATGTGATTTAAACTTGACTTTAAGGCTGGTCTGTCCATACAGTCCTCCTCTCTATAGCCTCTCTGCTGAGGTCAAATAAATCGAATTGTAAATGTCATTGTAAGTAGCTCAGTGTCTCTTTGGAGTAATTGTGCAGGGATCCAAAAGTAGTTTAAATGTGCCATGGTCTATGACCTATGTTTATGCAGCACACAAGAAAATGTGCATTAATTCCCATAGCTAATAATTCAATTAAATGCATGGGGGGAATTCCCTCCCCTTCTTACTGAAACCCTCACTGCATTCCTGAGATAAAGTACTGTTCATGCTGAAAGTGCTTTCTATTCAACCAGCGAGATGGTATAAACCAAAAGCGAATTATAGCGAATTCCATTATATCATTAAGGGCGTTTTACAGGTTCTAAGGAAAAGCCACAATGTCATTAGGTGTTATTCCATTTTTTTATTCAATTTTTTTCAAATGGTGGATGCACGTGGCATAGATTTAAAGGGGAATAGATTTTTTTATGAGAGTAGCTGACATAAAATAATACAAATAGTTTTGTTAATAATCCAATGAAATATGTTTCAGTAATGTCAATAAAGTAAAAAAAAACTTCCTGCACTGAGTGTAGGGCTTATGTGTGAAGCACAGTTACAAAAAGAGTGCATTAACAGCGAAAAAATGTATTGTCACTGAAGTAAGCAGTTTGGGCAGTTTAATAAAAAAGAACTATCTGCAATCATTAGTAGTATTTTGATGGATAGTGACTGGACTGTACTGTATTATACTGATACATTTGAGTTATCTGCTGTCAATGTGAAACTGATTTCATTACTGTTAATTTACATACAATGAGTGATTATTCAACAGCATTTTACAATTATTATAAAATACAGTAAGATACTGTTGTTTATTCACAGTAAATTAACAACAATTCATTACAGTGTGTGTATGTATATTTTGCCAAAGAATAACTATTGTATTAGAATACTGGCTGGCGGATAGTGATAGTGGTGCATGCAAGTAATCAAGACATGGTTCATGCAAATGTATTTTTTACAGGCACTAAAATTACATCATTACAATCATAACTCCTCAAAAAAGTCATTTATTACACCTGCGACAAGACATGCAGTCAGTTCTAACAAAAGGTGACCAGACTCATGAAAGTGGGACTACATTTAAGTAACTTTAATCACTAAGAATTATAATTAGGTTATTAGTCAGTGATTGCAATACCAAGCTAACAAAAACTGGTAAATAAGTAAAGCTGCTTATTAGGACAATTTTATACATGCCTTTGTTGCATTTTACTCCTATTTGAGATGGAACACAGTTTTTGAACACCTTTTTATGCTCGATCATGTTTAGTAAATGTAATCAATATACAGTAACACTTTGTCAGTAACACTGCAGTGGTGCATAACAAGCTCATGTAGAACATTAGTGTGGTTTTAATGAGGATGTTCTTTGCACTACTTTAGCTGATTAGAAAAGATGGTGTCAAAAACAGCACAGTAGAAATTCAAAATAAATTTGACTTAGTTATGGATAAGACATTGGCTGTGCAGATAAGGTGAAAGCAATGAATGCACTCTTTTAATCCAGCAAGTATAGAACTCACTCCGGTCATGTGTCATGCCATGCCCTGTTCCGTCTGTCTGTTTACGTTCCTCTTTGTAGCCATGTGCTTGTATCTATTTGTTTTTGTCATGTGCTCTGTGCCTCCGCCTTAGCCCCGTCTGTCTCACCTGTTCCTCCTTTGCGCTTAGTCCCGTCAGCTGTCTGTCCCTTGTTACTATTTTGATCACTATTTCTGTTTACTTTGTCATCATGTTTGTTTACTTTGTGTTTCGTTTCCATCCTTGTGTTTATTAAATATTCTGTATTCCATCCTCCCCCGTTCTGATTCTTGTATGCTCTATGCTCGCTTTGTGACACAATGAACAATCAAACTACTGCTGTTAAATATTTCACAGCCTGCAAAGGTAGTAAAGTCCTATAGTAAAGTAAAGTGGTTGTTTCTCTCTTACAGTTATGCTCAATGAGGTAAGACTTAGGACAGCTAGTTTACATTATCATATAGAGATGAGTGCCTTACCTGGCAGTCAGTCATTGGTTAAGCACTGCAGAAATTCCCAAAGGATTTATGGTGTCTTTGCATAATGCTGTAATAATGAAATTGTCACAAATAACATAAATAACAGTTAGTTTAGGCCAGAATGAAATCCACCCAGAACCATACAGGGATCTTTCCTTAAATACTTACTTTGTCATTTTTCTCAAACTTGAAGGCTATATGATATAAATCTGTTGCATACTACTTTCCCCACTGCAGTGACCCAGAATCCAGCTGCACTTTTGACTCCTTCTGAGAAGTGTTCACATTTGTGGCACACTGTTTCAAGACTAATAAGTAGTTTGTTGATACTGTGTCTGCCTGAAGCACTAAGTGTGTTTTGTCTGGCACTGTAACATTTTGAGGTCTCATCCTAATTGAAGTAGGCCTTGTGCTTCTAACAGAGGGGCAAAATTTGCTTGGTGTCAGCCCATGACAGCTGTGACAGACACTTTTCGGGAGTTGATGTGGATCCAATAGTCTAAAAAGAATTACGTTTTCTGGTGCTGAAAAATGGATTTATGCCCTGCTGATTGCCCCAGTAGGTTTCCTGCTCTCACTAGCTAAGAAGAGTCTTGTAGGAATGTTAGCAGAAGTTAAAATTACTGCTGATGCGATTTTTTTATTTGTGTCAACACAAATACTCTTAATATAATAACTACCATTTATTCAATAAACCATTCAGTTATACTCTAAGCCGCTTGTCTGTCTGTGTTGCAGGGGGTGATGAAGCCTATCGCAGCACATGTTGGGTGAAAGGCCATCACAGATAACTACCATTATTAGCATAATAGTAAAAACATAGTATGTGAACATTCTACGGTTGAATGATTTGTTACAAGATACTGACCATGTAACAATTTCCATGCCACACATGCAATGCAGGGGTAGTTGATGAACCCATTATTAGTGCTGCTTCCTTGATAAATTAAAGTATTATAATTTGCAAAGGAGAAAAGATAGAATAAGGCCTTGGCATAATTGCGTCTTGAGCAAATTAGTGTCACAGTATTAAGATCATTTTGGAATTTTGAGAGTCAGCAATGTTCTGTCATGTTACAATTGTATTTGTGACATGGATGGACTATCCATTTAAGTAAGTACTATGCTCTGTGCCTTTTTGGGATAATATTGGGCTCAGGGTTGGACTGTGTATTAAAGGAAGCCTGCACTATTATATTCTCAAGACATCTGGGATTTTGAAAAGATGACGCTGTACCACTGAAACTCTTAAAGGTAAATCAGAGCCAAGGCAAAGAATAATAAAGAGACTGTCATCCAGACTGATAAAAATTAATCAGTGACACTGACGTGTGATATTTAGCATGCAAGATAGCCAGGCAGATTTTAATGGGCTGTGTCAAGTCTCAAATCTAGAGAGCTAAAAAAAAAAAGGGTTGTCATAAATATAAGATTTGATATCTCTTCTCAGTAGGTTCCAGCCTGATGGCATGAAAGTCATAAACTTTACAATCTCTGCTACTGTGGAACAGATAAGCACACATTTGCGGTGTACATATTGTATACGTATTTTATATGTGTACACAATGTCAATACTTGCACATTATTACAATATTTATATCATTTTGCTTATTGTATATTTTATTGTCTTTTTTTCAACATTTTGTTGGAATTTGCAGACTGAGAGAAATTCCTTGTAGATATAGTACTTGACTACTTGGCAAATAAAGACTGTTTCTTGTTTATATGCACATGGATAATGGACGCACGTGAATCCTCCATTAGAGGAAAACCATCTGGGCCCCATTGAGTGGAAATGTAGATTGGCCAAACAGTCTGTGTCTCTGCACTGTAGAATGACATTGCTCACTTCAGGGCAAATGTTTTCTTTGGCAATATAACCTAAAACCTGTACAATGCGGGGAAAATCTATGTAAGGTGTGTTTCTGAACACATGAAACTATACATTTGAGGAATAATTAATGAAGCTTGCATTCTAAATGTTGGTCTATAGGCAAACACTGCCCTTAAAGCTTCTTGTGATAGTGTCTGGCTTAAAGTAACCTTCTTCAGATGTCATGATTCATTTGAACTATGCATGAGTGATACCACTGGATATCAGTCATTACTGGCAAGTAACCATGACAATCACCATGCTGGCAAATGTAAATTTACTTTTGAAAGGACAAATTTTATTTATACAGCTTTTTAAAAACTTTTGCATTATTATTATTAATTTTAAAAATATTTAGACTACGATAGTAGAGGAAAATACTTAGAGAAAAATACGTAGAGGAAAACTATAATTAGATGCATTTATAGCTAAATACAAGAGCACCTCTGCTAATCTGACAGATTTGTTTTACTGTTGTTTTGTTTTAGGATTTTTTAAAATTATATAAAGCATGTAACTCACACTCACTTGAACACATTTAGTTTATTGAGGGAAGCATATACAAGTTGCTTTTACGGGTGTCAATTAAGGAGATGATAAAGCTGTGAACCCACATGAGCAGGAGCGCATGAAAGCACATTTTTACAATTTGCAATATGTGATTAAACAGGGTATTGTGAAAAGGTCATGACACAATTGTATATTTGAATGTGATTTTCATTCAAATGTTAGCTAAAGCTAAAAAAAAGCACATATGCTAAAGATTATCTTATCAGCTAAGAAAAGCTTAGAAAGTTAAAGATAATGAATGCTACTTATTTCTGGATATTACCCTAGCCTATTTTTTTTACCAGAAATTATTGTCTTTCAAATATATCTTTAGGGCAAATAAGGGTTGAAGTGATGTGGATTGGTCACAGTGTTTCTCAAATTGGTCCTCATAAAAATCCGGGTGGTCCAGATTTTGGCTTCAACCTTACTTGCGAAATATTAGGACAGAGGAAAAACATGGACTGTCTGAGGGTCCCAAAGGACTGTTGTGAGAACAACTGGTCTACCACATGCAACTGTTGAATGTGAAAGCTTCCTGAAAACACAGTTGTGAAAAAAAAAAAATCTGTGCCCCAAGAACATTTATTTTAGAACTGTGAGACATAGTTAATGATATGAATGAATTAAGAATTCACCTATAGATTAGGAAGCTATTATCATATTAATGCAATCTGCAGCTCGGTGCTTAAGACATTTTATAATAGTGCTCCTTAATTTTAGACAAAGAAAAAAAGCTCTTATGCATGCCCAAATAGTTCTATTCTTAGTCAGGGGTAGTGAACCTTTGTTACGGCTTAGAGAGAGCAATTTGTTGCATGGAATCTATGAGTCATTGCAAGCAAAAGGATTGAAGCATGGAATAGCTTGGGGACTCTGTGCCATTAAAACTACATTAGACTCCAATCTGTAAATCCCCAGGGATTCGATGGGCTGTTGCTTGAATGCCACTGAGAGTCTACACAGAGCAGCGATGGTTGTATGTATGCTGAAAACTGCAAATCTATAATCAGGCAGCTAAGCACAAGAAGTCATATTAGTTTGATGCCCTGAGACTGATGTGTTGTCCTTTACAGAGGTGCTGGTAATTACAGCTTAATCTGGCTTTACCCTGGTGTTTAATACACAGTGCAAATTGCCCAAAGGCTTTGCCACTGCTTATTCAAACCAGGTCCCTAAATCATATCTAAACCCATAAAAATCTGTAGCTCCTAGAAACTTTTAAAATGCTCACAAAAAAAACAGAATCTGGTTTGTTTCACCGCTGTGTTCTGTGGAACCTCAGCCCCTCAATCCTCTCTACATTCTACTACAGACATTAGAGAGTATCCAACTGTCTCATTAGCAGGTTCAGGAACCGCTCCGTCTCAGATCACAGGACCCTAGAGTGAACTGAAAGGACAGCTAAGACACCTTCCACCCCTGTCATGGATTTATTACTATCCTGCCATCTGACAGAAGGTACCAGGGTATCAATTCCACCCAACAACAACTGATCACTAATTTCTTTACCATCACTGCACACGTGCACTTTAAATTCGCTTGGCCTTTCTGTACATTTTACAGAGTACAATATTTATACTAGTTTCTGAATCACCACCCTGCCACTAAAGGTCAATTTTCCAATTCATACATATTGTTTTATTGTCTTGTCTAGTATTTATCTTGCGTAGTTATGTATTTATGTAGCTATATCTATTGTATGGTGAATTTATTATATATTATGTGCTTGTTTTTTAGTGTGGTGTATCTGCACTCTGTGTAGTCCTGTACAATGTGCTTCATTTTGATCTCATTACATCTACATTTCTACAGTGTTTAGTTTTAAATTGCATCACATCTGATCAAAATTCACCTGAAATTCATTATCTGGAGCAAGCACAGAAGATTGTGATAATCATGCTTTCTTTTAAAAAGAGAGAGAATGAAGATCGACTGAGAACGTTGAAAGATGAACCAGATATTATGAAGTGAGGGAGAGGCAGATTTAAAGGAAAAAAGGAAGTGTACAGTTTTTTGAACTGTGTAATATCAATCTAGTGTATGCTATAACAATTGCAGAATAAAGCCTTTTTGAAAAGCTATGAGTTATCAGACTGGCTGATTGGGTTTGCCCCTAAGCCTCTCTTATATAATACACTCCAGAAGTCTTTTGACACTGAGGTTTGCCTAGAAAATCATATGCTGCCAATTATACATGTATGCAAATATTTAATTTTCACATAACAGACCCTCACCCACGAGAAACTATGTGTGATGTGGCATGTATGTGTGTTGCTGGGGTGGATGTGCAGGTGATCCCACTTTGAACTAACACAGCTGTGCAACTCAATTGATCTAAGAGGACACTTGGGAATGCACAGTGAGCTATCTTTGTTGAATCTGCTTTTAAATCCATGACTTAATTTATGATCTGAGATGTGAAGAAAGGCATAGCCTTTTACAGTGTGCAGTGAGGGGGAGAATTTTTAAATGTGCTTGCAAAATCAGCAATTTGATAATTTATTTTTAATGGCTACAAAACATGTCACTGAATTAGAGCTGTAATAAAATATGTTCCTAGAGTTAGTATACAGTATACTCTTTATATACAGTCCTCATTGTTACTACAATAATAATGAAGCCTTCATTAATGACTTGTTACATCCATGTACTGACGACATGGTTTTTGTCAGTCACATAATGCTGACGAGCACACCATCACCCCCGGCTTTGAGCTCATTTAGCCTGTTTTTTTTCCCCCATTGTTGTCCTCAGACGTTCTCATTACCTAGTAAGACTATGGAAAACTTTGGCTTGTGTGGCTTACAGCAGGGATGTTCTTATCTGTAAAAGGGCCAGTGTGGCTACATGATTTATATCCTGATTATAATCAGTTGGTTTTCACAGTGACCATCTATTCCTATGTATATGTTGGAATGAAAACCTGCTGCCACACTAGCCCTTTGTGGATGAGACTAGACACCCCTGGCTTAGAGGTACAAATACATTTAGCAAACTAAACTTGCATACATGAACACTGACACTTGGCCAATTATTTGGCGCTGTAACCAATGATCACATGTGGTTTCAGGCAAAACCTGCAAAACAGTGACACTGCACTGCTGACTAGAACCTGCACCAAGATTCTACACATTTGCAGATGTTCTCCTGTTACTAAGAACTTGGTGGACTTTTGTATGTGACAACACTGATGCAATTCTCAATACAACAGTTAACACTATGGCCCTGCTGACAGTTTCACACCCACGACAAAAGACCCAGTCAAGGTAACAATTTTGCTGCTACAAGCCCCCATGTCAGATCAGTTCTTAACCTTGCGGCCCAAGTTGTATTGCCCAAGGGCATCCACCAGATGTGTGCATCAAGGCCCCTAAGCGCATATGACAATGATCTTTCCATGCATGAACTTTATTCTAGGTAACATATGAATAGGCAGGAGCTGCTTGGTCATTGCTCTGGTTTTACAGGAGTTAGTCACCTCCCATCACTCAGTGTCTTCACTGGATCTACTCTAGGTAAGTCCAATTTGTCATGGCATCGGCCCTCTAATTGAATGAAGATATAACCCAATCCCCTTGCACAGGAAGGTGAAATCCAAAGCTTCCCTGCTAAGTTTGATGCCTTTAGAATGTATAAACATGCTTTGGTTATTTGATGTTAACAAGACATTTAAATAGGTTAGGCAAACTCATAGTACCATAACCCCAGTATAGCTTAAAAATCACCAAGAGGCCACTATCCGGGGTGATGTTTAGCTGTTTAAAGCTGTAGCTGATGAACAGTGATTTGGCAGCATAACACTCAGACATGCAAGCCCCTTGTCAATGCAGTACATGTCTTTGGTAAATGTTTTCTGCCTGATGTGCAGAACATCAGTGCAACCTGGTGCTGCAGCATTCAGTCTTTCTGCGTTTATCGATGCCTTGTTTAATGTTTACATTATTGCTATTTCTACATATTAACATAGATGGGATAAGCCTGGGTGATCAAAGGCTTGCTTAAGGGCAGGTATGTAGCAGCAACTACAGCACTTAAACTCACCTAGAAGGAAGCCATATGATTTGCCCCAGAGCTGGAGTGTGGAACTCCTTTTGGGCCACAGTCCGGCAGACATTTTCATCTTATGTTAGAAATACACCGTATGTAGGTAAAGGGTTGAGAATTAGGCATGTCAGCTTGAATGCTGAACTCCATAGTGGGTCTAGTAAAACTGCAAATCTATAATCAGATTATAGACTGCCACCACACAACAGACATGCTGTACAACGCCACATAGCATTCAGATGCAGTTACATCACATAGAATGTGTTGCAGTGAGAGTTAGTTACTTATGGATGATTGTTACAGCCAGCTCGTTCAGTCAGACCGAAACATAAAAAGAAGTGGGGAAACACCAGGTTCAATTTAATGTAAATATAATTTATTTATAAATTATAAATCTAGGGATATAAATAAAGAAAAATAACACCTAAGGATTGAGGTTGGCATCCAAACACGTGTGGTAAAAATGAAAGTAATCAAAAAATACCAAACCACCATGAGGCCTAACAGGCCTCACAACCAAACGGACAACGAGAGAGAGCGAGCGAGATTATCTCCTCTCAGGTGCTCTCAATTACCATGTGACCCAAACAGCACCCTGCCCAAACCTACACTGCCCCCACAGGTCAGGCAGAGTCTACACAGGGTTATAACACTTCCAACCCCAAAAGAATTCCTCGAAGAAAATAACCGGATACTTGTCCCTCTGTAGTCCATCTCCAACCCGATTTACCAGGAACACGGAACCTGCAATACAAGAACAGAGAGGAGAGGAAACATAACCCTTCACATGTTTTTTTATTTTTACACTCTAGAAAGAACATCATATCAGGATATGCCTGATGTCAAGCTGGAAAGGCTGAAGAACCAAACTCCACTACATAACTCGTTTGTTCTGATTTATACTGATTGCGATCAGTATAAAGTAGGACAAACTGAAGAACCCAAATACACTTCAAAATGGTTAGGAGCTAGAATTAAGGCAAGAGCTTCCTTTTCTACAGTAGAGTAAGCACACTGATGGGTATTAAACTTCCTGGAATAGTAAAACAGGATGATCAATCCCATCTGGACCACATTGCAGAAGAACTACACCTTCCCCCACATCACTAGCATCAACAGCAAGACTTAAAGGTTTAGCAAAATCAGGTGCGAGCAAAACTGGAGAACATGTGAGCAAAGCCTTGACATTGTCAAAGGCCTGTTGACAATTTTCTGACCACCGAAATAGAATCTTTGGGCCAAGACGACTCTTTACTTTACACCTTCTGAGAAATGCACCAACGATCAAACAGATTCTCTTTCTCCCTTGCAAACTCCATAAGTAGATGCTTCAGTTTTTCTAAATTGCCAAAACATTGCCGGTAACGCTTCAGGAACTAATTCATATGCAGTTAGAATGACAGTTTTAACATGCTCATACCTAGAACTTTGTTCAACACTAAGAGAGGAGTATACACTCTGCCCTGTCCTGTCTGTCAATACACATTGTAGCAGCAGAGTCCACATCTCTTTAGGCCACTTTAAAGAAGTAGCTACACGTTCAAAGTGAGAAAAATATTTCCGGACCTCCTTTTCAGAAAACAGAGGAACCATCCTAATGTATCTACTTACAACAAATACCGAACCAGTTAGCTCCGCGGGACCCGGAGAGACTACAGAAGGAGACACGTATAATGGTATTTTGGAGGTCACATTAACTTTTTTTAGCTCAAACTCCCTCTCTGCATTTTCTTGTTCACGCTCTTGTTCAATTTTTAATTTCTGCAACTCAAATTGTCTAATTTCCCGTTCACGTTCTTGTTCCAACTTCTTTAGCTCAATTTCCTTGTCTAATTCCTTCTTCTTGAAAGCCAGAGCCTCCCTTTCAGACCTAAGTTTTGCTGCTTCTTACTGCATCCTTTTTTCTTTCAAATCTAGTTCTTTTAATTTTAACTCCCTAGATGCACTCTCAAGCAAAGACAAGGAAGTCTCCTTAGTACGAGTACAAAGGACACCCTTTTCACCCAAATAACTACGAAGGGTTTCTTTAAGTTTCCTTTCCTGAACACTGATACTAATGTCAAAATCCCCTACGATCTGTAAACAGCTGCTCTTTACTACATTTCCCCAACACATCTACTGAAGGGTTTTCCAAGAAAATTTCTACAATAGTAGCCATTCTGAACTACACACAAAACAAAGCAATTGTTATCAAACGAACAACTTATGAATCAAATAAGCAAACCACAAGTGCATTCAACATTGTCACCACAGCATAAGCTACACCAGCCCTCTCAAAAATAGGCCAAACAAACCTTTTATGCTCAACAAAACCCCATCCTAGTATTTACTTTACAGTAGGGCTTAAGCCTTCAGGGTCTAATCAGTAAATATGCACAGATGTACAAGGTATCTCACCTACAATTAATACAAAATATCTAGGATATGCCCCATTACTTATACTAGTAGTTACACATTCACAAAAGGAAATCACCACTCTACCAGCACAATAACTCTAGCATGAACAATTGTTAATACTAAAACTCTTGGGGTATACCACTCACTACACACATGACTTAATCAAGTCAACAAAACTGTCATTTACTTTAAATTAAACAAACCACACACACATGCTCCCTCTCAAAACAAACAATGTGCACATGTGCAAAACGTACCCCCTATGGAGAATAAGTCTCCACCTGGAATCACTACCCAAATAAAAAAAAGACAAAATAAACTAACAAAAACAGTGCCTTAAATGAAATATTGAGAGAAATAGAGCTACAGTCCAGCTAGGACACAACTCACCAGAGATGCACTACTTAAATACAGTGAACTTAAGAAAAGTGGTATGACTCACCTGCACTCCAAGATCCAAAGAAGAAGAAAAACCTCAACTCACACCTCAAATTAGGCAATAGGCAATCCCAGACGAGGCCCCAATCTTAATGTTACGGCCAGCTGGTTCAGTCAGACCGAAACATAAAAAGAAGTGGGGAAACAACACAAGGTTCAATTTAACGTAAATATTATTTATTTATTTATAAATACAAAATCTAGGGGATATAAATAAAGAAAAATAACACCTAAGGATCGAGGTTGGCATCCAAATATGTGTGGTAACAAAAATCAAAGTAATCTAAGAATACCAAACAACCATGAGGCCTAACAGGCCTCATAACCAGAAGGACAACAAGAGAGAGAGAGATAATCCAGAGGAGTGCTTTATCTCCTCTCAGGTGCTCCCAATTACCATGTGACCCAAACAGCACCCTGCCCAAACCTACACTACCCCCGCAGGTCAGGCAGAGTCAACACAGGGTCATAACAATGATGCTCAAGTTCATTCTGCACTCTTTTTGTATAAACATAATGGAGTAAAACTGTGAAAATTATTTAGTGAACTCATCTCTTTCTGTGTTAGTTAACCCACTTCACAAACGTAGTGTAGTGAGCTAAACATGAAGTCTCAAAAAGGTTAGGCTAGTAATATTAGATGAGCTAATGGATTATTAGAATTTTTCTGTTTAACCTAAACATTGTATATTGACTGCCTTTCTCTGTTTAAATTTCAAGCCAACAGTCACCTAATGTAAATGTATGTTACCTTGTTCAGTGTTTAACTGAATATAGCAAAATGCTAAATGGCACGCTGTTGCAGCATGATTCCAAAAGTGTGTACATCTATCAAAAAGAATTGTTCGTAATTTCTGGATTCTATGTGATATGGCCTTTTTGTACACCCCTCATTGTCTCATTCAGGCTTCAAGTGGATTTCACAAAAGGACACCTTTCTACTGATGATTACCTCAGTCAATCATCAAGCTGCATGCATCTGTAACCATGCTATGTTTGCAGTCAGTGACTGTGCTATCGTGTTATGGCCACATTTGGCATTTTTATCTCAAGTCTTATAACCTCAATATGTAAACTACAGAATTTCTTTGAACAGAAAGCTTGGTGTTGAATTCTAATATTCAGTCTTGGCTTTGAATCAATGGCCTTCAATGTTAGTTGGCATTTGCTAGACAAACAAAAGGGGTCATTTCTGTAGCCTCCAATATCCACTATAAGGATTTTAATTTAGTCATCCTGTCTGAAGTACATGGTAAAAAGTGTCTCCCAGTTTTCAGTTGTCTTTACAGTAGCTACTTGGTCATTGTCCTGGTTCTACAGAGTTAAAGTCACCTCAGCACTGCTACCTGGGGCTATTTCAGTTTAGGTTATGTATCAGTTATCAGTTATACCATAACCTCTTTAAACACCAGTTAACATCAATCCAGATATTTCATTTTCTTTTTTTCTGATTTTAATTCATCAAAAGTTATTATTTATGACTGGGTATATTTAGGCACATAACTACAACCTACTGTGCAGTCTTTTTAAAGAGCATCTCCACCTGGTGTAGAGCTGATAGCACAAGGCCAAAGCCAATATGTGCTGACCATTTTTTAGGTGTTATACCACAGTAACATATGTGTGTATGGGCAGTGAAAGATTTTCCTTATCTAGTTAGTACAGTCTATTGTTAAGCAGCCAAATCTTTATCAGTTTGCAAGGGCAAACACTGCCCTCTTCTGGATTCCCATTTTAAAAGTTATGCAATAACAATACCAACTTTAAACATAAATAGGTAACTTAGACTTGTTAACTAAAAAATATATTATAAAGGAAATTATGCATAATTACTTTAGTAAGTTCTGAAAGCCTCTCTGGTTCAGAGAAAGAGCTGTGAGGATGGTTCCAGTACACTTATCCACACTAACAATGATCCTGCAGCATAATATGGTTAAATTATAATAAATTAAGCCATCATTTTTTTTGAAAAACTTTTACATATTTTAAGCAATTCTCCAATAATGTCAAGAAACTTAGCTTCTGACTACTGGCCACGTACAGAATAGAGAAAAACACAATTCTGCTAGCTCCCTCTAGCTCTACGACACACAAGGCCTAAGCATTTTTTGTAGCCCCGCTCTTCACAACAAAACCCCACAATGGAATAAACCTAAACAAACATAAAACAAGCACATCTAATATTTTAAAAGACTACTGTATTGTTATCAAACTGAACAGAGAAGTATGGTGGTGTCAACGCCCTTCAAATGCAATATTTAAAGAGTAATCATGTAAATGTGCCCTAAGCCGACTTTTTCATTTATTCTAATATTTGTAAACGACTTTAAACTGTGTCAGTCTGTAAATATTCGGGTACAGGTTCTGGTATATTTTTTTCACCACACTGGGGCAGCAGCAGGATTTTGTGAGCTCTTTTTCACCCACTGGTTCTGTTTCCCAACAACAGCCTCACACTTCCTCTGCTAAAGATGGCGGTTCACGGCCCCTTTGTGAAAATCCACCCGGTGGTTCTCGCTTCTATTGCTGACTCCTACGAGCGAAGGAACGAAGGGGCAAGTCGTGTGATCGGCACATTATTAGGTGAGGTGTTTAATTCTGGTGGAGAATTTAATGAGAATTTTGTTCGTTAGAGAAAACTGTCGTTGTCCGTTTTCAGCGTGCTTTACCGGCTAATGCTAACTCGCGCGTGCCTGCTGATTAGAAGGCGCCCGTGTGAGCATGTATAGGAGTGCAATGTTACTTTACTACATGTTAATGAGAAATATATCTTCTGTTCACAGGAACGATAGATAAACACTCTGTCGAGGTCACCAACTGCTTCTCTGTTCCCCACAATGAGTCAGAGGACGAGGTAAAGTTATCGAGGTCTGGAGTATCTATAATGTGGCCGAAGCCTATTTGATGGCTCAAAGCGTTACCTAAGCAACATTTCGAAATATCTACATGATTAAAGGGTTAAGTTGTAAACAAAGTCATATAGAGTCGTTCAATGAGAAATGCTCCGTTTTAGAACAAATGACAGAATCAGAACTGTTCCTTTAACTTATTAATAGGCAATGGTGTGTGTATATATATATATATATATATATATGCGCCACGATTTTCTGCGTTTTACCTACATTAACATTGCATTTCAGAAATGCAAAAAGGACGTATAGGTTCATTGGTGGTTTTGGATAATAAATAAAATGGGCATTTTTGTGTTATAGACCTTTTGAATCATGGTTGTGATCACCTGCAAGTCTGGAAGGATGGAATTGTTCAACAAGAACAAATTTGGTGGTTTTGCTTTTTAACTAAATTAATAGGTCACCAATCTGTCTACTAGCAAGCAAAAAATCAGCTTCAATACAAATCTAAAACACTTAAATGAAATGAGCAGGTAATCTGGATAAAGATAAAAACAAAATGCAGATTGAAAGTGAATTATTCAGTAAAGCAACTAGTTAGATTTCCAGGTGCATGACCGGTAACACCTGTGTTAATTGGGATAAACTCTCATACGTACATACTCTCTGCGTACGACCTTTATTTGAAATTTTAAGTTTGATAATTAACAATAACAGCTTGATCGCCCATCAGCATGGACATTGATATTGTTGTATGTCAGGCAAAGTGATGTATTTTCAGTGGTTTTGTCTCTTATTCTAAAGCTGAATTGTAGAGTGCTAGTGTACAGTGATGGGTGATTTGCAAGGTTATGTTTTTTCCCCTTTAAAATGTTATAGGTGGCTGTGGACATGGAGTTCGCAAAGAATATGTACGAGCTTCATAAAAAGGTTTCACCCAATGAAGTCATCATCGGTTGGTAGGTAGCTTATTTCAGTAGTTTAATTTAATTGCAGCATATTTCAGTGTGAATTATATTGATTTGGTTGCATTTTCTGGTTGTTTTGAACGTGACATGTTTTGTTATCCAGGTATGCCACAGGTTACGACATCACAGAGCACTCTGTTTTAATTCATGAGTATTACAGTCGGGAGGCTCAGAACCCCATCCACCTCACTGTGGACACAGCACTGCAAAGCAACAAGATGAACATTCGTGCTTATGTCAGGTAAGTCTGCATTTTAATTTGCCCCTCTAATGCTAAACTGCAGACCTGGGTTTCTGTTTGTTTTTTTTGGATGTTGTGCTGATTGATTGTTTGATCTCTCAGTGCACAGATGGGTGTTCCAGGGAAGACTGTTGGCGTAATGTTCACACCCTTAACGGTGAAGTACATTTACTACGACACAGAGCGTATTGGAGGTTAGTCACTGCTTCTGGTGTATGCAAAGAAGTTCAGAGGTTTTAAGGCTGGTCTGTTCTGTTTACAAACACTTGTACATTAACGAAGAGCAGCATATCTTTTCCTGCATACCCCAAATGTGGAACACAAGTTATAAAAGCAGTGTCGGTTGATTCGGTCTATCTGCAGCAGTTTACTCGGGTATTAGAAGTGTTTCAGTCTGTACTGCTTTTTGAATGAGCACATGAACTGATTTGATTATTTACTTAGTTCTAAAGATACCATTACAATGCACCCTGTTTATTTTTAAGGAATACACTTTTTGTTTCTTATGTGTGATCTGCGTTGTTCTGCAGTGGATCTCCTCCAAAGGACTCGTGCGTCTCCTAGTCGCACCAACGGCTTGACCTCAGATTTGGCTCAGGTGGGAAGTGCAGCTGGACGCATACAGGAAATGCTGACCACAGTGCTCTCGTACATAGAAGATGTCTTGGTGAGTGTATTTGTAGTAGAATTGCACATGGTTTGCAGCTGTATTTACTATACTGTACTTTCAGTTCACTTATGCTGACAAAATTGTACATTTTGTAAACAGTTTAATTGTTTTTTTATTTGTCTCCATCCATAGTCTGGCAAAGTGATTGCAGATAACAGCGTTGGGCGATATCTAATGGATCTAGTAAACAAAGTGCCCAAAATCTCTGCAGAGGACTTTGAGAGTATGCTGAACTCCAACATTAACGTAAGTGATTCAAGCTGTTTGACTGCTTGCCTCTTGTATGTGCTCTTTTTGCATGTAGGCATTATTTGCTTTTTGTTCTGTTTTTTGCAGGACCTACTGATGGTGACATACCTGGCAAATCTCACCCAAGCTCAAATTGCTCTTAATGAAAAACTAGTGGTTCTGTAATTGGGGGAAAAATAAAGTAATGTTTCATTTCAATAGTCTGTGTATGTACGTGTTAATTTTGATACCACATCAGAAAGTTTTCTTCTCCGGTGAGATTGGTTCTGGAATGAGTAATTTGGAGCTAACCAGTTGTTTGCAAAACTGTTGAAATAGGTTTTTGTTTTTGTTTTTATATCCTTTTAGAATTAAATTGGTAAACAGTTCTATTTTTATTGACACAGTGCAAAAGTTCATGAAACTGTCCACTATTGGATCCTCAGTCCATGAATCCATGTTTGCATTTGGTTAAAAAAAGGTCATGCTTTTGTGTTGGTAAATATTGTACTAATTAGGACTCTGAGCTACGATTTTTAAATTTACTAAAAAAGTTTACTAAAGAAGTCATGCGAGAGAAGCCTTAGTGCATTTTATCAGAACAGTTCATGAAAATGTATACATGATTGTGTACAAGAATGGGTTGAGGTGTAGAAAACATATCTATAAATTGTTGCTGTCCAAAGAAAAACATTTATTTTCAATTTTCTGCATCATTTGAACATGAGCTGGCTTTTACATTGTGTGAAGATTTTATAATGAATGGACCAATGGAAATGCTCAAATAGTTTGGATGAAATTTGGTTCTGTTGACTTTCATTAAAAAGTTTTTGTCCTCTCCTATAATGTTGCTGTTTTTGATTTTATTTTTTATTATTATTTTTTTTTAAGTTTAGTTTGGACAGTGACAATATGGACAGCATAAACTCAGTAATGAGTTTAATGGATACTTTTTTGTAGGTTTTATTTTGACTTATTACATTCTTTGTTTCTCTGACATGAATGAAAAAAGGTTTTGGACCAGAAACTGTGAGAGCATGTAGAAGCATTAAATGCTTTGGGTGCCTGGTAAACATCACCACCACAGTGAAATACGTTTTTGTGTCACCATTTCGCATCAAACCCCAGCAAACAATACACGTACTCCGGTCTTAAATGGTGCAGTAGTTCTTCAGATTGATGGAGAATGTGTTGTATATGGTTTTACATACAACCTTTCTGGGAATTGTTCTGTGTAGCACAAAAAGCATTCTGTGGGGTACACGCGCACATTAATTAACATGATGAGGGGACAGAGAGAATTTTTGTCATCACTTAAAATGCAAACAGAAATATGATAAAAAAAGCATTAATCAAACGACAACACTCACAGAAAACCAAACAGAAAAAAACAGACATACATCTCTGTATACAAAAATATCAAATAATTCACACGAGTGTTTCACAGCTTTCTTACTGTTGAAAACAGGAATTGTTTACAAGAACAGAAAGAATGACATCACACCGCCAGCCTCCGCGTGACGCCACCCGGAAGCTAGGGGATCCGAAGATGGCGTCGTTTCGCTGCCGGCGAGACCCGTGCGGTTTCATTTGTCTTATTTTGACGTATTTTAGCGTATTTTACGCCGACTACGTGGTTATTCAGTACGTACTGATCCCCGCCTACTCCGACAGGTAAGGCTCTGCGTTGGTGTGTTGTGTTTCAAACACTGTTGGGCTTCGTAAAGATGGTAAAATCCGCGGTTATTAGATGAAGCTCCGATTAGCCCGCTTCTTGTTCAGAATTCCTGGTCGACCTTAAGTGGCGCAGTAATTACATTCTGGTGGTTCAGGCGTTATTATAATAACTACCATTTAAGGTGGAGCGGAAAATTAGAAGCTGTCGAGTGAAAAGCTGACTTCAGCCTAGGCGGTCATGACGACATCTGTGCGGCAGTTTGTTTTAAAAGCACACTGCGCTGCAATGTCCGCTTTCATTGGGTTTATTTACACGTTAATATAAGACAAACAAACTTGTTTTAGTTTGTCGCAAAAGAGCTTCCACGACTGGACGGTATATCGCTTGATTTTGCAACATTTACAGTTGCGTTGCCGAAATTGTAGAAAGACGATATTACCAGAATTTGATTTAAGCTGCCAACATATAAAACGACTTTAGCCTAGAATTGTTTTAATATCTTTATCAACACTGTGCAGTAGAGCTTAGTGTAGTTTACCTATAGTCTTCACACTGCACATTTTAAATAGTTTCATTAACCTGCATTTTTGTCACATACAGTAAAATTTATTCAAATCTTTTCAATGACATAAATGCTTCATTAAAATATCCTGCATACATAAAACAATAATGCGCTTTTAAAATGTATTTTTATTTGCTTCTATTTGGTAAGAGATATTTTGAGCCCAAATATAAGATCTAATTGATAATATATATGTAATTGAGACAATATGTGAATTGATTTGGAATCTTTTAAGAGAGATTTGCAGTGCCTCAAAGAATGCATCATTTATGCCTCTCCAATACCCCCCTTTGACAAATCAGTAAATTTTCTTTTTCAGACTGTGCACTGATGAATCAAAGCATTCATGCAATCCCCCATTACATCAATACTTTAATATATTGCAAAGCAATATCATGGTAAAGGGATTTGTTCTTGGATAGGGGCAGAAAGCGTGACACTCAAGAGCACAAAGGTACAAAAGGTTTTTGCCATTTTTCAAAAACAATTTGAAGAAAAATCGTAGGAAGGTTTTGGTGATTAAGTTAATGCACAAAAGAAACTGTTACTTAAAAGGTAAGTTCTTTATTTGATTCCAAGATTTTTGTATATATATTTTTTTCAAGATGTAAGCCAAGTGATATGTAACATTCTATAGAAAATTGAAAATCATCTCGTCTGTCCCTATAAGGACAGAAATAAATTGGACACATCTGATTGTGAATGCCTTTCTGATGTGCAACGTAATGCTCTATTTGTTGTATAACTTGCATGAAAATCTAAAATGACAGATAGTGAGTGGTTTTCTGTGTATATTATAAACGAAGCTGTCGCTTACGCAGATTACCATATACATTTTATTAATCAAATGTAATGTAAGCATTTCCAAGCAATGTCCCATTTCTTTATCAAGCTTATTACATCTGGATGATAACTGTATATTGTGCTTGTGTGCAGGTAATATTAAGAACTATTAGGAACTTGCCCGTTCCTGTTATTTCAGCATATAACAGGAGTTGAATGTTGTCCTCAGTTTGATATTAACAGCTTTTCCTTATCATACATTGTTGCAAATCTAAGAAATATACTTAACATATATGTTAACATTTCTACTGCAAGTAATGTGTAAAGAAAAATAATTCTGCTTTCACCTTTTCAAGAGTAATTTTCTCCAGTTTTTGAGACATCTTGTTTATATGAGGATCATGGGGATCAGTATGGATTATTGGTATTTGCCTTTAGGAAAGTGCGGTCGCAGACTTATGAGAGGGGTGCATCAAGTGTTCATAGGAGGCCTCCTGTGTGTGACTAAATAATTTTAAATCCTGTCAAGGTGAAGAGATAAATGAAGGTTTGGGAGATAACAGTGAATGGAATGCTGCCTGAATTGGTGCCATCTATGGGGCAGAGAGAGAAATGGTCTTAAGTTTTCTCTATATAGCAAATATGCAGACACATGCAAAACAGTCCCTAACAAAAACATTATTTTTTTAATTACTCAAAAGAGGTGTGCAGGTTCACTGGTCATTACATAAAATTACAAAAGTTGTGTTTGTTTCCTGGCTCCTGTATCCACCACTGCAAATAAATTTTTACATCAGACTAATATGAATGACGTTGTTTACATCTCAATGATTTAATTAATGATTCAAATTAATGGGTTTCCCCTTTGAGTACCCTGTAGAATGTTATCAATGGAACTTTAGGTAAATACAGCATAAGCATAGGAACAAAAGTGTTTAGGAACACAAGTGTGACCAAATCATAAAAATGTTATGACTACAGATGAACAAACTAAGATTTGTTTACCATACTTGAGTAAAAGTAAAAAAAAGTTTTGTCATTTAAAAATTAAAAGTATAAGTGTCTCAAAATGTATTTTTTCATAAATTCTTTTAATCTTTTTTTCTTCTTTTTTGTTGACAGTGTATGGTGCACTCTTCATGGCTCAGTATTTAATGTTATATTGTTACTGCTTCTGGCATGTCATTCCAAAGCAGTGTTCTCTGACCCAGGTGAGTGTGCCTTAAAGCATTTTACACCGTCTTACACCATGTCCTTTAGAAATTAAACAAAATCTATTAGCTGGACATTATACATACCATGCAGTTCAAATGCTTTCTGTGCTATGTGCTAAGGCAGGGCCTGAATAAGAAGTGGCTCCCTACTCCGTATGCAGCATTAGTCAGCCTTTTGAGGCTTGTTCCTTTGTTTTTCTTTATTGTTACCTGATCGTTGGCCCTTTAACTTGCTAAGTACATATGTAAAATAAAAGTATCATGGTTTATATAAAATAAATAACTTCATACATTCACTGTTGTGTGGCTAAAAATAAATGAATCAATAATGAAGTTATGTTAGCAGAGGTGAAAGGATTTGTCTGTCTGTCTTTAGACTTTATATCCTTTCTATGGCCACATGAAATCTTATAGTACAATTAGAGTGTCATGGGTTCTCCAGCTAGTTAAGGCTAGTAGTGTTGGCTTAAAGGCTAACTACAGGGAATTTGGCCAGTAACTGAGTTAAATCAGCAATTAACTGAATGGACTTGAGACTTGTCCAATCTAAAATATGGAAAAGACTATGCACAGAAACTACCAACCAGGTAGTGAAAGGTAGCATATAAAGATAATTTATCTGCTCTTTGTTTAGAAGTTTGTATGGATCCACACTATCATTGAGCCAAATTTTAAGATTAAGATGCACCAGAATACATGGAAGTGTTTGTGGAATGAAACCTATGTGTGCAACACCCAGTGCAGAGCAGCATTGCATTGTATTGATTCCTAAGGGCTGGGGTACAACAAATCTGCGCCCCTACCAAGATGATAATTTAAAAAAACAGGGAAAAAAAACATTGTTTTAAATGCACATAGCAAGAGATGTTTATATGTCTATGTGCATAGATAAATCAAGGATTATATGTTTTACAGGTATGGTGCCTCTACCCGAGACAGCAATTGACTTTTCAGACCTGAGGTCTCAGACCAATCGTATAAATGACAGGGTGAGTTTACAAGTTGCAGTGCAATATGTTGAACAATATTTTTTTTAGCTTTCTTCAGTCTTTATATTTTGTTAATTTAACTTTTTGTTATGCTCTTTTAGGTGTAATACCCTTACATTTTCTCAAGAAATATTACTTAAGAGAATTATCTAAAATTAATTAATGCTCTTTAAACTGTGATAAATTTGCCATGCAGTGTTGCTAGTAGTGCTAATTGGTGGATTACAGACTTTCATTACTTCATTAGCTAGCTACATTAGTATTCTAACTTCTAGGTCCACAACTAACAAAGCAAACTTGGCAAATTGACTATAGCTGTACTGTAATGTTTGTTGTGTTTAAGTTGTTAATTTAAGGTTTTCTTTTAGGGTTTATGGTGCAGGCTTCAAATTATCTGCTGTGTTAGCAGGGCTGCGAGGGCTGGACTGTATGTAGTCGCTGTGAAACTTATCGCCCACCCCGTGCACATCACTGCCGTGTGTGTCAGCGCTGTATCAGACGCATGGACCACCACTGCCCATGGTCAGTCTTTTGGATTTACTTTCTTCTGTTACCTTTTGTGTCTACATCATGTTTTTTCATGTCAACTGTGTGTGTGTGTTACCAAATTTTAGGATCAACAACTGTGTTGGGGAGCTCAACCAAAAATATTTCATCCAGTTTCTCTTCTATACTGGTGAGTGAGAAGAGCCTGCTGAATGGGCCTGGCACTATTATGAAATTTTATATGATGATTAACCAACTGATTTCTTGTTCAAAAAAAAAAAAAAAGCATCCGGTTCCCAGAGCGGACCCAATACATGGTCACTTTAACATTAGCATTAAAGTAAATCAGTATGATTGCTAGTTGAGGTGAAGGCTAGTAAAACAGGTGTGTTAATTGTGGCTATCTGTGATGTCAAGATAAGTGTGTAAACCGATATGTTAGCTAATTTCCCTAGGTTAGCAGCCTTTTCTTTGATGTTACTATAAAAAATTATTGTCACACATACGTGCACACAAGAACATGCACTCCTCACACACACAGCAACACGCACACCTACTTCCCCCATAAAGTACTGCAGAAAGCAATATATCAGGTGCTATAAGTTGCAATTGGAGCCCAAGATACAGCAGGTATATTCAGTTTTGTTTGATTGTAGTAAATATGGTCAGCAAATGTAGGGCAATCCATCAACATAGCAAGTAATTGCCCTGTAACCCAGAATGCCATTTAGTACTTAAGTTCACTAAATGGGTTTAGTTTTGACAATATTATTGTGTTTAGTTTAAGCAATAACATGCATCTTTGTTTTTAAAAAAAGAAACTAGTTAGAAGGAAACAAGTTACTTGCCTCAAAGCTTAAAGTACTGCTGAAGACCTCTGCAATCTTTTCCTGTCTCTCACATTCTCTTGCTCTCTAGGCATGGCTAGTCTGTACTCCATGGCTCTAGTTGTATCGGCATGGGTGTGGAGGATACGGAGTGAGAGAGAAGGGGATGGAGAAAAAGAAGGAGAAGAAGCTCCCAGCAAGCATCTGATAGTGTAAGTATGAAAAGAAAATGGAAAAAAAGAAGCATTAATGATAATGCACCAAATGAATTCCTGACCTTCAGAGAAACCAAAATTCAAGACCGACCTGGCCAATCTTTTTAATAAACATTAAACTACAAGCTGATAAAGAAAAATAAACTCTTATCCTTGTTTAGAGTGCTTTAGTTATGCTTTGCACTTTGGCACTGTCATTGGTGAGTGTTTTTGTCAATTTTCTTCTGTGCTTCTGTTGTTTTGCTGCATATGCATTTTGAGAAGCATGCTATGTTTTCAAATGCTTTTAATTTTTTTTGGAGCAAAAACTGAAAGTGTTGGACCGTTTTTGCCAAAAGGTACAAATGACTTTTTTGTTTAATTTAATTCTCCATCTATTGTTTTTCTCTGTGGCAGGGCACACTACATCATTCTGTTAGTGGAGTCCATTCTGTTCGGTGTTTTCGTCTTGGTGATATTTTATGACCAGGTGCGTATGTAACTTAATGGAAAGCACCACAAACCCTGAAAGCAAAGCATGGAGGTCCTTGCAACAGTTTACTGTGAAGATGATAACGGCAATACCTTGAAACAAACGCTGTCTTGTTTCTCCCTCAGCTGGTGTCTATTATAACAGATGAGACACCCATTGAACAGATGAAGAACAGACTGATGAAGGACAGGCCCAACAGTGGACAGCAGATACACACCACACACACACGAAAACCCAAAATTGCACTGCTCCGTGAAGTGTTTGGACGAGGTGAGTGTCTGTGGTCAACTGTATATTTATGAGAAATTATGTATATTGACTATTTTCATTTTGATGTGTATTTGTTTATTTATTTTTTTTGTATTTTTGTAACATTTTTAGATTTTTTTTTTATTTTAGAATTTTAGAAAATCATAAATTGTATAAGCTATTGTGATTATTTATTTAATACATTTTTGCCTTGAGGTCTCAGCTTTTAAATATAATAAATTCTAGGTTTAATTTAAATTAAAGGAGCAGTGTGTACACCTAGTGGTGATGTTGCATATTGCTGTATACATCAACACAGTGCTTGTCCAGCGTTTTAATTTTTTGTTGTTTTTACTTATTTGACAGAGAGGATTTTATCATTAGTACAGCGAAGTGACTTAGCGTTTTAAGCACTGAGGAGCTGATTTTGACCTCATTGTTTTATTTTTCATTTTTTATATTTTAAAGATAAGGAGTAACACTCTTGCCTGGATAAAGTTTTGTGTACAGAGTTACCAGTAAATATGTTATTCTTTTGACAAGGATTGTTCTTCTGTCTACGTCTTCCAGCCAGTGATAAAGTGCTACCAAATTTAAGCAGCCACTGGCAAAACATGAAAGGCACTGTGTACTGCCACTGTGTGTTTTATTCTTTCTGGACATTTGTGGCACCATTTGCGGTGCTACATAGCAGCCTTCATTGGAAGTAGATTTGAAGGGCTAAGTTAATGACAATTTAATATTACAGGTAATTATACCCAATTGAGTTTATAGTTGTGTATACTATATGCCATTTCTGCTAGTAGATCCCTCTAAAAATTACACAGTGCACATCTTTCTGTGGGTTCACACGTTCTCTATTTCTCTAAAATTTCTCTATTTTTATTTGCAGCTTCCTCGTGGCCCCTTAGTAATGAAACATTTTTAAACATATTTTTATATTTGATATTTTTAAACTTTTAAACAATGCCTACACTCATTGGCTGTCTCATCAGAAACAGCAACAACATAGGTGCACCTTGTGGGTTAACAAGTTCTGACAGTAGTCTTGCTGCACAATTTGCCATCCACCCTGTACACTGTCTGTCAATAAAAACAAAGACACAATCATAGGACCACCAATGGTCAGATATTATCTGGATGGTAGATAGCACAATACTAGTGCCTCTACCATTTAGGTGCCCTTCAAATATCTGGTCTTCAAATATCTTAGTGATGGTCCTTTGGTGGCTCCTGGGTGATTAAACGTATTAAACTCTGTAGCTACAGGTGGTCTATATTTAGCAATTGTAAACCCTACCCAGATGGTACATTTCTGATAAAATGGACAATGAGTAAAGGAGCAAGGCAAGTGTACATCATAAACTGGCCACTCAGTTTGTTAAATCTCTCCTGTATTTGCAGGTTCTGTGCTTTGTTGGCTATTCCCATTCCATTCCTCTCCACCCTCTGCTGGAGGAATCAGTTATTCCGCTCTACCTGACTATGATGTGTAGAGCTGACCATGACTTCAGTGTTACATTATTGGTTGAGTGGTGGACGGATGACTGTGTTAATGAGCTCAAACAAAGTGTTTTATTGAAGAAGGATGGAGGAGCATATGAAAGCTGATGTATATGAATTCTGGAATGTACCATAATCTGTGTACACACCACTTATTCACACAGTGTGAAGTGGTAAGAGCTAAGCAGGAAATGTTATGTTTATGTCTTTCTGTCTTTCTTTCTTTCTTTTCTTTTGTGTGTTTCTGCGCACTTGTCTTGTTGGGATAGTGTTTTTGCATTATTAATGCACTAATTAGGCCTTGAAAAATATTGATTTGTATAAAAAACTACTTACCTGGTTAAGAAGTCAGCTAAATTGGACTGGCCAGTTATCCACATAGTAGTATGCCTTAGTCACAGTGATGTCATCTTGACATCTGGACACAGTTTAAGTGTGGAATCTAGTGGGTTGGTTCTGATATCTGACACAAATGAAGAAGCCAGTATATTTTTATGTTTTTGCAGGCATATCTAGTTAGAAGGTAAATGCTGCTAGGTAAATGAGCATGAGTGTCATTAATATAGAAGAACTGTGTTATGTCGGGGAAAGCTGTAATCATGCACTGAAAAGCAGTATAATTGCAATTGACTTCACAATCCGTGTTATACATTTTCCAGTTATTAAATTGATTTGCAGTATATACAACTATCTACACTCTGTGTTGGTCCTTGGGGCAATTGGGCAACTCCTGTTGGGCCTTTAACACTTACTTGCTGAAGACTTTACAAAATGGACTTCATGCATTTAGGCACATACAAATAAACACATACAGGGTGACATTGTCTGACTTGAATTGAAAGTTGTTAGTATAGTTGTTTTCTTTTTTCCTTTTTTCCTCCTAATTTACATATCATTTGTTATTTATTTATATATTTTTATTTTGTGATGTTTTATGTAGTTGTTGTTTGGGTTTTTGAATGCATAGACTTTATATGTCATAATTGTAAATAAAATATGTATTTTATAAACATTAATTTCAGAGAAAACATTGCAGCATTTCCAGGATACAAGCTTCATTTCGGTTTTCTTTGTTTTATTTGTACTGAGTTTGTTGTGCTGCTTGTTGAAGCTTGAGGGGTGTGTGCACATAGCTAATGATGTCTGATGATGTTTACATTGATATTTATTGTAATTTTTGTGAAACTGTCTAAATGCTGCTCTGACTTGTGAAGTAAAGGACATCTTTTAACATGACTGTATTTTACCTCATTGAACGTATGTTTTATTTGAGTGAGCAGAGTTAAGACATCATGCTCAGGAAAATGGAGTCATAAAATGTTTCAGCTAACCTGGGTGAATCATAATTACAAAAGAATATTGTACTTCAATTGTAAATTGTATCATAATGTTAAAAAATAATTTAACGTAAAATGAACAGAAAAAAAACTGATTTTAAAGTAGCCTGGACATTTCTATTAAAAGAAAAGAGTAGTTACAAGTAACACCTTAGATTTTGACATTGCTGTATGGATCAGACGTTTAACCGTAAATCCAGGAATCACAGGCTTTTCTTATAAAATTTTAGTTTCACTTCTTTGACAAAAAGTTGAAGTAAGTCACTAAATCGGTAACTGAACTACACAGTTAATCTCCTAGAAAAATGTATATGTATAGGGTTTTAGCTGACAATGGGCAAAAATAGCATTCTGTAGCATTCAACAACAGGAGGCTTGTGTTCAGATTTAAAATGATATCACCAGCTTTGTTGAATGTCATAAGTTGCGTTGTGCTTTTACATGACCGCATATTATTATAGTTATAAACTATAATCATTTTTAAAATAGCGAATAGCATACGTTCCAGTATGTAAAAAACGAGTTTAACGTGATATTCAGTAATTTTTATAAATAAACTGCAAATAAACTGTAGAGTGATGGATCCGGAAGGTTTATGGTAACACATGAGAAGACAATTCGTTTTAAAAAATAGTGTCACAGTGCGAAACGTCATAAAACCCTGAAATGTTATTAATGGAAGAAGTACTGAGGTAATCCGGTAATCCAATGAGCGACGGCGTCGCGGTCACGCGACCATGTTGTTATTTTTGTTTCCTATTTCCTGCTCCCTCGATTCATGTGATCTCTGTGGCGCTTCCTGGAGTGTTGTTTCGCATATCGCTGTAGTTCGCGGTGAACATATATCTCTTTCCAGCAGAAACACCGCGACGACCCTTGACGAGACTGCGGCCGCATAGCCCACGGTATGGCGGACGGAGAGAGGTCGCCGTTGCTGTCAGATGTAAAGGGGGCAAACGGGCTGTTCGCAGAAGATGAACCGAAGAGACCCCACAGTAAGTGCTTACCCAGCTTAACTGGACAGACTGTGGACAAAATGTTCAAAGAGGATGTAGACAGCATGTCAGTTGACGGGGGCAAATTGTATGTATTCTACTGAGTTATATGTCACAGTCATGTACAAACGGCGCACCTATGTCACTGTCCCCAAAGCATACTGAGCTCACGTGACTGCCTGCCTTGTTTATTTAGCCTAATTAGGGCTGGGCAATATGATTAAAATATCATATCACCATACAAACATATCATGATACCATATATTTTCACGATACAAACTGTATTTTACAATACTTTGATATACTCTACATTATCAGCTATCAAAACATATTACATAATGTACTGCACTTAAATCAAATAAACAGCACTAAATATGTTCACTCTTTAATGAAATATGCAGCTGGTCAGTGTTCTTTAAGTACTGACAATATAGTCAACACATTGTGCATAGATATAATAATAATATTATTCTATATTCTGCCATACACATTTATTAATGTTTATGGCAGTGTTTGAGCTCAAGAGTAATTTGGACCTAAACCTGTTTGTACTAGGTAGAGATACATACTCTGACTGAACACACAGCACTTATGTAAGTTGCTCTAAATAAGAGCATCTGCTAAATGCAATGTAAATGTAATATAATTTATTACGATAAAAATGAAATACTCATTTTGCCAACTATCCAAGCAAATTAGTATCAGATATAGCCACACCAAGTTCTGCTAAGCCTATTTGTTATTTAAATACATTTTGTGAACTTGTATAATATTAATAAGTCTGCACTTTTTAACCCATCTCTCTTTCTTTGTGTAAATCCATCTATCCTCCCCCTCCCTTTCACCAATTCCCAAGGTTTTTCAGCTTTTTCCAATCCTCCACCACCACCTGGGTTCATGGGTGAGGCTCCACCACCGTACTCCCCGCTGGCCTCACCTGATAGCAGCAGAGCCCCTGTCATCAGCTGCCGAGTGTGCCAGTCCCTCATCAGCGTGGAGGGCAAGATGCACCAACATGTAGTCAAGTGTGGCATCTGCAGCGAGGCTACGGTGGGTCCCTTTACTTTACATGCGTATGTGTAGTGACATTGAAGGGTAATTCCACCGATGTCTGCATAAGCGAATCGCTAGGATGTAGACAGAGTAATTTAGAGTGGTATGATGTAAAATGCACCATTCTAGAGAAACATGTCTACTCAGGATTATTCACAGCAGTGGTGACAAGGCTGAAGCTATGGTGGTTTGTGCTTTTTGCACAGAGATTTCTGCTTAACTGCTTTCTCTGTCGCTTCTATTGTGGAATACTTTACAGAAAACATACAAACATTTATGCTTTGCTGCAACTCAACTACATCACAGTCTCACCTCCTTCTCTTAGTCAACTTTAATTTTTGATTTAGCCGCCACAATTACAATCACAATTTTCTTACACACTGACAAGTTCTGTTTCATCTTTACTTCACATTTCACATTATAGAATTGTCATATGAGTCACTATCGGGGGGCCCCGACTGGACTCGAGTAAAGATTTAATTGTAGACACACCATGACACAGGATAATCTTGGAAGATCACTTTTTAACATCACCCTAATATCTGGAGATCTTTTGTGATCGTCAGGAGGAGCACTTTAGCCTGATTATTATGTGATGCGTGGCAAGCATAACATAGACATTGTAGCACACTAGCAATAGAAGTACAGACAAATGTGATCTTGCCTTTAAGCACACAATAAAAAAGCACTCCCAGTTTCTTTCAGTTCCCTTAGCTTTTCTGGTATCTACTCGTGATCAGGTACATGCCTGAGACTCAACACAATTTCTTCCGTCTTGAAAACTAGTCCCATCTCCAAAAAAGGCATGGTTATACAGATTTACAGCTTAATTTACAAATACATTTGACTGAAGAATGTTCATTGATTTCATGCAAAAGCTGTCATTTTCTCTCCAGTATAAGTATTTTGTGAGTTTTCTGCTAATTTATGCGTATGTATTAAAAGTATTGTCTGTGGGAATGATACAGCTTAAGCATTCAGTTTACAGAAATTCAGAAATATTTGTGATGCTCTGTAACATGTAAGTTGCAGGTGGACATACCATGTGGGGTTTATCAAAGAATGGGCAGTTATTGTCAGTCAGATAGAGGGAACAGTATGCCTTTCTCTTTCTCTCCCACCAGCCTATAAAGAACGCCCCTGCTGGAAAGAAGTATGTGCGCTGTCCTTGCAACTGTCTGCTGATCTGCAAAGTCACGTCACAGAGGATTGCCTGCCCTCGGCCTTACTGGTAAGAAAAAATGAATTGATCAAATTTAGAAACAAAAGAGAGATGACTGTGTAATGCAAAGCATATTTAATTATACAGCATGATTAATACACTGTGGGCATTCAAAGTGCTTTACAAATAAGAACATACAAAGAAATTCAACTCCAAGAGAATATACATATAAACATGATTAAAACAGTAGATTTCAAAGATAGGAAACTCATTTATTAAATTAAAAGTCCAATTGAATAATGAAGTGCTCTTACAGGACTTCAAATGAACAGTGTTTGAACCTGAGTTGAGCTGATTTTTCAACCCAGCTCTTCTAATGCTCTCTGTCAATTGGTTCTATTTAAGGGCAGAATAGTAGGCGAAACTGCTTCTCTAGATTTAGTCTTTATAAGTTCTGCAAGATTTATAGTGCTGCAGCATAAATGAGCTGGTTCTACACCATTCAGTAAATTATAGATCAGTAAGAAAACCTCAGAAGTCTTTTTTGAAGCATACTGGTAGCGGTTGGAAAGATTTAAGAATGGGGTTGATGTGTTCCCTTTGTTTAGACTTAGTGAGAACTCTAAGTGAGAAACTGTTTGATTTTCTTTTTTCACCTGTACAGTTGGGAGACTATTACAGTGATCAGTCCTGCTAGAAATAGTGTGTGCATGAGTTTCTCCAAGGCTGGATTATTTATTAATGTTCTTAAGGTGATAAAATGCTGGTTTGGTAACTTGGTAAAGAGTCCTTTAGTACAAAAAGTTTACTAGGTAACTAGTTATTTAGATTCTAGTGCTCTTGGATGCAGTTACAATATGCAGATGGTCTGTGCCTCTCATTGCTCATTGCTCATATTTTGCAAATATATTGCTTTTTTTTTATTCAGCTTCCAAATGTTTTTTTCCCATCCAGTGATGTGCTCTTGCTAATTTAGTGAAGAATAGTTGTTTGGTGCTAGGGTTTGGTGCTAAGCATCATCTGCATAGAATTAGCTATTATTAAAGACAGTTTTCTCAGTGATTTATTTAGTGAATGGTAGATTTCAATGGGGTCAATAATTATTTAAATAGACGTTCTCAATTTTTTTTAAGAGAAACTGCAGTATTTAATGTGTTAGAAAAAAAGCTCCCACAGAGTTGTTGCATATAGTCACTTAATTCTCCAAACCAATCACTATGCACAATTGTAAATATTGTAAACATTTTATATGAATGCACTAGCCATTTACACCATTTCTGATGCTTGTTGCATCAAAGACTCTCTTCTGGCCATAAAACTTTCATTAATATTTATGTAATAAAAAAAAGAATTTGTTATGAAGAATTAATTGTATTAATGAGAGAAGAAGAGCGAGGGACAACTCAGAATATCTTTACTTACAAAACTGCATGTCTGGCGCAGTAAGCGCATTATTAATTTAGGTCCAGTCCATCCTGGTGTAGGGAGTCCAACTCCCCAACCCACTGGAGCAAGGGTGTCCTGTGGCCATTGTGGAAACACCTTTCTGGTAATAATAATGCTAATAATCTTTTCTAATAATCTCTGTTTTTTTTGTTTTTTTTTTTGTTAAAATGCAGAAAAAAACGAACACCATGCAACATTTTACAGGCAGTGTACCCTGCTCAGTTACAACCGCCATACACCCCCCCCAAAAACCTAGTTAGAACAGAAAAAAAGAAAAACATGGAAGGAAAGGATAATAATAATAATAATAATAATAATAATAGGAAGAAGAAGATGACAAGAAGGATATGAAAGGCAGACCATCTTTGTCACACTTTAATGTTTCAGGTAATCAAACTACTTCTATTATTAGACAGAGATAACCAAAGTAAACACAAAATACTGTTCAGCCCCACCTATATGAAAAAGTAATTGCTCCATAACTACTAAATCAACCAGTTAACCAAATTAAATTTCAGTAGCCACACCCAAGTATGATTACTTCCACACCTGTTGAATCTAAACGTTACTTTCAATAGAACCTTCCCCAGCAATAAAAAGCAGGCTAGAAGGGTCAAAAAGCTAGGTTGGGTTTTGTGGCTGGACAGTGGTCCAAAGTACACAAGCAAGTCCACCTCTTAATGGCTTGAAAGAAACAAATTAAGGTTTTGCTGAGTAAATGTCCTGACTTGAATTCCACTGAGATACTGTGGGAGGACCTTAAACAGACATTGCTCTTGCTCAAAAACCCTCCAAACTAAAAGAATTACAACAATTCTGCAAAGTAGAGTGAGACAAAATTCCTCAGCAGCAATATAAAAGTATCATTGTTACGTTTGATTGCAATTTTTCTATCAAGGGTGGCACAACCAGTTGTTAGGTTAACAGAGGCAAGTGTTGGTAGAGTGTTTCTATAACTGATGGTCTCCTGGGATTGTGTGGACATGTCCACAATTTACAAATTTTTTAATGACTACTTGCATTATAATAATGCACCATGTCACAAAACAAAAGGCATCAAGAGCTAGTTTGGGAGATTGACCTGAAAGTGCATTTGAAAAATCTGCTGGAATTGCATAATACAGTCATGTCGGTATGGACCAAACAATATTTTCAACATTTTAAATTGAGAGCGAAGGAAGGTCTTACCCAGTTCCACAAAGTTCTCAGTAAGTGTATTTTTGCAGCTTTGTAGGAAAAAATATTTTGTTTGTAAGTTTAGAAAAGGGATGCCATGTTCAGTACATTTTAACTGGTGAATAATAAAAAAAAGTTTATTATGTTATTATGTCAACCACTTTAGAACATTACCATTTTAGAACATTACCAGTCAAACGTTTTAGGTCACTACCAGCCAAACGTTTTAGATAATTACCAGACAAATGTTTTATATCACTACCAGACAAACCTTTTAGTACACTACCAGACAAACATTTTAGATCACTACCAATCAAACGTTTTAGATCACTACCAGACAAACATTTTAGTACACTACCAAACATTAGGTAGTATTCTTAGATAGTGTTCTTAAACCTTTGATTGTGTGTGTGTGTGTGTGTGTGTGTATTTGTATTTTTTTTAAGTAAAACTGAATAAATGTGTGTGTGTGAATGATATTACTACTAATTTTATTTGAAATAAGAGCATAACATTAAACAACTGTTAATATATTTTTGTCTGTTTAGTGGACAGAGTTTACAAACCGCACATTAGCCCGCTGTCCTCACTGCAGAAAAGTGTAAGTATATATAGATAAGAATTAATTTTATTTTTTGATAATTCATATATTCTTGAGTGTTTTTAATTATATTATTGCCCTATGACATTCTATATAATAATAATAATTTGTCACATGTAATATACACCTAACATGAAATACTAATCCTTTCTCCAATTGACTTCCTTTTATAGCTCATCGATTGGCCAGAGATACCCAAGGAGGAGGAGCTTGATCTGGTTTGTCTTGTGTTTGCTCTTCATCATTGCAACTGCTGGACTGATGGTAAGTGATCTGAGAAAAAAAAATAACTTGGGTAGTTTTAGTGTTTGCAATTAATTCCAATCTAAAATAAACTATCAGACTGTCAGACACACACAAAAAGTGCTTTACAATGAGGTTGCAAAGAAGATAGCAAGTACAAGCTTTCATGTTGTCTTACGGAAGAAACCATTTCGGAATAAAGTAAGCCTCCTCTCTCCTGCTCATATACACTGCTCAAAAAAATAAAGGGAACACTTAAACAACACAATATAACTCCTTCTGTGAAATGAAACTGTCCACTTAGGTAGCAACACTGATTGACAATCAATTTCACATGCTGTTGTGCAAATGGAATAGACAACAGGTGGAAATGATTGGCAATTAGCAAGACACACTCAATAAAGGAGTGGTTCTGCAGGTGGGGACCACAGACCATTTCTCAGTACCTATGCTTTCTGGCTGATGTTTTGGTCACCTTTGAATGTTGGTGGTGCTTTCACACTCGTGGTAGCATAAGACAGACTCTACAACCCACACAAGTGGCTCAGGTAGTGCAGCTCATCCAGGATGGCACATCAGTGCGAGCTGTGGCAAGAAGGTTTTGAATGTCTCGCTCCATGCACCACAGACTGTCCAGGAGTTAGTGGATGCTTTAGTCCAGGAGTCTGGGAGGAGACCATTCGCCACCTCGTCATCAACGCCCAGGCATTGATGGGAAGTCATACAGGCACGTGGAGGCCACACACAATACTGAGCCTCATTTTGACTTGTTTTAAGAACATTACATCAAAATTGGATTAGCCTGTAGTGTGTTTTTCCACTTTAATTATGTGTGCGACTTCAAATCCAGGCCTCCATTGGTTAATAAATTTGATTTTCATTGATGATTTTTGTGTGATTTTGTTGTCAGCACATTCAGCTTTGTACAGAACAAAGTATTCAATGAGAATATTCCATTCATTCAGATCTAGGATGTGTTATTTGAGTGTTCCCTTTTTGAGCAGTGTATATATGTGTGTGTATATGTGTGTGTTAAGGAAAAAAGAACAGTAGCTGCTCAGGAATGGTGAGTCAGTCTGTCTGTACCTCACTCTCTTTTTTCTCCCTCTAGGCTGGTACATGGGTGAACGCACAACACAACCAGAAGCTCTATGTGCTCTGGGCATTTTTTATTCTCCTAGTACTAATCAGCCTGGCAAGGGCTTTACACTGGGCTTGCCTAAAGATCAGTGAACCCTTACACAACTACTCTTAAACAGAGAAACAATGAGAGGTTAAGACAAATGAAGGATTATGGCAGGTGGGCATTTTATTGTTTGGAATAATGGCATGTTATGTGTTCAGCTTCCCAGTTTAGTTGAGCATGGGTACAAATATATGTGAATGTTTTTTTTTTGTCTTGTTTACTGTGCAAGCCTGCAACCCACTGACAGATTTCTTACAGTAGCTAAGTTGTAAAAGTATGTAAGACGTCTGTCTTATACTACCTTCACCTTGTTTCAGACATGAGGTAGTATGCTTTCAGATATTGTTTTCTGTTGTTGTTTGTAAGTTGAAATGCGGGTAAGAGGACACAAAAATGCCATTATTCCCAAACACCAATAACTAATGTGACATTCTGTACTCATTTTTGTCTTTTCAAAAGCAAAGATATAAATTTGACTTTACTGTTGCAGTACATCTGCAAATTCACTAGTAAGACAATTTTTATGTTGCTTAATTGAATAAAATAGATGCCCTTTAAACCATGTCTTAGGGGACATTTTGGCGTAGTATTTATAGCATGGTTTTACAATGGTGAAGCTTTATTAAGAGAAATCTCTTTAATAGGGTAGAGAATTTGGAATTGAAAGACAAGCAATTGAAAGTAAGCAGAAGAAATAGGTGGACAGATATTTTAGATGAACTATTGCTTCTATGGTAAGTCATACCTCTTCACAACGTTTAATGCAAAATCTCAAACTAATTATAGCCACAGTGAAACTGAGGCATATTAACATAAATTTGATTTTTCTTGCACTGACAATCTTAAATATAAGGCACTGGTCCAAAGCCCAAGTATTTTGAAACATAAAAAAATCACTTTTAATAGGTACTCAAATTACATTTTACATCCAAGGGTATATAAGCACAAAGATGTACACTGCCTGTCAAAACTTTTTGTTTTGTTTTGTTTTGTTTTTTTTTAAATTTTGCACTGTTATTTTAAAAAAATACAAAGACTACAAATAATTTTATATTGACATTGAACAAATATTTATGAATAATTCCATACCCTTCAACCATAGTATATTTTTCACTCAGCTATGGGTATGAAGAGTAGATTTTGCCTAGTTATTTTGACTGTTTTCATTTAAAAGATTCTGTTAAAAACCCATATTAAAATTACTTTGGTCCACAGGTGATCAAACACCTGGAAGGTGTTGAGTGTTTTATAAGAGCTGAGATCATAAAGGGAAAAAATGTCTCTGTATTATTTGTCATTATTCTCAAACTAGTAGTTACTTTAGTTTTATTATATTGCAAGCTGATTCTTATTTTTGAAAAACATTTTGAAAAGACTCTAAAACATTTAAGGGTAGGATTACAATTGCAGCAAATATGCAAATTTATAACACTTCAATCTTAACTTAAGTCACCACCTTTCTGGACATTTTTAATGAAGCACCAAAGCACATGTCACTTCTTAAAATTAATTTGAAGAAAATTTATATTTTGTAATTCTGTTGTAAATGAAAGTTCATCACAGTGCCTCTATTAATGCCCAATGCTCTGCTATACTTGGAGTCAGCCTGAGTGTGGTAGTGGCACAGGTTATAAATAATGCTGTATGGTAACTTTAATCATGTGATAAAGAGGTAGCTCATGAAGTCTTATTTCCTTTTCATTCTATAATCTGCTATAGCACTACAGTTACTTTACTGTGAAATGTTATTTTTATTAAACTGTATAAGTAAAAAATAATATCATCAGTCAGCTAACATGTCAGTGTAATCAGTTCTACAACAACTGGACAACCACACTCATTGTTGGTTTTTGAACCAGAATATTAAACTTGGAATATTATGTACACTACAGCCTCACACACAAATCTACAACAGTACCTTTTGTTCTAAATGCAGAGACAACCAAAACTTTTTGAATGTAATTTGTTTACATGCTGTGCAACTGTACTGTGTTGTTTTTCTGGTGATTTATAGGTTTTTCCCCCATGAACTTAATTCTGCACTACATTTTTGCTGTGTAGCTAACACAATCCATTCTTCACAATGTTAATTTTGTTAATTGTTTTTGTACATTTTTTGTGACTAAAAACGTTTAATAAACCCATACTTCTGTTTCAAGAAATATATGAAAGAGAACCATTCTTTTAATTTACACTGATGGGCCAAAACATTATGGCTACTAGCATAATGTGCAGTACCTCTCTAAAAGACCTCTGAAGGTGGGCTGTGGTATTTCGCACCAAGACATTACCATCAGGTTCAGGTCTGGGTCTTGTAAGTTGTGAGGTGGAGCTGCCATGGATTGGACTTGTTCCAACACATCCCACAGTTGCTCCATCAGATTAATATCTGGGGCATTTAGAAGTCCAGGCAGCGCTTTGAACTCCTCATCATGTTCCTCACTGCTGACTGTAAGCAACCCACAAGCCTTGTCATTTTAGAGACCCTCTGACCCAGTAATCTGCCTCTTGTGAAAGTTGATTAGATATTTACACATATATACACTTGAAATAAAAGTTAGATCAATAGTCACAAATCTCTTTTATTGACTATAAATAAATGCACATGTGTGAGAAAAAATACAAATCTATCACAACATAAAGACAAATATCAAGAAATTCAATACTTATTTGTAATTTTCTTGCACAGAATTCCAGATGTTTGATGTTCCCATAGATTGTTTCATACAAACACTGTGAATTTCCATGGGAGAATTCGGTCAAAAAAAAAATCGGTGTAATCTAATAAATAAATAAATAAATTATTATTCTATGGAATTCATGCAACCATGCAACATTTCAAAAGTGATCCTAAAGGTGTTTATAAATTAGAAAGTTTTTAGTTTAGTTAATTTTTTTTACATTTCTTAGCAAATTTTACAACACCCCTAAATTACTATATACATCCACTGGCCACTTCAGTGCTGTTTTTAAAAATGGTGTCCACTCTATTGGACACTCCTGCCTTTGCTGTTCCACCTTGTAGATGTAAAATCAGAGACAATAGCCCATCAGTTACTGCACAATAGGTGTTGGTCATCCTCTAGTCTTTTGTCTAGTCTGTGGTCACAGGGTACTGCCCACAGGACACTGTTGCCTGCATGTTTTTGTTCGGTAGACTATTCTTAGTCCAGCAGAGACAGTGAGGTAAATACCCCAGCAGTACTGCTGTGTCTGATCCACTCACAGCAGCACAACACACACTAACACACTACCACCATGTCAATGTCACTGCGGTGCTGTGAAGAATCCACCACCCAAATAATACAGAACTACACAGAACTATTAAACTAGAGTTTAATTTCAGAACTACATTAATTTTAGAACTATAAGCTATTATTAATAACCTATTAAAATGGAAGTTTGATATTTGTATTAAACCAATTCATTATTTATAACTGCACAAAATATTTGTTGCGGCAATATATATATAAAACCGCCATCCAGCAAAACAATAACCCTTCCATGTGAGTTAATGGAAAGGTCGTATTTTGTTAAAAGCAGTTTTTGAGCATTTTTATTTTCATTTTGAAATTTTGCATGGTTGCACATGGACCTCCATGACACAACTTGCTATGTCTAGGTGGGTTGGCATGGACTAACCCCTGACAGATTTTATCTTTTTAATAAGCCACATTTGTTACTGTACAATATTGGCTGATTGCTGAAGGAGAACTGTACCCATATGCTCTCGTGTGATTGGCTTTATTTTTTTTAAACCGTGTGATATGCTGAATAAAACCTGAAGCACTGAAAGACTGAGCACTCCGAAAATTCCTTAACTGTTTCACACACAGAAACAATCATTGTGTTACATTGTCTCCAAGCATATTACTATTCAGAGTATAATTAGAATATGGCAATATTTAGATAAGGCACGTGTGATCAAACACCCGATCTTGATTTCTAAATATACAGCATTGTTTCCACGACAGTAAAAAGTATGATGTTATGACTTATATGTTATATTTGATAATTGTAATGGTAGTTATAATGACATTATTATATTGGCAGAAAAATGCCCAGTTTTTATGATAGTTCTTATACTACTCAATAAATAATTAAATAATAGTTTTTTGTGTAAATTTTCTCATTCAGTTGTTTTTTACTGACTAACTGTTATTTTGACAATAAAAGTAGGATACAATGAATTATGTCATTTGTTTTAGCTTAGTCCTAATACTGGTGATAAAATGCACTCATCCCTTCTGTGGGGAGAGAGGAATGTGCTTCCAATACAAGACACTTTCTTCTAGCAAAAACGAGCAATACATAACCAGAAACATAAGATGAGGCAGAAATTTTGACGCCTTCTTTCACACCAGGTTTGTACATGACTCTGCTCTGTTGGTGGTAATATATTAGTGACATTGTACTAAATTACTGAGGCATTATGGAAATCTTGGTGATTATTGCCTTTGCATATTCCCCAAGAGAATAGCATCACATTATTGTTATTCTCATGTTTCAGTAATTGTGTACAAGCACACTGTAATATGTAAATGTAATGTTACTTTATGGCATCTTACAATTTCATTACTTTGACAGAAGTGAGAGCACTGTTCTCCCCCTCACTCTGATTGTCCACATCTTCGTCGTCCTCCTCCTCCTCTTCTTCATCTAGTTGGAGGCTTCCAGAAGAGAAGCACAAGCGTGCTAGTGGGCCAGAATGTACCACTTTCCCCAAAGCAGGACAGTAATAGGGATAGAAGGGGTCAGAGTCTGAATCGCTGTAATTCCCCGTGCCCAGGACACACAAAGAGGTGGGCCTTTCTGGCAAGGGGGTGGTGCTTAGAGGGAGGTAGGTGGGTCTAGTAGGGACCTGGTGACGTGACAGGTGAGGATAATACCCCAGAGGCCGGAATTCCGAAGCATGGGCAGCGGCTGAGGAAGCAAGCGTAGGTCTCTGGAATTTTACATTTGGTTGGCTCAAGGCTCGACGAGGTAATCCAGTTTGAAAGGTGGAGTCGTCACTGTAGTGCCCTGCTTCTATCCTTCCCATGTTGAGCCTTCTGTTCAAGCCCACCCCTTCATCTCCTCCTGATAGGGGGCATGGCCTCGATCCGGCTAATCCTAGCCCAGAAAGGCGAAGCCTCTCTAGATGATGCTGCCGTCTTGGTGGTGACAGAGAAGATGCAGGTGAAGAAGACCGGCCAGTCTGTCTGGACAAATTCTTCAGAGGAGTGAGACTCTGATGAGTTAGACGGTCCAGAGAGGAAGAAGTGTGGTCTTGAAGTAGGTATGGGTAAGTTGAAAGAGGAAAGGTAGGCAGCACAGGGTGGAATTGCAGGTGGGGGCTATTGGGATAGAGAAGGACTAAGTGCTGAGCGCTGGGTGACTGGCGTCTTCTTGCCCGTGGTCTTTGAGACCCTCTGCCTTGACGCTCCCCTCCTGACATGGACAGTGAGCGCAGCTTCGGCGATGCAGATTTGCTTGAGAAGGCAGGGTTTCTAGACAATGGCCGAGATCTCTCAGACTCATCAGAAAATACGTCCATGTGCTGCTCAGAAGCAGCAAACGGTGGGAGTGGGTGGGCCTGCTTGTAGAGCTGCAGAAAGACACATAAAGGTTCTTAACCAAATGAGCATTGGTCATATCATAGTGTAACTAAGTCTACAGCACCTGTAGACTCAGTTACCGAGGGCTATTTCATTACGATGTGCTTCTAGTAGTTTTCATAGATCTATTTGTCATTTGTTACTCTAATGGGCCTCCAAAAGTATTCAGTAACAGTTTCAGTGACTGTAACGCTAACACAGTAGCACTGTTACATGTCAACACTGTTTTTTATAAATCTAGGCCTCTAACCTTTCTTTTTTAGACATTTACACAACTGTGTTATACGTTTTATACATTTTATTTTTTATTCATATTGCTCTTAAATATGACACATACTGTACATTTCAGTATGATATTGTTATTCTTTCTGAATTTAACAAATTGGGAAAAAATAAAACAAGTCTGGTCCATGTAGAAGTGCTAACTTTGATTTATTTATGTATTTATGTATTACTAGGTGACCTGCACACTAAACATGTTTTGGGGCAACATATGCTGTATTATAGACACAGACTATCAGTGACGCCCAGGCTCATTTTAACATGACAACACCAAGCCACCTTCCACATGGCTTTGTGGCAAGTGCCACACAAGCCTGCCTGCAATCAACTGCCTGAAAGTGGGTCTTATTAAGCTTAAAATACAACAAAGGATTCTGGAGGAGAAGGCTGAAGAGCTGAAGACTTGTATAATGGAACAATAATAGCAAAAACAATTCTGATGTTTTTGTACTTTTTTCACATGAATACAAGTCAAACACAATTTAATCACTGCTTTCTGTTTTATTCTGTTTTCATTTTACATTCTGTCCCAACCGTTGTGTTTTTGAAGATGTAGAGCTAGTTTGACAGCTATGTACCCCCTGCCTCCCCTCAAAAAGTCTCCTGGATAACTACTGTATGGAATTGACAGTCGATTGTTTCCACAGTTGCCATTCATACCTGTTTGGAAACATCAGTGAGCAAGTCAGGGGATGATTTGCACTGCCGAGATTCATAGTCAGATTTGCAATGTGATCTGAAAATAACACAGATGAAAGGTATTCATTTATTGTCATAGTACACTTAGTAATGTTTTCTCCAACTTGGCTTTACAAATAGATGTCGAAGTCAAACAAAACTGTACTGCTTACCTCTCAAACGGTAAGTGTTTATGATCTCCAGTTCCTACACACTCTAGGAGCTGCTTCTGTGTCCTGCCGCTGAAACAAACCAATCATTCTTGAGAAGTCAGATTTACTTAAAATATTTATTACATGTGAAGAGAGTATAGACATTTTCAATAAAGGCCAGTTATGTTCTTTTGGGCACCCGGTTATGTAAACTCCAAATAATAAGGTTAATGCTTAAACAGTTTTTTAATTGATTTAGTTGACTTTAATTGATTTATGTGTAGACAACTAGGGGGCCTGCATGAAGAGGCTACTTATTTCAATACCTCAGTGGATGTCAAAATATAAAAACATACACAATGTTATATTTGTTCTACTTTGTTCTCTTTTGTTCTCTTTTACCTGTATCTGAAGCTGGATCCCTTGCTGGAGAGAAGGGACTTGTGATGTGGCTTGGGTTCTTCAGCCAGACGGAAGAAAGCATGGTACTCTACACACATTTTCCAGAAGGTTTTGCACACGTCTCTGCTTGCCATGGTAAACTCAACCATGTCCCTCCGTGAAGGCTGTGTGACACAGCAACAAATATTTACACCAAAGTGAGAGTATTCTGGTGTCATATAAATTGATTTAACATAAACAGACCCCTGGTAGGTCCAGACTTTAGCATTATTAATAATTCATTCCTCACTTAATTAATTTAAGTTTCCCACACACTGAATAATATGAATGAACCATATGAATGTAATGCACCATCAATCTCTTTATAAAACACACAGCTGTGGTTAAAATGCATTATTTGTATCCCCAATAAAGAGAACGGGGTAAGAATTACAGATGAATGACAAGGGAACTTGAAAACATGAATTGAAAAACATCACAAGTATGGATGCTTTCAGAAAGGTGCATTGCATTATTAAACATGCTAGCAAGCTATGTGGCATATTTAAAATGCTGAGTAGGCTTGGTCCACTTTAATTTTGCATCATAATGGCAAGAGAAAAAGATCTAAGTGGTCATGGCTCTGTTATGCTGTGTGGGGGGCATTTAGCTGGCATGGTTTGAGTCCCTGTCTCTAAAAGATTCACCCCCATCCACATAGCCCCATATTTGTAAAATCTATACCAAGGTGCACTGAAGCCGTTTTTGGCTGCTGAACCTTAGACTAACATATTAAGCCTTTTTAAAAACAAAATTCTCAGTACAGTTATTGAAATAAGTGTCTTTGGTGCATAATATTCTTAAGGTTTAAGACTAATTTTGAAAGTACTACTTTGACTCTTACCCCAGCCTCAGTGTGAAGTTTGATAAGGAAGTGTCTCCTCTTGAAGCTCAGCTTGCGGATCTTGGCCCAGCTGAAGGTATTGATCTTTGTGTTACCCTGTAAACAAGGTAGGAAACAGCAGCTTTAGCTTTGAAAAGAAATGAAAAGTCTCAGTGATGCTTTTTTTTATGCCTTTTACCTGAAACACAAGTACACCCATGTGAGTGACTGACAGATTGATCCTCATGCCTTCCCCGTCATGGGCAGGATGTGGTCGAATACCATACATATCCAGCTTCCGAGCAACCTCCAGCAAATGTACATCTGACTGGGCAGGTGTGTGACCTCTGGTCATGAAATAAACAGCAGTGCATTAAAATATGCATATATATTTAATAACAGTCTACCAAAATCTTCACCTTTACTACAAAGGATAGTAAGGTAGTTCTATATAGCACCAAAAATGATCTATTTTTATGAAGTGAAGTTTGTAATTTTTTTTTGTTGCTATATAGACCAATTTTCAAAAAGGTTCTATTATGAAATCATGTACAACCGATTGTCTGCAAATCTGAAGAACCATTTCCCCATGCAAAGAACCATTTAAGCATGGTTCTATATATAAGGCATGATTCTAAATATAACTATTTCTACGACTTTACTGAAGAACCATGTTATTTAAAATTGTCCATCCATTGTAAAAACATTTTCACCATACAAAAATCCTTTTAAACACGTACATGGTTCTTGAAGAACCATCTTTTTAAAGATTTTGTTCTGTTCTAATCTTACTTTTGAACAATTATCTGTTACATTGCCAACCAAAGAGGTTGGGTTTTGGCTTCCCTCAAGGTTTCTTTCTCATGAGAGTTTTTCCTGCCACTGTTACCCCTCACTTTGCTCATTAGTGATATGGACCTGAATTTAACAGTAATCTGCTATGCTTGTGTAAGTGGTAACGTGTACCTGTGTTTCTTATGAAAGCGAATTATCTTGTGGTCCAAGTACTCCTGGTTTGGCACATATTGCTTGTTCTCTAAGTGATGAGCATCCAGTTCATCATCATAATCCCCAATTTCTGCTGCAAAGACAAAAGAGAGACTAAAACTACACCATATTATGCCACAAAAGCCTATTATTTGTGCTGGTGGTTTTATTTGAGTTAGCATTAATGGACTTTCAGAGCGCTGCTTCTCTAGGCAGTATTGTTAATGTCAACTAGACAGAAACTACATTTCCACTATGGAAGCTCACTATTGTGTTTCATATGTATTTCGAACTAGTATTTCAGAAGAGCTCACCAAGTAAAATTTATTACATATACATTCTAAAATTCTAAAAAAAATCTGTAATGCTGTGTGACACTAAAATTGCTGCAGACAGTATATCACCCTACACTACTGTAACTACTACTACAAAGGTAGTGGGCCAAAATCAGAAATAGCCCAAGTTGTACTGTCTGATAATAAAAACGACCTTACCTTGCAATATATGAGAGACCAGCAGTGCGGCACTATTGTCATTACAGGTCAGGCTTCCATTAGACAAATCCTGTTTTATTTGAAGGGCAAATAGATACCTGTAGTAAAAATAAATGTACAGTAATTAGCAGATGCATGTCTCCCCTGAAAGCAGTAAAGAAAAACTGAAAAAACATCCAATGTGAATATATTGAAAAACCTTTCTCTAATAAGAGGCAAAAAAAACAGTTCTTCCTCTTTTAATGAGCTTGACTGCCTTTGATAATTATGATATTTTACTGTTAATACTTTAAGTTTATTTGCAAAATCTGTTAATTGAATTAACATCAGCTTGATATTTTTTTACATTTATTTTTTTCATACACTTTTCAGTATCACTATGTCAATGTAACTGCTATGCTGTGAATGGTCCGTCATCCAAATAATCTGGTCAGGGGTGGTCCTTTCCACTGTCGGGTGAGGTAGATTGATGCTGACAAATCTTCAGCCATTAACTCAAAAACACTGTTTTAGGGATCATATATAAACATCAAATTTCCATCTTTATCAAGAGACTCACTCACTCACACACCCACACATACATACCTGGTCAAGCCTTTCTGCAGCTGGCCAGGGTCCGGTGGGAAAAACTTCACAATAAAACGGAATGCCAGATCACTGGTATCTAACAGGAACAGACATTAAGGGACCAATTACCACAACCCATAACCTCTCCTCAACACAATACCTGATGATATGCAAATTTGTTTGCATAATTCCTCTTGCAGTCTAAAGTTTCCAGTTAAATTTCTTTTATTAAATAAACTACACAGACAAAGTTACCGTATACTCACGCTTGATCTGTTTAGCCAGTGGCTTCAGAAGTTCCAGCCACACCTGGAAGGTTAAATAACTCAAATAAAAATTACATTTGTATTTTTGTGTCAAATATATACTTGACATAAGTTGAACACTTGAATCAAACGCTATGGCTGAAAATTATTATTTCTTTTAATTAAACTGCACTACATGTAATAACAATAGAGAACCACCCTAACATCTAGGATAATAAGACATAGATAAATATCTGCCTTCTATTATGATTTTGGTTCAGCCATGCATGGCCAGTCTATGCAATAAATTAGTTTCAACTGAACAATAATACTTCATATTTAGCCTTTGCCTATCTGAGTACAGCTGCTATACTAATGCTAATATTTGCGATGTCCAGGCCTGTGGGATTTGCAATTGTATGTTACCACCAAGCTGTATATGTGGTGTACATCCACATCACACAGTGGATTTAATACTGCTTATGACACTTGTGCAAACATACTGTACATATATTTATGGGATTGTACTGCTATGGGTTTCCTCTCTTTCAGTGACTTGGGTGTTAATGGTTCCCACTTGTGAATAATCTTCAGCCTACAACATGTCTGTTCCCAATTTTTAATTTTAAATGAGTCACACTAACACAAGTGGTAATAAAGAAGCAGACTCCAGATGGGTGTTTATTCTATGGTCATGAGCATCACAAGTAAGACTCACATAGCTGCCGTTGTGGTGACGGAATTCCAAGCCGAAGTATTCTTTCTCCAAGAGCTTTAGGTGACCACACACCTTATTGAAGAAATCACAGCCCAGGATTTTTTGCTGTAGGTCACACATACAGTTGGAATGTATGAAAGTTAAACATCTTTACATATGCAGTGAATAAAACTAGGTAGAACAGTAACAACAAGAATGATATTCTTATGATAAAGTTGCCAAATAAAAAAAAAGGCAATGGAACAGTGGTTCTAAATCCATGTCCTCAAGCACCCCCACCCTGCATGTTGTAATGTTCTCACTGTTCAACATACCCAGTCCTCCCACCCCCGAGAATCTTGTTATTTATTAGTTTCTCAAATGCTATTACATATAAATGATTGTTCACAAATGTCTGATGTAATCTGAGTAGTAAAGCTTTTGTCTTTGATCTTTCCCACATAACCAAGTCTGCAGTGACTGCCCACACAAGATCAAATGTGACGCCTAACCCCCCTTTAAATATAGGGTTGTTATCTGATGAGTGCATGCGTTTGTGTGTGAGTGTGTGTGTCTGTATGTGTGTTTATGTGTGTGAGGAAGAGAGAGAAAGAAAGGAAACAATCCTGAACCCTATTATTTACTGCCACAGCAGGAAATAGAACATTGATATTATCTTGTCACAGGCGAAATTAGAGATGAGGATGGAAAAAGAGAGTTTGGAGCGAGAAGAAGTAGAGTAAGGTCAGTTGAAGGAGGAATAAAACTAAAGTAAAATGCATAGAATTGATATAGAATACAAAGTATAAATACAGAGTATGACAGATAAAAAATATAAAGAAATCAACATGGTTTACAGAAGATGTAGCAAAAAATAGCCAAAAAAAGTCACAATTCAAAAAATCAAGAAAGACAAAGACTAAAGTACTAAAACAATATCTGCAAGATATCTGTTCATATCCCAATGTAGAAGAAAGCAGGCCAGAAAATATGCAAATACTTAAGCTCTTTTAATGCAGACTAGAACCTCACATCAGTAACAACTTCCAGATGGTCAAGCAGAGTAGAAGAACAGGCAGAAGAACAAGACATATTTTTGCTGATGCATGCATCAACAAGGTCTTCATTTAAACAATGTTAGTATAATTTAAGAAGTTACATTTACAACGAACATTTCAGCCAGGACCACTACGTAAAGGAAAATATTTAGTTTCTGTTAGCACTAAAAACACTGCTTAAAGTTTTAGCAACTCCTTTTCACTTATCAATCATTTAAACATACTACTTTTAGCTAGTAATTCCTTCTCAGTGGTTCTTAAGGAATTTTGTTACTGGCTGGCAAATAATGTATCTGAGCATCTTAAACTGACCAGTTTCCCCAAATCCATTGTTGCTGTCATGCACCAGACATGACACAACACATCACATACAGTGCTTTGCCTTGTCTGACACTGCTATTATAGTGTCAGTATATAGTGAATAATGTCTAGTGCAAACTGTCCAACCGAGCGCATTGTAAAAATTTGAGTTCTGGAGAGCATGAAGAATATTTACAACATACTGACTGAACTTCACAGTCAAGGTGAAAAAAACCTGCTAGGAAATAATGCATGTACATACTTTTGTTCTGCCACTTAGAGATTAAGAATGCATTACAGTGCAATAAAAAACAGATGCATTACCCAATATCAGAACCTCCCAGTTTACATGGAGAGAAATATAGTAAAATATATTTTGATCATGTATTGGTTCTTGCCTGCAAGAACAAGATTAACATAATTAGGAAGAAAACTTACGTTCCATGGGACAGAAACTCATGAACAGAGGGTTACGGGCCTTTCTGTCTTCTTTTCCCATATACCAGTACCAAGATTTTTTAAAATTTGTTGGACATAAATAATTCATATTTTATTTCATATTTTAACAAAACAGCTTGCCCTCCCCCCCCATGAAAAAAAATACATGCCATCAGCCTTTCATGTCCTCCTTCTCTCTGTTCCTTCCTACTTATTTGCTAATTGCTTCTTTTGCCTGAGGAGGCAGAGAAGGGCTGACATAGAATCTGGAACGGGGCCAGACTGAGCCTGTGTCCAGCACAGGCCCGGATATTTACCCCTATTCAAACACATGCCTAATGGCAATCCTTTCTCTCAGCTACTGCAAGACCCATTTTTCTGGCATGTCCCTCTGTGTAGATGTGGATCAAACCCCAAGGCATCTTACTGCACACACACTCTCAGATACACATACTCACACACCACCCCCCTGTGGATGATGGAAGACGTAATGTTACTACTTTACAAGGAAAACACAGCTGAGCCTGACGCACACACAAACACATTTTTTTAGCCAAACAGTGACAGACCTCAGGCTTAATGCTAATGTTAGATCCATGAGAGCTTCCTTAAAAGTATATAATGTTTGGTGAGATGTACTTTCCTTCTATTCAGACCACATACAAATATGTAAACATTGCTGCACAGTTGTTTCCAACAATTGTTTAGTGTAATATAATATTACTATTTACATTAATGCTACTTACGCTCTTAGGAAAGAGTAATAAACTGTGGTAACTCTCAAGTCACTAGACTGGTATTACCTTTCATTTGGGGAACATCATAAGCCTTCGAAATGCAACTATTCTATTGTTTTGAATTGCATTTACTCCACAAACGTCTTAATTTAAGGTGTACACCTGAATTGTAAGGACCACTGTTGTTCATTTACACAGCTTGTACCTTGAGGGACAAAACTCTACCTGTACAGTGCTCCTTGAATTCATTTGAGGCATGACGTCATGCGCACGGCAAATCTGCACTGCTGAATTAACAGCGTTTATTAGTTTATCTGAACATACTTTAACGCTGTAGATACAGTGCGTTCAGTGTTAATGTCACACAATGGAAACATCACTGCTCATCATCAAAAGCATAAAGAGAAATTCAGGCACAGTGTGGGTGGTCTTTTTAGTACCTCGACCTCGAAAACTCGCTCGCTGTCGTCCAGAAAAATGACCCGCAGACGCACTTTCCCCTCTCTCGCCTTCTGACGCTGAGCGCTCCGTTTGGCCGTCTTCAGCAGCTCGAACTTGTCCCCCATCTCACCAATAAAGCCAGTTCAGCTTTACTCTTTCAAAGTCTCAGTCCTGTAGAGCCATTACTCACAGTCTGATTCACGCAAGACCCCCACATATCACTGCTTAACACGAATCCACTGCAGGCGTGCTGCTTCTCCGGGCTGACAAAGAAACGACGGAAGTTTCTATTCCACAGAAGTCTGTCCAGGAAACCGATGCGCAGGGTTTAAAATCATATCTATATCTTAGCAGCGTGTCTATCTGCTTCTGCGCTGTGAGCTCGTGCGCGTGGGCCAAAGGTGCCCGGGAGCCGTGGTGCTCACACCACTCAGCTTGAACCCACCCCGGACCCCTCCGCCTTTCTCCCTTTTTCTTTTTTCCCCTATATAAACTACGGATACAAGAAAAAACGGGCTAAATGTAGGGGTAAATAATAGGCTCTTACAATGTCTGCATTATTAAATGGTTAATATGTTAACTAAGTTCAGAATTCAGAATTTAGTGTCAAAAACTTACCAAACGTCCACTTTCTTAGAAAGGATTATCACATAAAATAAATGAGATGTTGATTTTACGCTTGGGCATTACTTTACCACTGTAAGAGTTACATATATAAACTCAGAAGATATGTGTATGTCAATTGGTGGTTTAAAACAGTAACTAAAATTACTACATTTGCACTGTAGACATAGGCTTTTGCCCCTATGTTCGCATTTCATAGGGCTCGGCAACTGTGTTCTTTCTCAGTTTTAGCAAATAACAGTAACATTTAACAAATAAAAGTTGTGTTGTGTTTGATTACTCAGCGTCTGCAATCTGCAGCTCGGAATAGACAACCACGCTATGCATAGAAGTGTCTCATGTGCGCATGCACAAAATGAAACTTTGCTTTGTGGAGATCAGTATCAGCTAAACTGTAGTCACAATAAAGAAGACTGTCCTTCTCTGCCTATAGTGGGCAGCCCTACACCATTTCGATGGGTGTCCACTTCATCAGTGCAGCAGAACCCCTAACAACTTAAGGCTGGCAGATTTCCTGCAGAGGTAATGAAAACCACACTGCCATGGAGCCGTGATGCTCTGCCTTGGCTCTGCTGCCAGCTGCTTCACTTGTCCCATCTTCAAGCCCAGCTTTCCAGCCTGAGTACAGAAACATGCTGTATAGGTCTACGAGCACCTGTAGGGCTTTCCTCTTATGTGCCAATTATAGGTGTGCCGCTGCTTGTGTATGGCTCCAAAGCACCTTCAATATTGTGGTTGGGTAGGTGTATGCTCAACGGCTTCTCTCTTGTTGAGCTGGGCGCCACTGCCACTGCTTTCTTCCCCAGCCTGGCTAGATCTGGCAGGTGTAGCGCACAGCACCCCCTTCCTTTGGGCTGTGTCCTCTTCACTGCCTACAAGCATATCTCCCTTCTAAAAACAATTTGGTGTTGGTGTAAAAGATGCAATAAACATTGCACATATAGGTAAATTTTTGTTGTTGTTGTTGTTGAATAGGCAACAAGAAATTTGAACCCTATACGAAACACAGGGAGAGGGTAATGCAAGGGGACATCTCATAAGGAAACTAACTTTCTCTCTTTACTCTTCCTGAGGTAATGACTGTCCTCCCGTCTGTTGAACGCTGTTGGAGGACTGACCATCAGGGCCTCCTCCCCACCCATCACCAGCCCATTTGTGTCAACTGCTACACCCCCAGTTACATCATCCAAATGCACCAGCACTGGGACTGTTTCAGCTCACGCCCACTTTACAGGCTTAGTCATAGACTGCCTCAATCATAGACAGCCTCAGTCAGAGACTGCCCCTACCTGTGCAGCTTCTAAAGCTTTGCTATCCAGATTTCAAACAGAGACTCTTTTCTTTGGTATTTAGTTTATTAAACTGTAAATACTGTTTGACCAGAGGAGGATGGGTCTCCCCTTGTGAGTCTGGTTCCTCCCAAGGTTTCTTCCTCCAGTCTGAGGGAGTTTTTCCTTGCCACTGTTGCCTCTGGCTTGCTAACTGGGGGATATATGTTGTAACTGTCTGTTTTCAAAACTCTGTAAAGCTGCTTTCAGACAACATCCATGTAAAAAGCGCTATATAAATAAACTTGACTTGACTAGGGTAGACACTTCCAGCACAGGTTACAATGAAAACAGCTTACAAATTTCCTCTGTTATAATTACCGACAAACTAAACCACCCAGCCACAAACAAACAGGGAGTATGGTGCACTCCATGAACCACACTTTATGAACTTTTCATGGCTGTGTACAGCCTGTAGCAGATGCCACAATATTTCTGATTGTTAAAGCTACAGTGGAAACTGTTTCTACTCTTTAGCCTCTGTTCTAACATTGTGAAATGTGCAGAAAGGCTAGGCTTCAAAAACAGCGCAGCATAAGGGATTCACAACCCTAACTCTAACTCCAACCCTTAATTAGCAAAATGCATTCATTTATAACTTAGTGGAACTCTGACCTTTAATTTTTTGTTCACTACTTCAGCCTTGTACTACTTCAGCCTCCAGTGCAAAGCTAAAAAAGCAAACTCAGACTCCAAACATTATTTTTAGCATGACTAGCATTTAAGGTAAGGGGGTAATTTGATTTTGACCAGATTTCTGCTTTGAATAACTGGTCACTATATACCAGGTAAAAAATATGAAACACAAACAAACAAATACATGAATGAATTAATTAATGGGTTAAAAATAAAGAAGCATGTGTTTTGTGTATTCAAGAATGCAAAAAATGCAGACTGCACATCACCTCATTTACAGCTTCTCGCCTCAAGGTGGGGCTATTACATAAAGAGCAGTGGTAAAACCTTACTGTATTTGTAGTATAAGATTTGTAGGTAGGGGCCTTTCCTTTAGTTCTTATGGGACCAAATGTTTGGAAAAGAGCTGACTGACATTTATTTGCTGAGTCAAAGGTCAGATTGCATAACAAAAGCATAGCAGCACTGAAAACCACCCATAGCAACAAAAATACAAAGAAAAGAAAAAATGTGTGTGTGTGTGTGTGTGTGTGTACTGTTTAAATCTGATGGTAGGACAAAAACATAAAGGTTAGGTTTTATTACTGTTAGAGTATGATGTTCTTACAACAACATTAATTTCGTGAACAAATGTAAAAGACATTTTTTTAACTCAGGCTCTGATTAATCTTTAAGTGAGTTCACATGAAAACATGATGTTTATGACAAACAATGAGTCATGGGGAGATGTCGTGAGATGAAGTTGCCAAAGAAGAAAAAGAAATCATACTTCAATGCTTCTATAACGGTAAAAAGCAATGCTGTTGCTAGATCCATCTAAACCCACAGTCAGCTGGGTAAGCATAAAATACAGCTTGGTAAGACCCCTGGATTAGCTGTGATTAACACGAGCACTTATTTAAAACCCAAACTTATCATTATTTAGTTAAATTTATGTAATTTAGCTGCTTGTGGTTGTCATCATTAATGGCTAGTCTCAAATTTTACAGTACATCAGTTAGCAGTATGGTGGGGTATCAACATAAAGGGCTAGTTCCAGTCTTGCAGTCATTGCAACCTTTGACAAAGAAAGCTAAGATGGTGAATATCCATACAATTACATAACACCACTTTAACAGCGTTTACAACAATTGGGTTATGTGCAGAAAATGGTGGACAAAACAGCTGGACCAAATATGCTAACATGGCTTATGACAAAAGAAGCTACTAGCAACTTGTTAGCATGATGCAATTATTTCATTAACTGATAACAACAGCAGGTTGGACTGAGCTATAAATTTAAGTTTAGTTCAAATAAGTACCCTTTGAGATGGTTTTAGTCTTTTTTGGTAAAGGAAAATGCCAAGTGAATGTAGATACATTTCCATGCTAGGCTGATATTTATGTTATTGACACACATATTTATGATTAACGCACATTGTTTAAGGGTTTAACTGCCTCTTTTTCCATCTTCACCTTTTATGCTCTTGCCATTTTCATCGGCAGGTGAACATCTCTTGTCAAAGTGGAACACAGTCTCCGGTAACAGAAGGAGGCGTGTGTTCTGCTCACCAGCTGCTGTTCCATCACGTATCATCACGCCTGTTTGATTTTCCGTGCAGAGAATTGTTTGCACCTGTCCGGTTTTTTTTCTCTCTTTAAAGTGCATTCAAAACCAGATGTGTGTGTATATGTGCAGATGTAAGTAAGCTATGAGTAACTCCATCTGTTGGTCTACATTTTAACCTACATTTTAAGTTACAAATGAAAAAGTTTGTTCTGTTGCACATAAAACAAGTCTGTGGAAGAACAGTCTTGTTTGTGTTTTTGTGTGCTGGGAGGCTATTACTTTTTCCTTTCATGGTAAAAGCCAAGGAAAGGTAAAACAAGGTCCAGGAAAAGTCCTTTTCCACTTGAAACACACAAGAGGAGATTCCATAGACTGAAAGATTCCAAGGAACAAAAGCAGAAATTCCTTGTCCTCTAATAAATGAACCAGCTCATTCTTTCCTTATATATCAGGTTATGTGAACAGATTTGAAATATATATATCATGATTGTATATTGTAATTTAAATGAGAGTACCAGAGAATGAATGCAAATCACTGTAAAGTTTTAGTTGCCAAAACATACTGTAAATATTCAGTTGTGTTTCATTGCAACATTACAGCATTAAAATAATATGGGCTACAATTTTTTACTTTTTTTTTTTTATTTACTCCACTTCTTTCCTCTTTGTGGTTTGCCTCTGTCAGTGTTGCCTGACCAATGTCACTAACAAGGACAAACCCATAGCTTATTAAAAGCATCAGCAATATTAAATTAAATTCTATGTTTGGGTATGAAGGAAGTGAATAGAAGAGAAAGATAGAGAATATCCCATTATCCACACTAAATTACCTTCAGGTTTTATTCTCTGAAGCAGCAGGACATATGGATTATCCATTCGTTTTTAATGATTTAAGCTCTTCTTTCCATTGTCTTTGAAACACAATTGGATTATATGGCACGCTTAAAGAGATGACACACTAAAAGCAACTATTTTGAATGTGCAATTATGAACATACTTTAAGGCATTTATCACTGTCTCTCCCAAATAGATATTACTTTTTTGTTGTTGAGGGTCATTTTTCTATATTCTGGGTCTTAACCTGCTCATTACTTGATAATTTCATACAATTCCTCATTTAGCAGTATTCAAGCAGCAGAAATGTAAGAGTTTCAATCTACAGACCTAAGAATTTTAATCTACCTGCATTTTTCAATATTATCTACTTCTGCTGCATCTGTCTGTCATATCATGGAGTATAACTTACAATACTTGTTTTGTGCTTCACTGTATTTACAGAAATACCATTGACTCATTTGTAACAGAAGCAATAATTCCATAAACAAATCCATGAATATATAATGCGAATTCCAAACTATAGCCATTACTTTTAAACAACACTTGTATTGGGGTATGGCAGATAAGAGAAAGTCTCAGCAAAGCTGTTTTTTATGTGTGGGTTTTATACTACTGGTTCCTGCTAAAGGTAAAGTAGTACTGATACATCAATGTGAAAATCAGTCATTAATCTCAGTGCTACTGAGCTCTGGTAAAATCTGAGTACCCTGATAAATCAATGTGACGAGTAGTTGATAATCTCAACATTACTGAGCTTCTTTGAATAATGGTCATACTGGACTTGCGCACACACTCTGTGGCCAGTTACATATCTGCCATGTCAAATTTGCTAAATTTTGTTACTGGGATATAAGTGTTTGCTGAGACTGTGATATTATGGAATCAGCAATGGACTGACGTCGGCAATGACAGTCAAAATAATGTCGAGAATTAATATGAGAATTCTGAATTTTTCATAAAACATACTAATAAAAGAATTTCTAAAAAACAACTGCCAAATAGGAAAGAACGATTTAATAATTAATAATAATGTAGTAGTGAAAGCAGAGGGTCCCAGACAGTCCTGTTCCCAGCTCATTCTGGAGAATCTCAAGACTTTCCCTGGCCAGCTTGGAGATATAATCCCTCCAGCGGGTTCTGGGACAACCTCTGGGTCTTGACCTCCAACAAAATATGCCACCTTCCGGTCCCCACACATAATGCCTTTTGATCTCGGCTATGCCTTGACACACTGTCCATGAATATCAAGAACAGGAGGAAAGAAAGGCACAACCTTGGTGGAGTTCAACACCCACACTGGACAAGTTTGACTTAATGCTCATGGCACTCAGTCTGGACAGACACTAGTAGCAGTGGCTCCAACACTTCATACCACTACTGCCAACTGAATATCTTGGGGAACATGATCATGAGTTTTCTCCAAGTCCACAAAACACACGTAGACTGGTTTGGCAAAGTTTCTTGCCCCCTAAACAATGTGTTCTGATGGTGTTAGGGTCTCCTTTCCAGAACCTTGGTATAAACTTTCCCAGGAAGGCTGAGCAGCGTAATCATTTGCGGTAGTTGGCACACACTCTCTAATGCGCTTTCTTAAAAGAAAAAACCCACCACCATTGTCTGCCTTAAGCATTTCTGGGCTTGACTTCCATGAAGGAGGCATGTCTCTCAGGCTTAGTTGTTACTCAAAGTGCTCCTTCCATTAACACAGCAATATCCTTATTCAAAGTCATAATTTTTCCACTGTTGCTGTGTACAGTTGGTTGTCCAGAACCTCTTTGAAGCCCACCAAAAGTCTTTTTCCATGGCCTATACAACTTTTCCCATGTTCCAGATTTTCCTTCTACCACTGCTGCTGCTGCAACCTTTTTTGCCCATCACGATCTATCTGCTGAGGCAGGAGACCTCTGAGCCAACCAGTCCCTTAAGACTTTCATCCTCAGCTTGATTCCTTCCTTCCTTACCACCGATGTCCACCAGTGGGATCTTGGGTTGCCGCCCTGACAAACACCAACAAGCTTCCTATCAGCTTCCACAATTTGTGCTGCTGATTTTGAAATAGTTCTTATCTGTCATAATCAAACACATATAAAAGGAAAATCACCAACAGTCAAACATGCATTTAGCTCCACTAAAGCAATAAATATGCTAATTGCAGAACTATTGGATTGGTGTAAGATTGAAAATAGAACTCAGAAAACACTATTTCTATTGCTCATGCAAACCCAATTTAACATAATCAATACCATAATTAAAAAGATGAAAGTAGAAAATTACAAAATATGTATAATACCATGTGTTTTTGTCTACACTATCAATTAAAACCATTCTCTCTTTTGCCATCTTCTTGCACATCTGGTTCAGTCATTCTGCTGATTATGCAATACTGGCAATACTGTTAAATACTGAAAATGTAATATCATTTAATAATAAATTCTAATTCCTCAGCAGTCTCCGTGTTTAATTAGGGTTGGTAAATGAATCAGCATATGTTTTGTCAAATCTAGACTGCAAATTTGATGTATAAATTATAGTCAATTACTGTATGCTTTGTAGTCACATCTTGATTAGTCTTGATCAGTCCATTATGGCAAATAAATATATTTCCAGCATGCAGATTAAGCCGCTCCAACAATTATATTGTAATTTTTTTATGATTAAAGTTGTCAAAAAAAGGTAATTCTGAGGCATAGTCAAGGTACATGGTTACAAGTTACCAATTAAACTAGACTCTTTTAATACAAGCTTATGTACTTAAATGGAATAAAAAGCAATTTTCATGCTTTTTATTCCCTTTACTAAATGATATTTAACACAGTGAAATATCCTGGAGAGTTATAAAACAGTGCAAGCATTTACCTGCCCATCAAACCCTTAGAAGCACTTGAAATAAAAGGCAAGTCAAAAGCGATACAAAAATGATTTAAAATCTACAGCACACAGCACACATTTGCAGTGACGCCAGGGGTCAATACATCTTGCCAGGAAAACCAGAGGGATGGAAAAAAGCAGTGAAGGAATGACTGGTCTGACAATAAAGCAGATAATCTCTCCATCTCATGGGAAACATAAAAGACAGAATGGAAATATGGCAGTGGAAAGCTGCTGCAGGTCAAGACGTGGAAGATCTCAAAGGAAAAAGGGTGGATGTAAATGTAGAAGTAGAGGTAAAAATAGAAAAAGAATCTTATTCCTCTTTATATTCTGTTAAGTGTTTTCTATTGTCTCTTTGTATGTAATCTTAATGCTTAATAAAATCTTAATGTAATCTTAATGTTAAGAAACACTATATATATATTTATAGTTAACATGTTTTCTTTAACAGAATCTGTAGGCTCTGAAGTGACTGCATCTGGCTCAGAAGGCTGAATCTTGTTTTGAACAAAAGTTTAATTCCAGGTGATCTATAGCCATCAACTGGCCATGATCTTACAAGAAAACAGGAGGAAAAAAGAAAGTGTAGTATCTCCTACCGTCACAATTCACAGCAATGCTAGCCAACCAAGGATGCCTGTTAGGTCATGTTAACTATGCAGCTAATTCAAACATGTTTAGCTTGCTATAGCATCATTTAAGCTTTAGCTTGAAAAATGTGTGAATACTTAGGTACATTCTGATATTACAAACTTAATCCTATAAAAGCTGGGACAGTATGTGAAATGCTAATAACAGAAAGCACTAATTAAGAATTACTGTCTTTCATGTATTCAGTTAAAACCACACCGTTTTAGGTTTGTAAATATATGATCATTTCAAATTTTATGCCTGCCTAACCTTTCCCATAAGCAACCACTTAATAACATTTGGGGACTGAAAACACCAGTTTGTATTGGTATGGCATGGATGGATTACTGTGCATTCCTAACTTGTTGGTCCATCTTGCAAATATAGCCAAAGACAATAGCTCATCTGTTGCTACACAGTTTGTGTTGGTCATCATTTAGTCCTCCATCAGTTGCCCACAGGTGGCTTTTGGCTGGATATTTGTCTGGTGGACTATTCTCAGTTCACAGTGACACTGAGACCCCCAGCAGCACTGCTGTAGCACATATTGCAATCCTAACTAGCATTTGTGAAGTTTATTGACAATATATTCTCAAGCCCATGGGGTGATCACAGAAGCAATTTTTAATGCAGTACTGATGGTGATGGTTGATGAGCATTCGGCTGTGGTTTTTTTCATTTTTGTGCTTTTAGATTGTTCAGGATTAACTTTAGAGGGTGCAATACCTGCCATTCCTGCGATACCTTGTTGTTCCTCTTGCTTTTAGGAATTTGTACCTTGCCACTGTCACTCTTGGTCTGCTCATTGGGTCATCGATCCAGATTTGCGAAAAACTGCTTTGTGATATCTCCTGTTGTTAAAAGTCAATTTTAACAGATCTGAATGGGACTTCATGTCTTATTCACAAAGCTGTTCTACATCAACAAAATACATGGGCATTAGAGACACAACTGAGGCATTAACTTTTGCTCTATAGTATTATCAACTGTATTACAAATAATTGTAGGCATGTGGATCCACATACAACTTTGGCAGTATGTTTACTGAGGCTGCAAATCAAAGAAAGCAGACTATGTAACTGGGCACAGACTGTGTAGTGCACATTTTGTTGTAATTGTTTTCCTGTCATTGCTCTTTACAGTCACTGATAACTACAGTAACTGATCATTATTATAATGCTAGCCAGCCAACAGCTAGTTAATTTATGGCAGTAGGATAGGAAAAAAGTGAGCACATTTCTTTGCATAAGACTGTTTTGTTTTCCTTGCTTCAATTACGCTCTTTAAGTCAGAAACAGGTTTTTCATGAGCTGATTATTTTTATCAGGTGTGCAGTGCAGTGGGACCAAACTTGGAAACACTGGTCTAAACAACACCATTGGCTAATTTGAATCTAAGAGCCTGAGCACATAAGAACTCAACTAGAGGGGTTAAACTAAATGACGAGAAGTCTAGATGACTGCAGCAGTGGGAAGGTGTTGCCATAGTGGCATCAATCCATCATAGTTAATCAATCCATCATCACTTTTATTTTAAGTAAGGGTATGACTTAACTTTAACTCTTTAGACCTTATTCCAAATGTAGTGTCTGTGCTACTTAACAACTATTTGCCACTCAACTAATGCCAAACCAAATTTCTCCATGTGAAAATGTCCACACAGGAATGATTATATTGCCGTTTGATTAAATGTGAACCAGGCTTTTCATATTTTTGATGTATTAATGTTTAAAATGCAATATATCACTTATGATACTCAGAGCACATAATAGGAGGAATGGCCAGTCTAGTTAAGCACTGTAAATTGGATTACCGGGTATTAAGCCTTTGTCTTGTTATTCAATGTCTTTTTAGTAATTACATTTCATAGTCAAATGCAAATATAGGTCAAAGTGCCCTTAAAATGATTCTCATCCTCTTATTCTCTTCACTCTTTTGTCTTTGTACTTCCAACTAGCCAGATAGAGACATAATCCTCTGGGACCAGAGTTGGAGTGTCCTTTACTACATTTTCATTTTTATTCTTTTTAAGCAGTGAGCTGGAAATACAAGAAGAAGCTTAAAGAATTAAGCATGTTGTAAAAGTCCTGGAGTCCTAAGAGAAGATTTTAGATTATTTTGTGTTTCACAATAACTTGGTGTCCTAACTGGCACACAAATCAATAAATTTTGTTGTCATTAAAGGAGATTTCCACAGTTTTTTCTCCTTATTTTTTATAAATAAAAAATGACTAAACAAAGTCATACAAAGTAATTTGATGTTTTAAGCCTCTAATAATTACCTCACAGAACATTATTCAACGAAATGGTTATCATTCGGCTGTGGTTTTTTTCATTTTTGTGCTTTTAGATTGTTCAGGATTAACTTTAGAGGGTGCAATACCTGCCATTCCTGCGATACCTCGTTGTTCCTCTTGCTTTTAGGAATTTGTACCTTGCCACTGTCACTCTTGGTCTGCTCATTGGGTCATCGATCCAGATTTGCGAAAAACTGCTTTGTGATATCTCCTGTTGTTAAAAGTGAATTTTAACAGATCTGAATGGGACTTCATGTCTTATTCACAAAGCTGTTCTACAGAACATTATTCAAATAAATGGTTAGTCATCTGATGTCATCTAATGTTTGACAACAGTTTTGAAATGAGGTTATCAAAATATCCCTAAATATCCTTAAGGTGAAAATGCATACGTCGAGCACTGTTAGGCGAAATAAGGCCCAAACAAATTTTTCAGAATTGCCACTATTTTATTATTATCATTATGTTTAAACTCAAAAGGCACGTGTAGATTCACTGGTTATTATACAAAGCATATAAAATGAATGTGATTGTCCTGCTTTGTTTCATGACCTTCCAAAACGCTCTAAGTTGATAAATTTATTTGCAATGCACCATTAAACCATTCTAATTCTGAAAGTGATCGCAAAGGAATTTGTCCTTCATCATTCATATGTATGCTGGTATTTTGACAAGATAGCAGTATAGATACTTTATTGAGAGGGAAATTCAAGATCTCTACATTTAACCCATCTGTGCAGTGAAACACATATATACACACACAATATACACACACACTAGCACACTTGCCCGGAGCGGTGGGCAGCCCTACCACAGCGGCCAGGGAGTAGCCAGGGGTTTGGTGCTTTGCTCAAGGGCACTTAAGTTGTGTCCTGTCTGTTCACAGGATCAAACGAGCAACCTTCAGGTCACAAGGCTGGTTCCCTAACCTCCAGCCCACGACTGCCCTTTTTTAAAGGTTTTTTTAAAAAAAATTACACATAACAAACATATGTCATGCTGATATGGCAGTGTAAGATGAGACCTTTCCCCGAATAAACAGTTTAACAACATAATCTGTTTATTTTCAGGGACTCACAGAACTTTCATTTTGACACATTCAGTGGATCTATAAGGTAAATCATAGGGATCAGTGATTGAATGGGTAATGAATTGATAATGAATGGGAATCAGTGATTTTGAGTATTTCTGTAGCTTAAACTTGTTATGTGTGTATACTCTTTTTGCTGTGTCACCTAATGTGCATGTTCAGGATGAAATAACAAGAAAGTTAGACGTTAAGTGTGTGCGGTGTTCCTATAGGATTTTATAAGCCAAGTAGTGAGTTTAAGTCAAGTCTGAAAGGAAAGTAATCCCTGTCCAAAGTCTAATGAATGTCTGCTCACCATATTTCTCTTCTCTTCATGTAAACTTGCATGTGCATTTCTTAACCAATTACAAGGCTATCCCATAATTCTCCAGGTACAAACTGTGTGGACAATTTGCTGCTCTACCTCTCTGTTACTCTTATTTTCAGAGCAGTATTGGCAACTCTCGTCTAGCAAAAAAAAGCTAATGTTAGACTGCTAAATGATCGCTAAAAAAATAATTAAAGATGTATAAAAGTATAGGGTGGGGCCTAGAAAGAGATGTGATTGGGTCTGCCCAATTTCAGTACAGGCCATTTTTATCTTAAAATTATAAATCAAAAGATATCAGTCAGAAAAAAAATTATTAAGGATGTCGAAAAGTTGCTTAATCTAGTGACAAAGTCACTGAGATGCCAACATTGTCAGTTCATTCATCTGCCCATCACTGCTTCCATTCCTTCACCATTTATTTGTCTATCTGTCTTTCTGAATCACTCTGGTGGAGGAAGCTGGGGGTATGCTGCAACACCCAACACTCAAGTGTCCCTCACTGGGACTTCAAACCGTAATTCATATGGAACTTGAGGCAGAATGTGCAGGCATTATGGACATAACTGCACAGACATTAATAAGACCCTTCTTTTTTTTACCAACCTGTACATGTAATGTTTTTTTATATTTTTATTTTCATTCTTTGTTTACAGTTGATGACATTGAGCCAATATAACCAAACTATTTTAGCCAGCACTGCTTAAGGACACTGTTGTTCTTATAATGAACAAATAAAATAGTCTTTAGGATTTGCTTGGTAGTCATTGATACTCATTTGTGTTATGAGTTGGGTTGGGGTAAAACAAAAAAAAATTGGCCCAGATACTTTTACTCCAGGTAGACCACCACAATCAATTTGTCACCATCCACTAGTACTCCCTTCTTTTAAGAGCCCTTGCATACCTAATGTACTATTTCCCCAAACCACTACAAAGCTAAACACTGAAAATGGGGTGAGTAAAAAATGGGTATACTAACCCATGCCTGTCTGATTCCTTGTGATCAGGGACAGTCGTGGAATAAAAGTACCATTAACTGTCAAACAAAAAGCTCTGCTTGAAGTCAATGTAGCATTTAAAATTATTTAATATAAGTTAAACACCCATGTATTAAGTATACAATTAAGTCAAAATGTATACAATTAAGCCTGTGGGAAAGAATCAAGGTAATAGAGAGAAAGGTAAGAATGATAGACATTTTAAAACAGTACAGCAAAGTGGGTTGAAGACTATATTATACAGCATTGTGTGCATATTTATCAAAGAAGTTTTAAGAACAATTAATAATAATACATTTTAATATGATGATATTATGATGAGTGAATGGTCAGCCGAGAAGCAACTCCATAAGGAAACTATGTTAGTTACAAAAACAAAGGCAAATAGCTAATGCTGTGAATTATTAAATGTTCAATTATTAAATTTAAATGTAATTATCAACGTCATCGTTATGATCATCATGGAATTTCACACACACAGCCTCCATGCGATCATAATCAACCTACTGCATTACTGAAAGTACACTAGTCTCCTTGTCCTGCTCACTCTGCCCCTCGGCTTCTCTGTCAGACCCCTCCGCTGCCTGGCACTGTCCAGCCACCTCCCCTCCTTCTGTTTCCACTTGTCGCTGCAGCGGGTGTTGTAGAAGTTTAATCTACAGCAAACGTGCATTATTTGCTGTGTATGTGCGCAACTTCTCCACGCCACGCCTGCGCCTTTGTTCCTCCATCGCTCATCCATCCACAGAGCGGTAGGGGTGGGGCCTAGAGAGAAATGTGATTGGGCCTGCCCAATGTCAGTATAGGAAATGAATCAACGGCCCGCTGCCCCTCTATATGGGCCAGTCGATATCCATTTTTAATTTAAAATTATAAATCAAATAATATCAGCCCGCTTGGGAAAAGCCCGGTATACCGGAGTGCCAGCCCCGAAGTTGGGAAAGCACACATACATGGGAGGTACGCGTACGCATATTAACAAATAATCGTGGACTTTAGTTTTTTTCCAGAGGCAATTCAGGGATACATTAATTTATTTAGAATTTAAGAAAGTTGTCACAACGTTGTCAACTTTTTTCATAACTTTGCTACAACGTGGTAAAAAATTTGGTGCTATTTACAACTTTTGACAACGTTGTGGCCACCAAAGCAGTGCGTTGGCGGGGGTACTAGTTATGCTTCTACTAAGTACTGATTGATTAGCGTTACTGCCGCTGAGTGCTTAGTCATTAGTGTTACTGCTGCTCAGTGCTGATTGGGTGGGTGGATTGATCTAAACATCGATTTTATCGATAACATTTTTAGGATTGGTATTGGATCGATACTGGCGTGATGGGATCGATATTGTAGTGTCCGTTTCTTTCCTCTACGTTCAGTATTCTCCTTTCAGGTCCTGCAGGCACGCGTTGCTTATCTCGCTCCGCTCCTTGACATGCCGTCACGTGACTGAGCAAACAGTGGAAGCAGTCTGCAGTGAGGCATGGCAGAGAGAAAGATGGGTGCAGTGTGTGGTGTTTTACACCGGAGAATGAAAATTTGGCAAAATGTCATGCGTGCAAGACGGCTGTTCAAAAGAAAGGAAGGGTGGGAGAAGGAAGCCCCCCCCCCCCCAAGACCAAGACCAAGACCCAGAGACAGAGGTCCTTTCAGAGAGCCACAGAGTATCCAGGTAGCTCATATTGAGTTTAAAGTAACATTGCTTCATGTCTAGTGGTGAAAGTAGTTTTGCATTGTTAGTGGAATGTGGCTGAATAAATTAACCCTTGTGTAACTGTGAAAGGGGCGCTATAGTCAAGTCAAGTCAAGTGGGTTTTTATTGTCATTTCAACTACATACAGAGTACACAGTGAAACGAAACAACGTTCCTCCAGGACCATGGTGCAACATAGACAGTGCATACAGACACAAGTGCAACACAAACAAACAAGTGCGGACAGACAACACAACACAGTACAGACAGAGAATAATAAATAATTGCTGGTTGTGTGCAAATTGTGCAATGTGTAATAAATAGAGTCCAGTGAGGTAGTAAAGTTATTAGTGGCAATGCTTTGTGCAAAAATGCTTCCCTTTTTTTTATCTGGGGTAAATGGTTGGAGAAAGATATCAGTTCAGACGTTGAGTTGTGTTGAGAAGTCTGAAGTCTTGGGGGAAGAAGCTGTTGCAGAGTCTGGTCGTGTTGGACCGGACGCTGCGGTACCTTCTTCCTGATGGCAGGAGGGAGAACAGTCTGTGTGAAGGGTGGGTGGGGTCATCCACAATGCTGGTTGCTTTGCTGATGCAGCGGGTGGTGTAAATGTCCAAGACGGAGGGGAGAGAGACTCCGATGATTCTCTCAGCTGTCCTCACAATGCGTTGGAGGGACTTGCGGTCAGAGGCTGTGCAGGTCCCAAACCAAGCAGTGATGCAGCTGCTTAGGATGCTCTCTATGGTTCCCCTATAGAAGAGGGTGAGGATGGGTGGAGGGAGACGGGCCTTTCTCAGCTTCCGGAGGAAGTAGAGACGCTGCTGGGCTTTCTTGGCTGTAGAGCTGGTGTTCAGGGACCAGGTGAGGTTCTCCGCTAGGTGGACACCAAGGAACTTGGTGCTCTTAACGATCTCCACAGAGGAGCCGTTGATGTTAAGCGGAGAGTGGTCCGGTCTTGATTTCCTGAAGTCAACAACCATTTCCTTGGTCTTCTCTACATTCCAGTGAAGGTTGTTGACTGTACACCAGTCTGTCAGCTGCTGTACCTCCTCCCTGTATGCTGACTCGTCGCCTTTGCTGATGAGACCCAGCACAGTTGTATCATCGGCGAACTTTATGATGCTGTTAGAACTGTGTTTCGCAACACAGTCATGAGTCAGCAGGGTGAACAACAGAGGACTCAGTACACTGCCCTGGGGTGCCCCAGTGTTCATGGTGATGGTGCTGGAGCTGCTGTTCCCGAACCGGACTAACTGGGGCCTCCCTGTCAGGAAGTCCAGGATCCAGTTGCACAGGGGGGTGTTGAGGCCCAGCAGGCTTAACTTCCTGGTGAGATTCTGTGGGATGATGGTGTTGAATGCTGAACTGAAGTCTATGAACAGCATTCTGACGTAGGTGTCCTTCTTCTCCAGGTGGGTAAGGGAGAGATGAAGGGTGGTGGTGATGGCATCGTCCGTATATGGACCCCTTCAAAGTTTGTAAACAGATATGACGTGGCAGAGCTGAGAGCGCAGCTTGGTAACAGGAGGTTAGCATGTCTCCGTTGGCTCAGCAGCCTTGCGCTAGCAACAGCTATAGTTTATGATTATTTCTCCTTAGGCACATTATAAATGTCTGGTTCACACATGCTTGAATTATTATTAATCCAGCAACGAGTTGAAATGTTACAGATTTCTGGATCTGGGTCACATGATTTAGTTCATGAAAATCATAAAATAGGAGACGACAATGACTGCAGGCAAGAGATTTGACTCCTTGTTGTTGAGAGATTGGACTCTTTGCTTGTTTTATGAAAATAACAATACAAACAAAATCATACTTTAATAATAGTAATAATTATGGTAATTATTAATATCAAATACGATTTATATGTATTTTTTCATTATAAAATGAATTTATTATTATGAATAATAAAAATACAGTTGTTATTGTTATAACAAATAATTAATATCTGCTACATGAAGGGTACAAATAGACCTTATTTTATTTCACCTAAGTGATTTCCCTTAGGTATCGGTATCAGGATCGGGGATACTGGCCCTGTATTTACTTGGTATCGGATTGATACCAAATTTTGTAGTATGGCACACCACTACTACAAATTCTCCCGTTGTATTCCGCCTCATGCACTGGGATTGGTCAACATCTCGCCTTCGGCGCTGGGATTGGCTGGTGGTATCGCGCCTTCTCGGTGATGATTGGAAGATAGCCCTATACCAGTTGGCCAGTCTTAGTGCCGGAGGCGGAGTTTTTCGGAATATGGGTGGGGGAAAATAACGGAGCACATCAGAGGGGTGTCTGCACTTTATGATTCTCTTCGGTTAAATACAAACAAGCGAGAGTAACAACTGAGAAAAGACGAAACAAAGGATCATAAGCCTAATGTCAGGGGCTAAAGGGGTCTCCAAGCGGCCGTCTAACAGTGCAGAGTCAGATGTGATGTGAAGCATGGATGCCCCCTTAACTCCGCTGATCTCTCCTGGTTGTTCACTCTCCGCGGGGCAGATTGTGACAGAGCCGTTCGCCTTCAGCCCGCCCGTTTCTCCACCTCGAGCGCACACCAGCTCTCTAAACAGCTCGAACGAATGCAGACTGGTGGAAGTGCACGGGCTGAAAGTGGCGTCGTTCAGCGTGGACGGGCAGGAATTGATCTGCCTCCCGCAGGTGTTCGAGCTCTTCCTGAAGCACCTGGTCGGAGGGCTGCACACCGTCTACACGAAGCTGAAGAGACTGCGCGCGCGTCCCGTGGTCTGCACTGTGGAGCAGGTGCGCGTGCTGCGCGGGATGGGCGCCATCCAGCCCGGTGTCAACCGCTGCAAACTCATCTCGCGAAGGGACTTTGAGGCGCTCTACAACGACTGTACCAGCGCCGGGTAAGAACACTGTTTACTGTGATCAATGTCAATGTTTTGTTCATTTGGACTTGATTCAGCTTCTGCTGTGTAGTTATTTAATGGCCCTGCACTTATTTCCAAAATGTCTACGTAAATATATCATCAAGATGTAAACAGAACCATTCAGAGTGGGTTGGCGTAAAATTATTAATTTGTAGAGACTCTTAAAGATGAGTCACGAGGTCCACAACACAAATATAACCATATATAACTGCCCAAAGCCACCAGTGAACCTACACATACCTTCTGAGTGCTTGCTTTAGGGATTATTTTTATGGATTAAAATAAATAGATTAAAATACATTTTAAGACAAAACTTTAATCACAAATCTATCATGAGATAGTGTGTCAGATGCCAGGAAGCATATTGATAACCATTTTAAGGTTTCATGATTTAATTTCTGTAAAGGAGCTTCCAAATGCATCAAACTCTAATTGGTTCTAATCTACATCAGTTGATCAATTGAGCACTTTACCTCAAAACACCCTAATTGAATTGTTTTTTTTATATTTCAAATATTAAATTATCTAGATTTTATTTTTTCAAAAGTATCTTTCCTTTGATGGGTCTAAAATCCTCAAGCATAGTTTTAAAGGTCAAAATATTCCCTAAAAACTCAACACACAAATGTTTACTGCCTGGCATGTTATAGGATGTATAAAATAGCTGCATTTGCCTTGTAGACATTGTGTCTTGTTTCTGTCACCACCACTGTACCTTTTACTTTTACCTCTGAGCAAGTGATTTACACAAACTTTTACTCAGTGATTTATTATTGATGCTCATTAGACATCTGGCGAAGCATTTTTTGACTTCTGTAAATTGATGTAACAGATACATGTAGCGGTTCGTTGTGTTAAGTGTTGTGAAGGTTGCCTAATTAGAATCTGTTTGTGGGGTAACATGAGATGTAGTATCAAAACATCAACATCACATGTTCAGTGAAAATCAAGAGTGTTGAAAAGGTGACAAGGTTGTTGTGCTTTGTTTCTGAATGGCAGGATAGTGATATTTTAAATCATGCATTTTCCATAGTCTAGCCTAGTCTCGTTAGTTTTGCAAAAGTTAAGCGTGCAAGTTGTCGGGTTAGAAATGCACGTGCTGTTTTATTTTTCCAAAATAAAACATGGTACTTAACAGCTAGGAATGTGTTTGTTTCCTTTTCTAAAAGGATATGAATAATGCTGAAAAAAAATCTTTATCATTATATGTAACTTGCAGAACTGTGCAGAAAGTGTGCAATTATTAGATGTGACAGTTGATCAAGTAGAGAAATCCGCAGCTGGAATTTTAAATGGCTGCATAATTAAATCATTAAGATGTAAACAAAGTAATTTGGAGTTGTTTAATGTGAAATGTTTAATTTTATAGAAACATACTGGATCAGAATTGTACACAGTGGTGGTAATTGGAACTAGACTTAGAGGCATTTAATGCCTCTAAACAGAGAAAGTTATTAATGGTCACAAAATATTGCTTCATGCCTGAAACTGTTTTATAATAGTTTTCAGATTAGGCTTTGGTCTAGAAGGTATATAATCGTCCTTTGATTAGGACTACAATAATAATAACTATCATGATAATTAAATTGACATAGAGCCTTTACGTTAACAAAAACATTTATTTAAAGCAGATTCTCAATTTTTTTATGTCGAGATAATGTTTTTGTGCTTGTTATAGATACATTTCCACCTGCTAGTCAAATTAGTTTTTGTGAGAAATATTTTATGTTCTTTAACACTTTAAAATGTTTGATGATGTAGGATAACTGTTGGTAATATGTTAATAAAAAATTTTTCCACTTTTACAAAAAAAATTGTGTCAATAGCTGAAATGTCTTTTTTTTAGGAGAAGAGTGCATTTACATGTACATTTTGTGCAATATGGCAGATTATATACAAGGAGATGATCCATTATTTATATTTGGAGATGATCCATAATTACTATTATCAGTGTGTGGCAAGAGTATGTAAAGCTTTGTTTCAGTATCTGGTCTGACTCCACTGTACAGATATAATTGCAAATAAGCGTTTCCTGTACATTGGCTCAGAGGAATTTTTGCCCATTCCTCCATAGAAAACAGCTTCAAGTCTGGGATGTTGCTGAGTTTTCTAACTTTAGGTCCTTCCATGACATTTATAAAGGATTATAAAAGCAAGACTTTGACTTCCAAAACATTAACTTAATCCTGATGTGCGTAATCAGCATAACCTACATTCTCCTGAGATTCAGTTCCATTTTCCTTTTAGAATTCACTGGTATCATTCAGAATTTATTCCTATTGGTCCTGGCCCAGAGATACAGCAAAACAGGCCCACACCATGATATTAGAAGCACCATGATTCATATTTAGAATAAGATTCTTATGTTGGAATGCAGTCTCTTGTTTTCTTTCTAAAGACACTTCTTATTTAAACATTTCTGCCTAGGTGTCCAAAAACATTTCCAAACATTTCCATTAGTTGTGTATCTTGTTTAAATTATTTTAAGCAAACTGCAATGTTGTTTTTGAGAGCAGTGCCTTTCTCCTTGCAACTCTGCTATGTACACCATTGTTGTTCAGTGTTCTCCTAATGGTAGACTCAGCATCAACGTTAGTCACTGTTAAAGAGGCCTAAAGGGGATTACAAACTTTGAAGCACCACTGTATATATATGTTACATGGGAAGTCCTCTGCTGTGCTGTGCGGCTATTTAGTGGGGTAATGTTGCGGTGCTGTTGGCTATGATCACGGAGAGTTGTGTGGCTGTTTATGACCTGCCTGCTGTCTTGGCCATTTTATAGCACTGGACCATGGTCTCCACTGCTGCCTTGTTCAACGAGCACTCATTTAAAGTGAGAGGTTTCCCGTGTTGCCTTCTTTGCCAAGTCATCACGCTTGTGTCAGAAATTAGTGTAGTTCCCACTGGTGAAGAATGGCATTACCTTGAGTTCAAGGACAAGTAGTTAAGAAGTGGTTAAGGCAAAGTGGCGAACCCAATGGCCTGATGAGGCTTGACAGTCAGGCTGGTGTGTGCAGGCTTGATGCTGTAGTCGGTGCAGGAAGACCTAGAGTACAGGAAAGCTTAACGGTGGAGGCCAGCGGAGCAAGACGGGAAGCCAGAGGCGCTGGGCGTGGCTGAGGGTTTGGCTCTGGCGGACAAACACATGGTGGGAAGGAGGGTGCAGTGCTCAGTTTCCTTGTATTGAGGCTCCCATAAGGCTGTTGCAGAAAATTTTAACATATGTATGAGTATTTCTTTTGTCATAAACACACAACACATATGATGCAAACCACTATTAAAAGTTTACCTAGAAAAACAAAATTTGGATGTTTATGGCATCTCTCCAAAGAATGGGCAGTGTATGAGTGTTTATGGCAGCTGGATCTCACAAGGAGATGAGGGACATTAGACTGTTTCTGCAATGTTGTTCCAAGCATGCTGTGGAGACGATGCCCTTGGAACAGGTGTGGGTAGGCTGATCATTTTTATCATATTGGGCACTAAATTATTCAATTGACATTTATTCACATATTTCAGATACGCTGCCAAACAACCTCAGCTTGTTATAGCCACATCTGTAATTGAGTTGATACATCTGGTTAAGTTGGGTTGATGCATTACAGCCTATATTAAGGGTGTGCGCCCAGTCAATTTTTTTTTTTCAAAACTTGTAGCATGATGGAAATGTATTGTTCTGCTAGTCAAGAGAGATAATGTTCACTCTGTTTCATATCACTGAATCATTCTGTGATTCAACACAGAAGATTATATTATTATATTATTTACTATATACTATCATCTTGATATATTTTTAAATATAACTTTATATTATAATTTAACACTGTCATTTAAATATATAAATTAATGAATATAAATAACTTTTCAAGCTAAACTGACAAACTGTTCATAAAAAATAACTCTCAGAGCCTAAGCTGGTTTATGAGGTTGAGAGATACCAGCTATAGTTGGGCTCTTGAACCAGTTTTCTTTGAGAGGGACTGGACTTCACTCTGGCGTTGCTCAGGGTGAGAGGTGCTGAGCAGGAGTGTGCTTATTGCTAGTCCTCAGGTTGAATGCCTGTATATTGGGGTTTTCTCCAGTGGGGAAAGGTTGAGAGGTTAAGTTCCCTGCGCTTTCAGGTTAGGGAGCGGGCTTTCCCTGTTGTCTGTGCTTATGCGTCAAGAGGGGTTGCTGGAAAGTGCCCCTACTGGGGACTCAAGTCAAGTGGGCAATGACAGTGAAGCGTGGAACAGCGTGATTGGGAGGAACGGCCTTTCTGGTCTGAGCCCACGTGGTGTTTTGTTATTTGATTTCTGTGCTCATCACAGTTTATCCGTAACAAAAACCATGTTTGAGCACCAGTATGCCACAGGCTGCAGTTTGATAATTGACTTTATAGTCATATCGTCTGACTTGCCTCTGACCGTGTGTGGACACTCAAGTAAAGAGAGAAGCTGAGCTGTCAACTGATCACCACCTGGTGGTGGGTTAGATCAGATGGCAGGGTAGGATGCTAGACCGACCTGGCAAGCCCAAAAAGTAAGGGTTTGCTGGGATTGTTTGGCAGTAGAAGCCCTCAGAAAGATCTTCAGCTCCCACTTCCGGCATGGCTACGACCGCATCTGGGGAGGTGGGGGACATTGAGTCAGAATGGACTATGTTCTATGCCTCTGTTGTCGAGGGGGCCGACCAGAGCTGTGGCCGCAGGCACACCTCTGCCACATTGCATTGGCAGACTGGGGTGGTGGGCCCCGCTTTTTAAGAAGGGGAACTGGAGGGTGTGCATAGGGGATCACACTCCTCATCCTCCCTGGTACTGGAGAGGTGAGCCTAGCTGATGGTCAAATCACGAATTCAGAAGGAAAACTGCAGGTTTCGTTCTCATTGTGGAATGGTGGATAAGTACGGGATGTGTTCTAATCTCGGTTTAAGTATCTCTGTGTCTTATTCACGCGTGAGGGAAGAATGGAGCGGGAGGTTGACTGGCAGTAATGCAGGCTCTGTACTGGTCTGTCCTGGTGAAGAGAGAGCCAAAATGCAAAGCTCTCAATTTACCAGTCAATCTACGTTCCTACTCTCACCTATGATCACAAATTTTGCGTATTGACCAAAAGAATGAGATCACAGATACAAGTGGCCGAAATGAATTTTCTCAATGAGTTGTCGGGTACCACCCTCAAGTATGGGGAAAGCTCAGAGTAGAGTTGCTACTCCTCCACATCAAAAGGAGACCCTGGGGGAGAGCCAGGACACGGAGGGATTACATCTCTTGACTGTCCTGGGAATGCATCTGTATTCCCCAGAGGAGCTAGAGGAGGTGGATGGGGAGAAGGAGGTCTGGGCTTTATGCTTTGATTGCTACCCCCTCGACCCCCAGAATAACGGCAGATGATGGATGGATGAATTTATGTTTTGTCTGACCACAGTACATTGTTCTGATTTGAGTTCTAATTCATGTAAATATGAAATACCCATCTCTGTGCTACATTTTTAGCCACGGAGGTTTGTGTGGAATGCTGTGTATTGCTTATTGTTATACCTGCCAATTTTAGGTCTAGTAATATATATATATATATATATATATATATATATATAGTATGTACAGTAGGTACTTTTTCTCTCTCATCCTCTTGCCTAGTCTTCGTGCTACCATTTAAGAATTCTGGTTGTGTTCTCCTGTCCATTTGCAAGGTGTCATCCTTGACTCTGCTGACTTGGCACTTCTGTATCGCCCCAGGGACTCTCACACGGTTGTTTATTGGATTGCCACAATGTCCTCTGTTTGTCAAAGGAGAGGACAGCGAGTGGAAGGCAGGCTGAAAATGTGAATAAGTACAGGATGTGTTCTAATGCATGATGGAGGACAGCAGAGTGCAGGCGAGAGTGAATTAGAGTATCCTTGCAGTGTTATGAGTAAGAACAGCCTATGGCAAATGATTTTAAATTATATGACAACAATTAAAGGTAGATACCAAGTGTGTTTAGTTATACAAAAAAAATGGGTAACTGCCTGAGATTTTAATAATTCTAAACATGTTTACATGCATTCTGATAAGAAGAAAACTCCAGGTGTGCATGAGTCAGTCATTAATAGACTGTTTTCCAGCTGTTGTACTTGTCCTGTCTATCCTCATTTGTACATTACCAAGAGGTCTGCAAGACCATGGTATGTTCTGTTTCTCATATTGAAGGGGTGCTCACTTACCCACTTTATTCCCTGTATTGCAGACTTTGGTAAGGTTTACTTTAGCGTGGACTCAGCATTGCCTGCTTGCCAAAAATATTTTCTATACAGCCTAGATACAAACATGTTGGGTGTTTCATATCCATTTGTCCAATATCTTTTGCTTTATCCCACTAATCGGTGTCACGGGCGGCTGGTGCCAATCCCAGCATCATGGAGCGAAGGCGGGGTACACCATGGACAGCTCACCAGTCCATTGCATGGCCAACAAATTCTCACACAAACACTCACACCTATGGGCAATTTAGAGTAATCAACCTAACATGCATGTGTTTGGACTGTGGGAGGAAACCGGAGTACCCGAAGGAAACCCACTCAAGCACGGAGAGAACATGCACACTCCACACAGAACGGAGAGGACCGGGAATCTAACCCGGATCGTCTTGCTGTGAAGCGACAGTGTCACACTCTGCCCTGTTGCCCGTCTGTTAACGTCCTGTCAAGTCTGCGTGGTCTTTATTTACGTTTCTTGTGTTTGTCATGTGCTCCTGTGTCTCCACCCTTGCCCCGCCTCGCTCCCCTGTGCCCCATTAGTGTTTAGTCCCATCACCTCTTCCCTCTTGTTAGCCTTTGTTATTTATACCCTCTTTTTGCAGTCTGTGTTTGTCTGTCATTGTTGTTATTTTTGTTAGCTCTGGTGTTGTAGTAGTAACTCTGTACCTGCCCGTCAGTGCTGTTTCATATTAAATTATAAATTAATATGCATTTGTTTATGAATTTTGCCTGTCAATAAGATGCACTGTGTTTGTACTATAATTCATTAATAAAAAAAAAAAACAAGTATAATTAATCATTTCTCTGTTTATGGTACATACATCAATTGAATATTCTGATAACTGCAGAAATAAGATAATGGTCATGTATTATGTGCATGTAAGTGCGCTTGTTTTGGTAATATCTTGCACCATTATTATAAACACAAGAACACACACAAGGCAAAGTATTTCCACTGATGATGAAAGTCATTGCATTCAAGTTGTGTTTAAGTTGTTACATGTTATCACAGGAATGTTGGCAATTTCTGTCTCCAAATCTGTTTTGAAAATTCTGAATATGTAGTATTCCATAGTTTGTAGGATGAATCCCACCTTTTTGGTGATTTAATTCCTGATTTGCTGACAGCAAGAATGACTTGTTTTGGAAAGTCTAGGTTCCACAAGTTAATGAAGTCCCATGTATGTTAGGGCCATACATTGGAATTTTTTTTCATATTTTAAAGGTTGCTCCTGTTCAAAATAAGCAAACCTATACTAAAATAGTTTTACCACGTCCATAGTCGTGTTCTTTTTGACGTGGATAAAAAAACAGTACAGTTTCCCTGAAACCCATTATGATTACTGGTGCAATTGTGCGTTTTTAAACACAGTGGTTAATGCACACTTAATAACACATTTTTAAATATAGTATAGTTAAACCACTGCAGGTCAAGTTAAGCTGTTATTTAGACCTAAATAAAAACAGATTTCAACTGAAAAATGCCATTTTATCTATATTACTCTCTAAGTCGGATTTCTTAGGTGAAAAAACTTTCTTTGCATTGCTGTTTTTAAAAAAGCTGATGTTGTGTTCTGAGTAGTATAATTAGAATTTCTTTGTTTGCTCCTGTTACAGCTCTCGCCCAGGCCGGCCCCCAAAACGCTCTTGTAGACCCAACATGCAGGATTGTTCCCAGCTTCTGCACCATGGAGCTCCTGGCCTACTCTCTCCAACCCTCCTGACACCAAGAGGTAATACTACTAGGGATGTAGTGTGATTTTCTCACAATTCTCACGATTTTCTCATGATTTTTTTTTTTACAAAATCAAACTAAAACTAAAATTATGACCGACAAAGTTTCGTCTTATTTTATATCTATAACAAAACTATAGGATGCTGTATTTTGCTTATATTTTCTTTATCAAAGTAAATTCAAGCGAATATAGGCTCATAAAAAGTGATAAGACTATTAAATTATTATTAAGTGAAATAAACCAAACCTTTAATCTAACTCTCCTGTCGGCTCCTCTTCCACCATGTTTGTTGTAGTTTGAGAGGTTTTTCAACCCGCCCCCTCTAAAAACTGGAGTGCAGAGAGCAGCCAATGGAAGTTGTCAAATCGAGAGAAAATATTAAATCGAGAGAGAAAAACACAGTAAAGGATGTAAAAAATAGACAGTTATTTCTTTTGTACAAGGCATTATCTAATACAATGCATTTTGTCATCTTCAATGAGATAAACAATGTGTAATTGCTTTTACCTAAGATCCTAGATAGACTCTGAGGCAAATACAACAGATGATGCTTGTTTGGAGTTTTCCTTTTTCTGCATACAAATTAAATATTCTTGTCTAGGGTGTTCCTTAGATGTAAATGAACTCCTGGAATGAGGGGTGTTACAATTATAAATATGTTTAAATATGTTTGATACAATATGGTCATGTCCAGAGGTCCGTAGTAAATAGTTACATTTAATCCAGTACATTTGATTTAGTAAAATTGTAATGGATTTGTACTCTACTGAGTATTTTAAATAGCAAAAATGTAGTTTTACCTATACGTATTGGTGAGTAAAGGAATCTGCTTAGTTACATTTTAGCCATTCATATTTAGTTAGTAATTACTTTATTGTGTTTGATTTTGATACTAACAACATCTGTACTGCTTTGTGATCAGTCACAAAAAAAAGATAAAAAATTTAATTAAGCTATACAAATTAAATTTACTGTTCTGATAGATGCTGTATTTTCTATGAATGTTCACTGCTGTTCTTTAAGTTACTCAGTACTTAATTAGTATGTCTGAACTGATACTGTTACTTTTACTGTTACTGTTACTTTTACTATCAGTACGTTTACTTGAGTGTTGATTTAGGCTACCCTACCTACCTACCTAACGCTTTTAAGAAATGTCTGAAAATCTGTTAATATTTAACGTTTTGATTTTCAGTCTAAAAGACTTTTATTTTGATTTTCAGTCATTCACATTTGCAAGAATTTATAATGATCTGCTATCCACAACCTAATATTTGCTTACAAGTATATTTTTTCCTCCCTGCTCTTAATAAGGTCATCAAGAAGCAATATTTTCAGAGGAAGGTCTTTGTGGGTTTGCTTGTTTGCTTTTGCCATATATCAAGTAATACGACCAGTGTTGGCCTGAGTACCTTATTTGATCCAGTCTGTTGAATGTACTGGGAGGCTTGTATTAAATGATACAATACATTGTATTGTTATACTCCTAAATGGTGCTGAAGTTGTAACTCACACTCATCAGCAGCATTGTATGTTGGTGATCACAAATTGGTTGTAAGGTAGAACAACAAAAGCATATCTGTTGAGCGACATATGTGTTTTCACACACAAAAAAGGCATGCTTTACTGCATAATGTGTAAAAAGTGTGGGTTATAATACAATATAATATGTATTATGATATTCTCACAATTCAAGATATGTACCACAACAAGCAGACAATAGTGCCGCACTAACTTGCTCTCTTTTTAATCAGTTCTCTTTGAGTACTGATGATATCAACTATATTGAACAGTGTAAATTAGTCCAGGTATATGCTGGGAACCATGCTGGGAACCTTATGGATGCAGCGTTTTTGGTAGGATGTATTGATGGCGGACAAAGAAACCCCAAAGGTCTTCTTAACTGCCCTCACATTCTGCTTTAGGGTCCTGCAGTCCAAGACAATTCCCATACCAGATAGTGAGACAGCTGGTAATGACACTCTCTGTTGTCCCCTTGCAGAATGTAGAGAGGTAGATTGTTGTTTCTGCATCAATCTGTATTACCCACCCCCTTATTTTTATTAGGCTTATGTTGACAGGTGCTCATGCTTTACACATGCTAGAGACATCCATTGTTTAATGAATGGTGAAACAATTTATGGAGAATATAAGACTTCAGCTAAGCAAATTGGTTGCTTTGTAAAAAAAGGTGGGCAACATGATACTCAATATTTATTTTTTGGGGAAAAAAAAGAATCAGTAGTGCTACATTTACAAAACTATTATCAAAAACTGCGCAATGCACACAATCATTTTTATGCAATAATCAACATATTTTGTTGCACTACATTTATTTTAAAGATAAAACATGAACTACTACTTCAAGTGTTGACAATATACACAGTATGTTCAGAAAAGCATAGTGTATTGCACTGTGACGTTATTACTCACAACAACAATCTATATTGTCATATTGCCTGGCCCTGTTTTTGTAAGTGATGCTTTGCATCATTGAAACTGTTGTTTACTGAATACACTTGATTTCACCTTAGTTAGACTTCATAGTGGGCTTAGTCGTATGTTGCACAGAAGGCTTTGTAGTATCGCCTAGTTTCTGTTCTATGGCTGTTGCACAAAGTTCTTTTGTCCTATCATTCAAAAGGTTTCCATGTTCTGGACAACTGTGAACCAGCCTTTGAGTGATTGTGTGGAGGTCAGCATTAAAGATGTTTTAGCCGTAGCTTCTTTAGGCTTTGATGGCACCCTTGATCTACTTCATTGTGAAGTGTGAAGGACATCTTTTGCTGGTTCAGGGATATTCAAGCCTTCAGGCACGCAGGGCAAATCAGCATGTAAAGAAAGTGGCGCTTCTGCTTGGCTCGATGCAAATGCCTATGGGACAGTTGGTTTGAAACATATCAAGAAAATAGCATTAACGTTACATTAAACAGGGTTGGGGATAGCACTGTACAAAGTAATATGTAACAGAAACGTGATAACTTTTGGTTGTTGTAATGTAACACATTGACGGTTAAATTCTTTGAAATGTATGAGATAATATAAATTTTGTTACTTGCGTTTATTTTGTGATGTGTTGGTGTTCTGCTGCCTATAATAGTTTACATGGGTTTCAGACTGCACACAATCTTTTATTTTTTCTTCTATATTAGCATGTATTCTACAGAAATTAATAATGGGAGGAAACACACAGACGTGCTTGGGGATCTTGTAACATGTTGCAAATATTCCATTGTTTACTCTGCTGGTCCTATACAGTAACAGTCAGGTAAAGAAGGGAAAAAAAATACAGATGGAGTGCAGCAGTGCTGACAGGCTGCACTTTATTATCAGTAACTCTTCTGGCTCTTCTTCTAACTCTTCTTCACAATATTTTTTCCAGTACTCAATTGACCAGTGTTTTTCAGCCCTTAAATCAGTGCAGCCTTACTCTGTATCTTTAAGGTTAACTACAGCACTCTTAATTTGGACAGTTGTGACATTCGTGACATTTAGCACTGCACCATGCCAAAATTAAATTTCCTAGGAGACTTCAACATTGGCAGAAAATCATCACACAGTATGATGATCTTTAGGGTATGCTTGTGAATGGACCTTAAAGTATAGAAAATAATTAAAATTTAATTAACATTTAGAAAATTGCTAGATTAATGTATTTATTTAGTTGCAATAAATTCAGCCGTAATGTAAAGTCAACCTAAATCAAAAATGATTCATAGTCATAATAATAATTCATAGTCCTGGTCATATGAAGCATGATTTATCATGTCATTTAAAAGACACATACACAGTTAAGGATGCATTTTAGTTTTCTTGAGTTTCCTTGTCTCTCGCATCATGAAAGTGTTGGTGGGAAAAGGAATAAAATGAAAGCAAATTTCCTGTTCATGGTTCTGAAGTTTATTCTGAAAGAGCTTAAATTTCAAGCAGTATTCAGAGTAAATGTCCTCAATACCACTGATAGTGACATACCTCCCGTGGTTTGTACAACATCAGTCAAAAAGAGAGAGCTTATGTTTCATCTTGTTATCTCTATCCATTCTCATGAATACATTTCTTTCCTCGAAAAAAAAATGGTGGCGTTGCGTATTGGGGGAAGGTGACCTTGTCAAAAGAAATCAGTCAGCAGGTGAGCATGTCTTACGGTTGTCTCTGCAGAGAGAGAAAGACCAATCTTCATGCCTATCATTGAACGCATGTTGCTAATCAATAGTGCTGTGAGGGTATCCAAGGCAACCAAGGACAGAGCACTTGGTGTCATGCTGTTATTTGGTGCTAACCAAATCTATTAACTTCAGTGGGAATGAGTGGGGCTAAACTAATGTAAGCCAAATAGACGAGTCTATGTAAATGACTTGACTTGACTTGATGACTTACAGAAGCAGTGAATTAAACTTTTTTTTAACAGTTTTGTTTTACATATATGGACTGCACAGACTTTGTGTGGAATAGTGTGTTTCAAACTTGTAACCATGTAATATGTAACAATATTTACATATTAATCTAAACTCACTTAACCATTACATGGGCCATGTAAAAAGCATATTTACAGCATTTATATATAATATTAACGTAGCATACATAAAACTAGGTAAACACAATACAGTTACAGTTATTCTAGTTCAAGTTTCAAGTTTATTTGTCATTTGCACATCATGTCAGGACATAACATGCATTGAAATGCTTGGGGTGAGGCTCAGACTTTACAGCAGGGCAGCAATATATATGTAAAACAGTGCACACATACAATAAATAGACAATATTAAAGTAAAAATAAGCTAGAAAATATACATATAGTTATGACTGAAATATATAATGGACTATACAAAACATACACAAGATATATACATAAGATATACAGGAGGACATATGTGAAAAAATTTGCATAGGCAGGTAAATAGATAAATCTATTTAAAGTGACTTAGAATAAATAATATAAATTGTACAATGTAGCAGTGGTCGAGTGAACGGTATTGGGGTCTTTCAGCCTCACAGTTTGTTCAGGAGCCTGACAGCCTGTGGGTAGAAGCTGTTCAGTAGGCTTGTTGTTTTGGTCTGGATGCTGCGGAATCTCCTGCCTGATGGCAGTATGGTGAACAGGCCGTGTGCTGGGTGACCTCTGTCTAACCTGATCTTCTGGATTTTCCTCAGGCAGCGAGACTGATAGATGTCCTGTAAGGCTGGTAGTTTGTTGCCTACGATGTATTCTGCTGTCCTCACCACTCCTTTTAGGGCCTTGCGATCGCAGGCAGTGCAGCTGCCGTACCAGACAGTGATGCAGCCCGTTAGGATGCTCTCTATAGTGCATCTATAGAAGCTGGTGAGGATATCAGGAGGCAGTCCAAACTTCCTGAGCCTGTGCAGGAAGAAGAGACGCTGACGGGCAGATCTCACAATCGTATTGGTGTGGAGGGACCTGGTGAGGTCATCAGAGAGGTGAACGCAGAGGAACTTAACGCTGCTGACTCTCTCCTCTTCAGCCCCGTTGATGTAAAGGGGAGAGTGACCACCCATCTGCTGCTTCCTGTAGTCCACAATCATCTCCTTCGTTTTGTTGATGTTTAAATGGAGATTGTTGTCATGGCTCCACTCTGACAGAGCGCTGACCTCGTCTCTATAGGCTGATTCATCTCCATCTGTGATGAGGCTTAGGATTGTAGTGTCATCAGCGAATTTGAAGATGAGGTTGGAGGAGTGTTTGGCTACACATTCATGAGTGTACAAGGAGTACAGGAGGGGGCTGAGTACACATCCCTGGGGGGCCCCCGTGCTCAGAGTCAGAGTGGAAGAGATGCGGTCACCCACCCTCACCACCTGCGGTCTGCTCATCAGGAAGTCCAGTATCCAGTTGCAGAGATGAGAGTTCAAACCCAAGTCTTTGAGCTTCGGGATGAGTTTGGCTGGAATGATTGTGTTGAATGCTGAGCTGTAATCTATGAACAGCATTCTCACATACGTGTTCTTCCTGTCCAAGTGTGTGAGAGCAGTGTGTACTGTTAGTGCAATTGCGTCGTCTGTGGATCTGTTGGAGCGGTATGCAAACTGGTGAGGGTCCATGTTGGCAGGGAGCATAGAACAGATGTGAGCTTTGACCAGCCGCTCAAAGCACTTCATAGCTGTTGATGTCAGTGCAACAGGGCGGTAGTCATTCAGGCAGGTGACAGAAGGTTTCTTGGGAACTGGAACAATGATGGTTTCTTTAAAGCACGTAGGAACCACTGACAGTCTTAGGGAGAGGTTAAAGATGTCCGTGAAAACCTCAGCCAGCTGGTTGGCACATGCTTTAAGTACACGACTATGTACACCATCAGGACCTGGTGCCTTGCGTGGGTTAACTGCCCTGAAGGATTTCACCACCTCAGACAGAGAGATGGTCAGTGTGCAGCTCTCCTGATGTATTGGGAGATTTTCAGCAGGGGAGGTGTTGTTTGCCTCAAAGCGAGCATAATGTGCATTAAGCTCATCTGCTTGTGTATTCATGATATGTTCTGTTGTGTATTCATGATCCAAAGGGTTAGGTTTAGTCTTGTCAAGGTTTATTTAAATAGGGCTTTTTAAAACAGATGTTGTCACAAAGCAGCTTTACAGTAAATTCAAGTTCAAGCCCCCAGTGAGGAAGCCAAGGGTGACGGTGGCTTCAAAGCAAGATAAAGAAACCTTGAGAGGAACCAGGCCTAAAAAGGGGAGCCCATCCTCATCTGGCCAACATAGGATAGCAAAACAAGGACAAAAGCAAAACGAGGAAGATAGAATTGACACTATATGCATTATCAAATGTAGAGAAATAGGAAGAAAGCTGTTTGATTCCATCAGAGTGGTAATAAGAGACAGTGGAGAAATTACTGATTATATTGTGAAAGCAAGTAAAGAAAGGTCTGTAATACATATGCAAGAAGGATCACATATGGAATGCTTTATTGGTCAGTATAGGGCTCTTGAGTGACTATTTGCTCCTTTTCACAAACGAAAAATACTGAAACAAATGCAGACACTTTTAGTGGCTTTTTATTCATAAGTCAAGTCATACTTTGCTAATGTGGTAAAACAAGTGAGGTAAATGTAGCTAACAAGTAATGCAAGCTTATAGTCACAAGTTGTACTTTGTACAAATGGCATTAAATAAGCGCACACGTGTAACCATATTAATTACAATTAAACTCATTTGTGAGCTTGATTATGCATTATAATATCTATAAAAACACATGAAAATACAGAGAAAATGCATTGTTAAACATGTCTGCTACTACTATTTTGAAACCACACAAGCAAGTCTGTGTGATTTAACTCACCAACTCATCATGCACTTTTCTCCCTTTCTCAGTTTCAAATCTACATTTCAAGATGATTCCTCATCGCCTACTTCCTGTTAACCTCCCACGGACCTCTGTTGCCTTGGTGATGAACCAGATGAAGCAGTTGAACTCTGTAGCCAATGTGGTCAGCAGTGCATGGGTGCACAATCCAAGCACTGGACCAATGTCTGTTATCAAGGTATGGCGCACACACATCATTGCAGTGGTGTCATAGAGGTTAGCTTGCTAGCTATAAGGCAGACCAACATTGTACAACATAGGGAGATGCAATATAGTACATTTTTTGGTTTTTATGCATAGTATTATTAGCATTGTGATATTGCTACACATTGCAGTTGAGGTTTGTTGTAGATTGGATTTGTCTGTATTATTGTGATCAAAATAACATGCATTTGTTGGAAGTCACCCACTGAATCAGTTATATGATGTGATCTGTATCAAGAAGCTCACAGTTCAGAGAAAAAAAGCATCAAGATCACAATAACAATAAACTGTTGATATATTGTACAGCCCTAACAGAAGCATACATTAAATGACATGCTGCTTTTGCTAGTTTACCCTCTGTTATGTATGTCCAGTATCATCGGATTTTGGTGTAGTCAGAATGTTGTGTGTAACAGTGGTGTTAAAGTTGACAGTGGTGTCCATGACCAGGTTTGGGCTGCTTTTAAACATTTACATCTCACACAGTTGCATGAAAAGTAATTGAACCCCGAATTACCTGAATTTCTGCATAGATTTCTAATAAATGTGGTCCTAATTATAGATGAACACACCCCAACTAATAACTCACAAACAGTTGCATTTTCATGTCTTTTATTGAAAACATTGATTAAACATCTACAGTGCAGACAAGAAATGTAAGTGTATCTCTGTGTTAATGACCTCCGAGAGGTAATTTCATGAGATATTTTAGTTACGGACATTAGATTGGATGTGTGGGTTTGACAGGTGACAGTGACCCAATGCACACAATTTCCATGACTATGGAAAAGGCTACAAAACATTGCTTAAGACTTGGCTGTATGTCAATCCATGGTTAGTCAAACTCTTCCTATGAGTTAATGTCAAGATCACTCCAAGAGCACAACAAGCAATCCTTAAAATGATAAGAAAGAACCCCAGGTTAGGTCCTACAAACTGCTAAAATCCTTGTTCATATATCCACTATTAGAAAAAAACTGAACATGAATAGACGCCAGAAACAAAGCCCTCTGCTGTCGAAGAACCCCATGCAGCACACACAAGTTTGCCTATGCATGGATATTTCTTGGAAAATGATTAGATAAGTCAAAAGTAGACCTTTTTCTCAACTGTAAAGCATGGTGGAGGACCTGTCCTGGTGGAGCATCAGGGCCTGGATGCCTTGCCATCATTAAGAGAACAATTAATTCAAAGGATAATCAAAACATTTAGAGGAGGATATAACGTAATCCATGACCTCAAGATGAAAAGACATTGGGTGATGCAACAAGACAATGCACATATGTAAGTCAACTTTAAAATGGTTGAAAAAGATGATTTGTGTTTTGGAATGGGCAAGTCATAGTCCTGACCTTAACCCTATCGAGATGCTGTGGTATGACCTGAAGAGGGCTGTGCAAACAAGGCATCCCAGAAATATTAATAAACTGAAACTCATTTGCAGGGAGGAATGGCCCATTGTTGTGCAAATCTTATTTCAACTACAATAAATGTTTGGTGGATGTGTTTGCTGCTAGACAATCTACAGGTTAATACATTCACTTTTTTGCACTGTTGATGTTAATTTAATGTGCACAATAAAAGAAAAATATTGTTTGTGTATTAGTTCAGTTAGATTGTATTGTGACACTACAATTTATTAGTAATTGCAGAAATCCATGTTTTTTTTATTCCAAATGGTTCATCCACTTTTGCTTGCAGGAGAAGTCTACTTAAACTAAAAAATATTAGAATAATATTTTGTACTAAGATTTACACCAAGCAATGTCATTAATAGATTTAGTCGCAGAATATGTCTGTAGTGTTTCCTCTGCTTCGTTAGACCTGATACAACACCTCAGCAGTTCAGGTGCTGAATCAGGTGCTGCATGTTCTTATTCAGATGTGGTCTGTGCTGTTGTTGTCCAGGACCTAAATGAATCAGTTAAACCACAGTCTTTTTTCCTTTAACAGCAGGAGTCTCCTGAAGACAGTTTGTCTCTGACAGCTGCTTTACATGGAATGACCATGTCCAAAAATTATTCGTCAAAACAGAGGAACAGTCCATCCAGCAGCCCAAAGCATGTTCACATGCATTCTCCACAAAGTGCATGTAAGTCTGCCCTAAGTAACTACCAAGAATGTAAAGATATATTTATTTTGGAAAGTTAGCAGGCACATGCACAGAAAAGCTCAGCCTCATCCCTATGAGTAGAGCCAAAGGTGTGTGTTCCTTGAGCTTTGTTGCTTTTTGGTACAGCTGCTCTCTGACGGAGCAATGGCAATAACCAGTCACACAATCGTGCATCACTACAGGATAGGAAATATAACTAATAACACACAAAATTCAAAAAAACGTTATATTAATGACTCAATAAGTCATTATGGCTCTCTTACAAAGAGCTCCTGCTTAAAGACTGTTATAACATATGGTCATCGTTGCATTTACTATTCCTGTTATTGGCTACCTGTACCTAAGTGATGTAATTGGCAGCAGAACTTTTAACATGGTTGACTTGATGCTACAGTACCTGGCGATACGTTATGTATCGTGATATAGGGGTCATGATTAAATGAATTGTGATATATTGCAATTTTTTAATTCTACTATTAAAATACGCCACTATATGAACAGGGTTGCCAGTGCTGACAATAGCATTGCACCCTTGGGCTACTTATTTATGTTGGAGTGGAGCTGAAAATGGATTACAACACTGCCGTCTAGTGATCAGAGATTCAAACACAACACACAATGATTCACTGTCTGCCAGAAATCTTTGCATGTAAACTGTTAATTAATAATCAATACTGTGTCTTTAAGAATAGATATAGTATCACTAAACTAAATATCGGGATATTTGATATTTAGATATTTTCTTACACCCCTAATATACATACATGTCTTTGACATACCGTTAATGTTTAAGGTTTATTGAAAGTCTTCATACAGAAATATTAACAGGTCACCATTTTGTTCACTTACTTCCACAGCAAGTGAGAGCAGACAGTGTTATCACCCTCAGCTGTCCATAAACAGCCCCTTACCACAACGTCAAGGTTATATACCAGTCATAGAGAAGAAAATAATTTAACGCTCAAAGATGACTTAGCCAAATTAGGTGCTTACATGTAAAACTTACTTGAGTACAACTACTATACTAAACATTCTAGGCTTAAACATCATAAGTTCTAAAAGCTTTGAGGGCACTTAAAATAAATGTTATGACTACATAATAATTGTGAATACATGTGACTGAATAAATATGATTAAATCAATTCGATTATGTGTGATTAATACCTATCAGTTACATTAAGGGGAATAAAAAAAGAAATTTGAAAAACAGACTTGGAACAAATGAGAAATTATTGAAGTAAATATGATTAATGATACAGCATCATAAAATGGAGCATAAAATGACAGCTGTTCACATCAGATCAAAATTTGATCGGATGCACCTTTGACATACCGTGCTGTGACTGGCTGCAGTCACAGAAGCTTGACATTTAGGTAGCAATTGCCCAAAAGCTGTTTGATGATGTACTGCACCATTACAATCACCAGAACCAGGAGGAACAGACCCAAAACGCCCAACACAATATACTCCATTATTGCTTTGCATATTTCCCCTAGGCATTCAGCCAACCAATCACCCTGGGTATATGGAATTTTGTGGGCTATCTGCGAAATGTTTTGAGATTTGGAAACTACCTGTTTCAGGTCTTCACCATAGTCTGGGAAGTAAGAGCAATACTCAGTACCCGCTGTAGCACATGCAGTCTAGAGGCATTCTGTTTTGCAAAGAACCTTGAGAAAGACACTTGTTCCAGAGATAAAGGATTTCCTGACCTTGCTTACCCTGAATTTTTTGTGGGAACAGACATGGCTAACTGTGTGTGATTTGCCATGATCAAACACAACTGTCCGTTTTACTGATATGTAATTGTTGTTACATTGAGGCCCCTGAAGTGTAAAAAATATGCCACAAAGAACCTTTGAGTTCTTCACTGCATTAACCGCTGTTAGTATGAACAGCAAAATGTTGAATTGTTGCCAGTTAACTTACATCTGCTTACATCTTCTATCTACATACAATGTACTACTTACAATCTGCTGGATCTAAAAATAGAAAATTAAGAATTGATTAATTTTAACCAATCCTTAAAAGAGTACATTGGTGTATTACAAACCCACATTTTTAATGGCTTCCAAAAATTTAATGGCTGATCAATCTGCACAATCTGGATTAACCTATCTCTTTTAGAGATCTTAATTTTAACCTCATTGACAGTAAGTGTTAAATTATTGTGGAGAAGATGTACTATAGGTTGATTACAATACAATGTGAGCATGAGCAAATCACAAGTATGTGGGTTGTAAATGATGGACTTCTCACAGATGGAATTGTCTTCCTGTCTGTTGCCAACTGTACGTTATGTAAAACCAACAGCGAAAGCTACTGGGGAAAGGCTACTAGCACTTACACCTAGAACTTTGTTGGTCCAGAGGTATTTCCTCCTGTTCTTTGATTTCTCACCTTCCCCCTATCATTGTGAGAGATTCATTGTGACAGATTGATAGTCCACAGAAGTGACATTGGTCATCTAGTAATTACCTCAAAAGGACTTGTGAGCTACAAGGTTTGCTGGAGAGGCTTCAGGCCATGTGGTGCTGTTCATACCCCTCTGCTTGCTGTTAATTGGATGGCTCTGCTCATCATCATCAGAACATGGACAGCATGAGGTTATTTCACTATATATTTTTGGCCAAGCACAATTCTATCCACCATTTTTACCGGTAAATGAACTGCTGGAACGGCTCTCCAAAATGGCTAAAAACCCAGAACAACATAAAATTTTGCTGATTAGTGGCCCACTGGTCATTATTTACCACCATGATCTTGCATCAGTATGGCTCTCTCTAGGCCACTTTTTTCATTGACCGAGCCCTTAGTGCAGATGTTTCACACTAGCTTTTCTTCAGTGTTTTAAATTCTGATTGTGCTTTTTCATAAAGGACCATTTTTTCTATTGGATGAGGATTTATTTGATACCAAGAACTGTAACAGTGGTTGAACTGTGCAAGCATCCATCTATGCAGAGTTATAACCTTATAGACCTTAGCTCATGAATTGTTGTTGACTCTGGAATTGTGTGGATTGTTTGGCACGATCTGAAGTGATTTCTCTTTGGTCTTGTAAAATCTTCTGTCCTAACCAGAGGACTTCTTACTGCATAAGTTAAGCTTTCCCTTTGGCACCCAAATTGTTGATGAGGCTTTGACATCTTTCACATGCTCTCTAAAGCAATCAGTATATTATCCACAAATTGTATAATTACAGATGTTACGTTTCCATGTTTGGAGATGTCCATTTATTACTCAAATAACTTCATAAAAAATTTAGTTAACTTGATGTTGATTTGGGCCCTTCATCTCACACAATACAACAGGTGTTGAGGCTGGCAAGCTCGCAGCTGAGACTTGACTTTCTCAGAGGATGAATCTGCTTGCAGAACAGGTATGAAGTGTATTGTTGACTATTGACAGAGAAAGCTACCAATGGTTATGATTTAGGAGCTGACGAATAGCTGCTGGCCATGTGAACAACTGAAAAACACTGATGTTCAGGATTCAGACTGTTGAAGATCATCAAAGAATGTGATGTCAGCTTTTCAGTGCATGTTTTAGCTTTGTGGTAGTCAACCGTTAGCCACCAGGTTATATTTGCTTTCTTCTTTGCGTTCAATGACTGATCTGATACCAAGAATAGACTTGTTAATTGGGTATCGTTTGCAAGGTGGTGCTGTTCTCAAACGCTCGCAATCATTTTTGTCTGCTGATCACATTGGATGTTATAATAAAATACAAAAAATAAATTGACAAAAGACAACAACAAACAAGATATTTTAAGATTTTATAATCCTGATTGCAGTCTAAAATCTTCTGGTTGGCTTCACCAATTGTTGACTTATGGAGTCATTGGGGAAGTTATTGAGAGTACACTATACAGAAAGGTGCGGAGACAGTTGAGTTTATTGAAAGACGTTTTATACGTTAGGGTTAACAAGTTATTTTGTTCACTCTCTCCCACAGCAAAAAGGACCAAACAGTGATTGTAAAGAGTGTTATCAACCTCAACTAAACATCCCTCCCCCCAACACACACACATCAAGGTTTTATAACAGTGTGAGAGAAGCAAAGGAGAAATACATACTTATATACTAGGATGGCATAGCAGAATTGAGCCCCAAAACTTTCAGCAGGTAAATAGTTTAGTGAATAACACCACAGCCCTGTATGCTGAAGGTTAATTTTCAGTTCAGTTCACTTTTGAGCAAAAATGTATTTGAGAAAAAAATTTGGGAAGATTCTATTTTCTTGTCTCTGAAATAATATTAGATCGATCTTACTGGATCTTGTCTGTCATATGTTATACATTTAATTATATTCATATTCAAGTCTTTATCGCCTACAAGAGTAACACTCATGATAAAGAGTAGAGTAAAAGGGGCATTATATTGGCAATGAAATTATGAAGTGCACCTCAGTGGTAAGCAGACCTGATGAAATGGAAAGAGTGTGCTCATGTACAAGGTGTATTTTGTGTATTTAATGTAGTGGCCAGTGAGTGTATATGGACATATCCTTTTGATTCTTAACAAGAAAATCTAATTGACACTGATAACAACAAACTAACACATACACAGACTTGCCCTTTAACTACTGGTGTTTTTTTACAGCACTGAACACAATTGAGGAACAGAGAGAGAGGGAATCAGGTTGCATCAGATTTCCTAAGGACACAGGTATGCAGAGATATACTGAAAGCTGGGACTTATATTTAAACACTTTAGTAAGCTATGTCATACAACTATTTAGGTGTATTGACTGGGACATTATATCATTAATATCCTAGTTGTACAAGACGTGAATCAGTTACTACATTGCTGCAGGTTCAAATTGCATGACTAACTGGGTATTCCTGGTTGTGCCCTTGTTTAAATGGCTTTTAAGTAGAATATGTTTTATTGTTCAGGAGATACTTCTGAGGTGATTTTAACATTGAGGATTTGAATTTTCTGAGTTTGTTAAATTTGTACCTGGTGACTGCTTAAACTAGAAATTAAATAAATTAAGGGTGGTCTGATCTCTGTACAGTATTGATATGTTGACATAAAACTACACAATAAGCTTACAAGGCACACTTCACATCTTAGGAGCTATTTTTTATGTCAACAGTCCCGTCAGACAAGTTTAAAAAATACTTGTTAAAAAAGTAAAGGAGATGGTTGCACAACCCATGAGATAAATTGAAGAAACATAATAGTCATCTAGGAAAAAGTTCTCTCAAGGGAAAATCAATGGGAAAAACATCTGGAGAGTCAAGATGATAATACCATGGTCATATGCAGGATGACAGAAAGGCCTGGCTGGGTGGTGAATGGAGTCACACTGAAGAGCCAGATGTACCATCACTATGAAATCAAGTGTTTAGTAATTAGTAATGAAATAGTTTAACAGTGTACTCTGTATGTAAATCTTTATGAATCTTTGTTTTACATTTTGCAAAAACGTGACCTTATTTTATAACATTTTACAGTGAACTTTTTGCAGATGGTCTTTTGGTGTCTTTAAACACAGAGCTAGTCTTTAGGGAGTTTAAAAAGTAAAAACATTAAAAGCAGATTCATGAGAACAGAACTCCTCAGGGACAAGCAATACAAAAAATACAACAGAGTCAGATAGCATACATTAGAAATGACAGATAAACAGACAGAAATATTCATTTTGTTTAAACTACAGTCAGGGGTTTACTGGCATATTATGTAAATATTTTTCAATGTTTCTTGAACTCTGGGTTGTTACCCGAGCTGGTTTATGAGAGCTGGTTGGCTCATGAGTTGGGTTGCCACATAAATGGCAAATATGAGTGTAAATTGTGGTGATTTAAAGAGCTCTAAAAATAGAGAGTTCATGCTTAAAAAACCTACATCCAGATATGAATGCAGAGTCTGAAAGTCTACAATGCTGCTTAAGCTTGTTGTGTACTTTCTCATAATAAATGTACACATTTCTCATGCTCTGAGCCTCCAACACGCGATTATAAACTGAGCCTTTACCTCTTAGCTTTGGATGACATTACTAGTTAAATATATTTATTATTACTCTTCTTCCTCACATTTGACATAATGTGAATTATCCAATGCAACCATTTTTTCAAAAGCACATAAAAACTATACAAAAGTATCAATTGCCAGTATCAATTAAGTAAACCCCCATTACCTCCGACCAGTCAAAACCATAAAGCTGATATTGTTGACAGAACAACTATGAGGTGTTCTTATTTGGGTCATCTGGTGTACAGTTTACATTTTTTGTTTATTTCACTTACAAAACAGCATGGTCATGCTATATATATTTACAGAACTAGCAGAAAGCTTAAAATGTTTACATCCAAGATCTTCCAAAATCACTGTCTATTCTTTTTTCTTGCTTTATTTTGCCCAGAACACTCAAAGACAGTGGGCCTTTATGTTTGCAAAAACTTCAAAGTTCTTGTCTTTTGGAGAAGGAGATTTTTTAAAAACTATTTTGTGTGAAAGCATAACAATGTATATGAATATTTGCATAACCCAGAAGACGACAAGTAATGGTATCTTTGGTTCCTGACTTCTTAACTTATCTCTTTGTCCATCTTGCAATTTTTAGTTGAGAAACGTCCTGTGGCGATGTCGTTTCATGCAGCTCAAGCATTGGTCCCTGGATTTCCTGCTGCGCTCCTGTGCACTGATAGCTCCTCTGTTGAGGCGCTTCTTACTAACGTCCAGGTGACAGACTCATGTGGAAACACTCAGTGGAGCTAAAGAGCCTAGCTTTATTCTTTGAGTTTCCACTAGAATAACTTAAGTTTTGTGTGTAATAATTAATTGTGTTTGTTAGGGTTTGCTAAAGGTGGCCCTGGAGAATGCCCGACTGCAGGAGAAGCAGCTCCAGCAGGAGAGGAGAGAGCTTAAGATGGAGCTCTATCGAGAGCGTGAAATAAGAGAGAGCCTGGAGAGACAGCTTACTACTGAATTGCACAGTCGAGGTATGTATACATTTTAGTGTTTGAAAAAAAAGTCTGAACCTTATCAGAACCAAAAAAAAACAATAGCTAAATTACTTTTAAAGTTAAATGGACTTCATTAGTCAGTGTCTTTTAACAACATCCCAAATGGTTTTATTTTACACTTTCATACACAGGCATCAGAAGTTTGGAAAAGTTTCAAATCAATGCTTTCAATAATTAATAAAACCAGTTTTAAATGTACTTAGCTTTCAGCACCCCCTGCATCCAGAAGGATAAACGATAAACGGTCTGATGATGAATGATTAAATAAATGTTCACATATTTTGAAAATGATGAGCTGCAGATGATTCTAAAATGTTTGATTAAGTGGAATAGCATTTAGTTATCTTTTCCTTCATGACATCTTTAATGTGAATAACAAAAATATTGAAACAGGTATCTTCTGGTATATAATGAAAAAAAAAGCTTTAAGTATATAACTGATACATGGAAAATACCATTTAGTTGTATATTATTCAAAATTCCACATTGTGGAAGATGCTTTTGTGATGCCATTTCAAATGTTTTCCATTTCAACAATTTAGCCCAGCACATTTACAATTAAGTTCTAGACAGTGTTTAACCTCTGAGAAAGAGGTACAATTTAGGGCAACTAGTCAGCAGAGCTTATGTAACTTACACCAAGCTTAAGCGGTGTGAGTTTAAGGAGGGAGGGATTATTGTTTGCAATTACTCCATAATTACTTATAAGTATGTGTACAGAGAAACTATAATGGGTTAGACTGCTGCAGAGATTAAGCGTGTGTTTTTCACTTAAATACACTTACGCCTTTCTAATTGCCTGATGAATTGAATTGGGTGTTTTGATTCAAATAGAAGCCAAATCTCTGTAGAGCTGTGCCTCACAAGAACTGGAGTCTGACATCACTGGTTTGTTCAACTTTTCTACTAATCTCTATTATGCATCTCTTTACCAGTCAACATTCAGCGGCGGCTAAAGAAAGAGAAGAAAGCAAAAAGAAGACTGCAGGAGGCTCTGCAGTTTGAGTGCAAGAAAAGAGAGCAAGAGGAGCAGGCCTTACAGCACACTGTTTCACACATATTCACATATGGTAAGACAAATACACTTAAACACCCGCTGATGGAGAGAAAAGTGTTTTATCGAGTAGACTAAATGTGCTTTGCTAACACAGATATTTTCATGTTAAAGCAGATAGCAGAGAAGGACTGGGTCAACATGTGGAAGTGGAGCACAACAGAGCCCCAGAGGAGAACAGCACATTACAAGGTAGGATGTAAAAAAGTTAACTGAATGGTCACAGGGGACACAGAGTAATAAAAGACATAACAGATGGAGAGTCAGTGTTATGTAAATGAGATGCATTGTTCAGTTGTGGGAGGAACAGTCATTTTTCTATTTAAAGATAACCTATATAATATGACATGCTTATAATTGTACTTTCATCCCAACAGACAGACTCTGCAGTGACACTTTGCAATAATTGCTATTTGTTATTAAATTATGACATTAAAATCTTTTACACCACCATATATCAGTAACACAAGTTTAAGTAGCCTGCTCTCATTTCAGTTTTTTTGACATTTAAAAGGTTTGTTTTCTTGTGTGATTTATAAAACTATAGATGAATTAATTAATCACAGCCTATAAGTAGTCTATAGTCATGAATGCTTTGTGTAATGTACTGTTTTATTATATAAGGCTTACGTACAGCCTTATACTTACAATGGTAGACACGAATAAAGAGTTAATTCCATTTTATTTACACAGGCTGTAAGAGCCATCTGTTTTGTTTGCTTGTTTGTTTGTTTGTTTGCTTGCTTGTTCTTAGATTTTAGGGCCCTAAAACAATATGCTGATGAATGTGTAATATCTAGCACATTTTCTCTTGTAATTCTGCTTTACAGAAAGAAAAGTATATACAAAGAGCGAAATGTACTGAGGAATGAAGACGCAATAGCGAAGAAGTGACTGTCCTCACACATTATTTGGACAACTCACATCTACGTCACAAATCTCCTTGTATTGCCTTGTATTGAAGAAACGTAATGAGATGAAAATGAAAAAATGAAACGAAAATAGATATACTGAGAATAAGGCCATTTTTTAAAAGTTATAGTGCATTTTTTTGTTATAATGCATTTTTTAATGTTATAATGCATGTTTTCCATGATTTCTTACTATCCAACAGTGCTTATAATTTATTTAAAAATGTAGTTAATTTAATGAATTGTCTTAAACTTCAGAATTTCCACAGAGTTCTTAAGATTTTGTTATTTCATGGGCCTTAAATAAAATATTAAAGGTGCTAAATACCATTACAACTGACTGAACATCACCTCTTCATTATATGTATGATGTATGAACTCATAGTTTTTATTAGCCAGCTAATTATACAACTGCATATTAAACAAAATATAGTAAATATAGTATTTAGTTTGCATCTTTATTTTTAATCAACAATAATCAGCATATAATGATCCAGGGGTGTTTTTTTAGGCCAAATTAAATAATAATTAAAGAAGTAAACACCCTCTGCAACCCACTGTTTAATCATTTTATATGTGTTTAAAGCTGTGTTTGCCAGCCATGTTCTCCTTGTGTGTATGTGTACAAAATTCAACAGCAAGCCAAACTCTATTCAAAGAAACGCATGGGAGTCAGGAGGTAGTGACCAATGTCCAGTGCTGATACTGGCAACCTTAAGCTAGTGTGCTTTTGCGTATGGTGTAGGTTTCTCAGTTTGAGAGCTGTTGCTGTTGGGCATATAGAAGCTTGGATCATTTTTCATTTCTCCATTTCTCCTGTAGTTCATAAGCAAGCTTCTCCACAATTGGTCGGATGGCACGAGCAGTCCAAGTAGGTAAATCCCGGCAAGTAACTGTCTTCCTTAGCAGAGAGTAACTCAATCAAGAGATCTCTAAGCTCTCTCAGCTTCAAGCTGTCTTTGCTTCAAGTCTTGGGAAAGCTGTCCAGTTTCTTAAAGAGGGCATTTTTGATGACCTCTGGGGAACTGCAACACTTGTCTAATCTGTGCCACGCCATTTTCAAAGCTGGCTCAGGGTTGTGAACATGGACAGCTCTAAATCACTTCACATATGTGGAAGATTCCTTGTCAGGCCATTTTGAGAAGTCTAGCTTTTCACCAGCTGTAAGGGCTAGGTCTCTGCTAGCATGCATGAAAGACTGCAGAACAGGGATTAGGTTGCTGGAACCAGTTACTGGGCCTTAGTCTTGGTTTAGATTCTTTAGCATCACCTTTAGCATGCAAAAGAGCCTTTTTTATCTGTCATGAGGTGAACTGGTGTTAAGACTTGGTGAACTGCATTCTGGCATGTGTCAGTTATGACATAATATTGTTTTCTTGCTTTTTTGTATTCCGTACTATAAAGCTATAAGATGAACAGTATCATTTAAATCATGTTCATGGCTCGAGATGACAGCTGCTGATCTATGGCATGATCATAAGCATATTTGCCAATGTGTTTACCTTCACTTTGTGGTATAGGTGACCTGTCTGACTGAAGCGGCTCATACTTTCATGCTCCGAGGCTACCTCCTACATCACAGCCAATGATTTCATTCATAATCTAGATGATCGAGGTGGTAGAAAGAAGGCAAAATTTCATCACAAAATACTGAATGATATGCTAAATATATCATGATGCACAAAATAAGTGTAGGATTTTAAATTGAAAACAGCATTAAACTTTCATGGCAACAACATTGAAGATTGCAGTAGATAAACCCAGTGCAATAAAGTACCTTGGCATATGGCTAGATGAAATGAATCTTTTTTGGAGTACATTTTTCATTCAGCGCACATTACTGCTTGCTGAATGAAAAGGATGGTTGGTCTTCTCTTGCTGTGAAGAGAAACACATCAATTTTATTTTTAAAGCACTTACTGGCCGTATGCCACTGTATATCAAAACAATGCTTATTAAAAATAATACAACTTATCAGACTCGCTCTAGAGATTGGATCACCCTTCAGGAACCAAGAGTTTTTACTGAAAGGGGAAAATCTACTTTTAGTTACAGCAGCATCAGCGAGCTGGAATTTACTACAGCAAACTCTAAAGCTCGTGTGACTCAACAATTTCAAACTCTTAGTCTCTAATCATCTCCACACAGCCTACAATTGTTTTATTTGATTTTAGTTAACATTTTATATGATTTTGGTTTGTGTTGTTTTTTTTATCTTGCTTGAGCTTTTTACTATCCTTTTATTTATTCTTTTTCATTTTTATTTATTTCTTACCTATTTCTGAACTTTTTAATAATTTTATTTGTTTGTATTATTTTCAGTTATTTCTTAACTATTCTTTTTGCTTAAATTTGTATATCATTTTTATTGAATGTATAGTTTTATTATTGTATTCAATTATTATGTCTTTATTTGTTTTATATTTCATTTGCCTTTTATAAATTTCTCTTTTGTTTATCAATGAATATTCTATGTATCATCTCAGCTGAATTGTAAATGAGGGTCACCCTCAGTATACTCAGAGTTCATTTATTGAAAGCTTGGCTGCTAGAGTGCTAAGCTAAATCATTTTTTTTTACCTATTAAACTAAAAGTCCCCACAAGGGGGTGCTATTTCACCTAAAATAAAGAAAAAACACATGTACTGTTAGCATTTATGAGTTATGGTTATACACAAAATAATTGCTACATTTATTAAAGTTTCAGTAGGACTATGCCTGTTTAGTTAGTGGCAAAATAAAATATATAATTATTTACTTTAATAATTTATCACTTCAGTAAAATCCACATATAGACATGTGCACGTGATGTTTTAGTGAAATTAATTAATTAGATCCACTAAGCCCAAGATGATGATGGATGACATCCATGTAACGTCAGCAACTGATGACTGAATGAACAAGATCATCTCTTTTGTAAATACATTCTATGTCAAGTAAAAAAATGCATCCAATGAGTGTCCTACCTGAAGCCATTAGAGGGAAATACACAGTACTTAATTGGTATAAATTTGTCTGACCTCTTTTTGTAATTACATTACAAAACATTACCTGTAACCACACCTATGCTTTTGAACAATGCATTTGAGATAATATAGTGGGGTAAAAATGGTGGTTCTTAATTTCTGGAAGCTTCTGGTAATCAACTGTAGCAAGTGATATGTTCTACAACCAGTGGCAATATCATCTTGATTCTAGACACTCTGCTGGGTAACTGGCTAATGCCTTTATAATGTTCCTCTTATGATTGACACTCAGAATTCCCTGGCTGTAAAGATGTTAGAATAAAAATGTTAACTTTGCATGTATATTTGAAAAGTCAGCTTATGTCTTACAATCATATCATGTAGCACTGTAGCTTATGGCCTTTTGCTGATTGCAAATTTATGGAACTCCCAGTGGACCAAAAGCCACCAAGATCTTGTGAGAAAAGTCAGTGAGGACACAAAGCCTTTCTTTGGATTCTGAATTTAGGATCCCTGTCTAAAAATGGAATGTTTCTTGAAAGAAGACATCATGGGAACAGGCTGCAGTAAAAAAAAAAAAAAAATAGAACAATATGTCTCCTCTACTCTGTTCTTTAAAAGAAAGGCACCAAATAAGGTCCCATGTTTAAATGGACCATTCTCATCATAGCAGTGACTCCGCCACTCAGAGTTAACCATCCAACAGTGACCACGCCATCCAGATACTGACAACAAATGAAAGGCTAGAGCATGTTATCCAGATTGGCAGACTGCAGATTTTCATTCTAGTCAAGCAGCATTTTACTTGTTTAATTAGTTATAATCAGTCTTTAAAAAACTGACTTGTTATTTGAGGATTTCTTTTTGACTGGAATAAACACCTGTAGTCACTTCAACCATGTTTCTCTGTACCATTTCTATTTTATTTGAAATACATTAAAAAAATTTAAATTTGCTGAACATTTTACACATTTCTATTATGTTAAATTATGCAGATGTAAAATGACTGCATATAGTGCTGTTACATGTAATGTAAGAGGGGGTACTAAAAAACATTTGCTTTTCACTCCACTTCAGCTACTGCATGGACAATATTAGCAGCATATTTGACAATTCAATAAAGCATTGAAGCAGGCACTGTATGATAAATGCAGAGCTTTCTCGATGAGAGCTTTGGAAACAGTTACTACCACATAAAAAAAGTGTTATTTGTATGTATTGTAATGTTAGTGTTCGTTTTTCACTTTTTCTCAGACTATTGCACAATACTTTATATATTCTCATCTTGCTTTGTAGAATACAATATCAGAAATCAGGATTTTTTTTAACCCACAAGTGTATGTACTCTCACTCTAACTAGCTTTATTTAAAGTTGATATAGCAGTTAAGTTCAGTAAAGACTGTACTTCCTGGACTAATATCCATGTATCTGAGCCTATGGCTAGGATTTGTTCCTATAGAAGTGTTCAGAATTTTCATTTCCACTTTCTCCACTCTTAGAAATAACATCAGAGTTATTTATCAAGCCATAGGAGAACATTTCAATTAATTTTTTATAGTGATTCAGAGAGTGAAGAACAGGTTTAATGTTTAAAGAAACTCTACATACTGTGAAGGTTCCATATCAAGTAGCCTCTTCCTGCAGGCCCCCTATTGGTCATTTGTGGAGACACTCTATGTGAATTATGAATTGTGCATGATGTCACTGTTGTTAGACTGGGTCCAAATGTGGATCCTTTTTTACGTTCCTCATTGCTACTTTGTTCCTGAAAAAACTGATATGGCATTGTGGGAGCATGAGAGTTAGCTGCTTGATATATCTGTTTTTGATTCAGTGATTTAGAGACTCAGTATAGCTTCAATAGTATGCAATGAAGTCAGAGAAAACTGCTTAAATTATATATTAATCTGCCCTACATTCATGGAAAAAAAAATAGAAAAAGTTAGGATTTAGACCAGGTTAAAGCACGAATACAGCCATGGTAAAAGTAGTTATTGACTGAACACTGACAAGTATGAAGGATACCATAAAAAATAAAAAGTATATTTTGTTGCTGTTGGCAGTTTACACTACCTACCAAACATGGGCCAACTGAAACAGCTTTTTTAATGCTGCTTATGCAAAGTTTAGGAAAACTGCAATTTTTTTTTTATCCAAACACGAACTGTTTAATTCTGTAAACATTTTGTATACATGCTAAACTACCACCATACATAACTTCGACAAGTCTATAACAAATGTAGATGTATACAAAAAAACTCTTAAAGCACATAACTTATAATACTTTTTATTATCCAGTCAACAGTTCAATTGCATATCAAAAGCAGAAGCTGTCCATAGGGGGCTGAACATAGCAGAATGACCTGCAAACTGTTTGCTAAAATGCAATACTGCAACACACACACACACACTCACACACACTCACACACACACACACACACACACACACATCTAACAGTTATAATATTCTGGATTTAGAAGTAACAGATATTGACATGAGAAAGCACAGCAAACCAAATGTGTAAAAAAGCTGGGGCAAATAAACCATCCTTAATCAAGAAAATTACTTAAAATTAATAAGTAACACTGACTGACATACAACCCAAATCTGAAAAAGCGGCGGCAGTATGGCGAATGCAAATAAAAAAGCAGTGTCCTACTTTTACTACAACTTTTTTACTGCTGACAGTTTGAACCCAGATATTTTTAATACCCAAGATATTTTAAATAAACATTCATTCCTGCAACACATTCCGAATAATGTTACTGATTAGGTAAAAAACTAAATAATGATGTGATTTCAAACAAGTATTTCAACAAGTGATTGTAATTATTAGTTGCAAAAAGGGGCACATGATCTCCAGGAATCTGTGGAGGAAATTCAGTGCATAACAGGCCAGGATGCAAGTCTAAGCTGAACATCAGTCATCCCTCAGACAGCACTGTATTAGAAACAGTCATTCAACAATAGCTAATATAACCACATGGCCAAGGGATTACTTTGGCAAGCAAAATACAGAGTTACATTCACAAATGCCATTTGAAATTTTAATGTGCAAAACAGACGCGTTACATCTGGGTTGGACACACAGTGGTATTACAGATCTTTTTTTTTTGGAAGAAGGGGTCACAGAACAATCCATAGAGTTTGAAAGCCAGTGCCTGACATGATATGGGGTCATTCATGCAGAAAAGTACTTTAGAGCAACTTAATCTGCCTTCAAGACATCTTTTCCAGGGACATGCATGCATTTCTCAATAATAAAACGCAAAACCACATGCTGCACACGTTACAAATGCATAGCTGCGGAAGAAGAAGGTACAGCTACTGGACTGGCCTGCCTGCAATTGCATAAAATAACAGATGAAATGCTTCCTCTGTGCCAAAATGTCTTAAGTTTTGTTAGAAGGAATTGCCATTGCCATTACAAAAAATTACAAAACCCAAACGGTTTTTGCAGTGTGTTGCCGATCTTAAATGCAGGAATGAATGTATATTAACAAATAAAATGAGACAAAACATAAAATATCCTGGCTTCATACTGTCTGCAATTAAAGTCAAAGTTAATGTAAGAATAAATGAGCTACTTTTTGGTTTATTTGCATTTTTTTAATTGGGGGTTGTACTTTTAAGTCTGAAATTGAGATTGCATTACTTATTGAGTTTTCTTCATTTGATTTCCCTAATTTACAGTGCACAATACATTGTGGAAGAAGATTAAACCCTGTCAATACTGTCTAAAGTAAAATAAGCTACACTGGGAAACTGGCTTGCAAGATGCACCTAAGTCTCAATACACTGAACACATTGGAAATGAAACAAATTCACATTGTATGGTATTTAGCTGTAACCCAGCACATGTGGGCAAAAAAGTTTGAAAGAAAGCAATACTCAAAACAGTAAAAACTGTATTTGAAATAGTAAATAAAATGGCTATATATTAATTGTAGAAATCGGGGCTGCTGGTTCAGCATCACTGTAAAGACATTTGAGTCTGTGAGTTTCTTGAACTAAATTGAATTTTTAGTTTTTAGTTAATAATTTTTAATATTTAGTTTCTCTACAATCCACCACTCTACATGAAACTTCTTGGAATTACTTTGTTTACATTATTTAATTACACACATATTTAGAAAAATCTACAGGAAATACTTCTAACCTAAGTAAAAAGAGATAGCTTTGCTCTTCTTTTGCAGATTGCGATGAAAGTAAGTAGCAGAATATAAAACATCTTGACTAAGATTCTCTCTGAGGCAGCAGAGGAAAGAGGGAAAGAAGTGAAGAATCATTAACGCAGACCACCTACTGCCTTACTGCCCCTTACAATTTTATACTCTTAAAATACAGGTGCCAAAAAATGATTCTCTGAAATGATCCCATAAAAGAACCACTTTTGGTTTGCTAAAGAACAGTTAGTTCCTAAACTCAACAGAAAGCCTTTAGAGAAAGCATTGCGAATTCTCTTTGGCACCTATATTTTAAAGAGTGGACATTTTAGTGAAGAAGGCCTGAGGAGGTAGGACCAAAGAAAAAAATAAAATTGGTGTTTAGATGTTCTGCAGGTCAGAGTTCAGTTTTCTCCAGAATGTCCTTGTTTGACTTGTGTCCATCCTCCTCTTTTTTCCGCTTGTCACTATTTTCAACAGGCAACTTACTCTTTTTCTTCTTCTTCTTTACTTTCTTTTCCTTTTTCTGTCCATCTTCAACATCTTTAACCGTCTTTTTGCTCTTCTTTTTCTTTTTGTCCTCTGCAATCGCTGCAGTGTCCCCTTTCTTCCAATGTTCTTTCAGACAAGCTTTAAAAGAAAATATATATATATAAGTTTTAGCATAAGCTGGTTAAAATTTGCAGCTCTAGACAACAAACATCTGAGGCTTGTAACACACAATTAAATAACATATTCTCTACTTTGGACTCTTGGAAAAGATAATACTGTTTTAGTTATTATGCTTGCTTTCAAGAACATATTGCATAATTTGAGTGTTTTTTATCAAATAGGCCACTGATTAGGGTTTGACTGATATTGAAAATACTGACGGACATCAGTCCTGATTACAGATACTATCGGGCCAATTTCATTTTACAATGTAAAAACTTAAGCCAAACAACAAACAACAGACAACTTGTCTTTATACAAATATTATATTGCTAGATATACAGAATTCTTCCGGTTATGTTGGCTTCTCTTAATTAGCTTATATTTTTCTATGATAAAGTTTAGGTTTGTACCTTTACCATCATGTAACCATAATGGTGCAAGACCTCAATATTGGCAGATATCAGTTAACCAAAGTATTGGTGGAGCCCTATTGTCTGCACTTATCTAATGTTAACTCATGTAAAAAGGTATTATATAAACAAATGAGTAGTGTTGGATAAATAAATTAATGAGGAGCAAAAGATACTGTAATTAGAATTATTCTATATTATTTAGGAACACAGTAAAGGGGATTGAGTTGAGTGTGTGGTATTTATGTTGATAAAAAAACCATTAGATATATGAAAAAAGGCAACTGTGGAAGTACAGACTGTCTTGTTTTCCAGGCTTCATGCACAAGATGCGCACTGCCTAGCCCTGAAACTTTGTCTTTGCTGCTAAAAGCTGCTGATATTGGCCATGAGATGTTGTAGGCTTTTTACATTACAGAAGAGAAAATGTTCAATTGTTTATTTTATGCCCATGTCATGTTTCTTTAAACTGTTACATCCTAAAAAGTAAACTATGCATTGTAACTTACATGTATCTTGTCCTTTCAAGACATGTTTTTCACAAAGGAATGTTGTTAGGTCTTCCTCCTGCTTGCCTTTGTACCAGTCTTCAATAACCTCTTCATACTGCTCGATCATCACATCACACTAAATGAAGAAAATGAGATGTAACAAAAAAAATAGATCAGAAACACTACACTACACTTCACATCACACTACACTACACTTCACTACTATCACAACCATGTACTATGTACAACCAAACAGCAGGTACAAAATACATTTTCTTTAAAATGTCTGTGCTTCACATGTACCTGTTTTTTGAGATCAGCAACCTCTGCACTGGTCTCATTCCACAGCTCATAAGGAATGTCCATGACGACTTTCACTCCTTTATGGACCAGGTTATGCAAGGTGGTAAAGGTTTCAGACATACCCTATGCACAGAAAAAGAGAAGCTAAAACTAAACACAAAAGTCAACATCAAATTTGGCCCATTGGTAAAAAGAATTTTGTCTAAATTAGAATTTGTCTGCATTATTCAGTGATTAAGATGAGGTAGGTTAAAATTTACAACTTACAAGAATGGCTAGCAGAATTATGTCTCATAGTACACCTCAGAAAGTCAACATAACACTTTCCATACGTGACATATTTCTGATTGAGGAAGCGTTTGTGAGTTAGCGGTTTGTTTCCGCTCAGTCATTGGGGGAGTGGTGATATTATTGGTTAATTATAGAGATATAGAGATTTTCCTTCCATGTAATTTGAAGCAAAGCATTAGGAAGGGTCGGTGAGGTAGCTAAGCATTTTCACTTAATGACAAGTGGGGAGCAGTTGAAGTAGGAGGTGAAACATGATATTGTTGGCTAATATTATTTCCTTAGCAGCATGAAAAGTGACTACTTATCAATCAAATTAAATAACTGAACAGTAATTTTGTTCTTTGCTTAATGAATATGAGCTGCTGCTGTTTTGAACAAATATAGTCTCTCACCTTTGCAAAGCGATTACTGCCATCTCTCTCCTTGTGTAGATTGTACTGCAAAATCCTTGAACAAACACTTTCAATCACCTCTATAAAACGAATATCACTAGAAAACAAAGACACACAAAGCTAACCACTCAGGTTTTGCTCTTCACAGCATATTATTTCCAAGTTTTCCTGTCAAAAAACAAACTGCTTAAAGAGAATAAGCATCTAAGCATCTATATTTCAGTAGTCAAGATATGAATAAAGTCATTCAGAGTGGTTTGATATGAAGTGGTTTATTTGGACAGAAACTTGCTAGTTTGCTATAGTGGTGGTAAAAGCAACCAGGGGTCCTGATTTTTACAACATGAACATATTTTATTTACTATTTAAAACCACTACATGTGCCTTCTAAGTTTTTATGTGTAATGTTGACGGTAGTAAATTAGTGGAAAACCTGTTTTTTTTTGTTTGGGGACTATTTTAGTCCACTATTTTGGACTATTTTAGAACACCCTTATATTCTCCTTCATGAACAGACTAACATAAATTGATTACAATAAGTTTAATCACAAAACTATTGTAAACCAATGATATTTGTATCAAGCATAACCATTTCATGTAATTATTTTCTGTATGGAGCTTGGAGAGCCAACCCCATCACCCTTAATTACATCACTGCGTCATCCAGATGTACCTGCATTGAGATAGTATGGAACTGTTTCAATTCACTCCCACTTTTCATAAAGACTCAGTCAGAGATTGACTCTACCTGTGCAGTTTTTAAAGCTTTGCCCTCCAGACTTCAAACAGAGATTCTCTTAGCTTTTATTCTGTATTTAGTTTATTAAACTGTAAACACTGTTTGACCAGAGGAGGATGGGTCTCCTCTTGAGAATGTTGGTTCCTCCCAAGGTTTCTTCCTCCAGTCTGTGGACGTTTAGCCACTGTCGCCTCTGGCTTGCTCACTGGGGGATATATGTTGTTACTGTCTGTTTTCAAAACTTCTGTAAAGCTGCTTTGTGACAACATCGTTGAGAGGTGGACGCTGACTGACAATAATTCTGACTCGGTAAGTTATATAGAATGGACACATCAAACCACATCTTGAGAAGTTAATCATACGGAGGTTTTGAAAATCTCCCCTTTAAGGAAAACCTCACACTTACGATTTTACGTATTTGATTGGAGGCGCTCCTTTACTGTCCAAGAAACGGTAGTTGGTCTCAATAACTTCCTTCGTCTTGCCCGTTTCTTCTAACGCAGACTTCATTTCAATGCTCACAAACTTGCACACTGGTGGCAACAGAAACGGGGAACATTATGCTGCTGATATTAATAACTTTCACCTTCCGTTATAGCAGAATCCCTAACGCCCTGATCAGGTCATTTGTGCTCCCACTTCTGCTTTTGAATAACGTTCCTGCCTGTCAATCACTGCACCTCCCCCTCCCCACCAAGCTATAGTCACTCAGTAACGAAGGAGACTGCAGCTGATAAATAAACCCAATCTTAACTGTAATACAGATATGCAACGCGACACCGCAATTCTGATGTTACGCAGGATATCAGGCTTTCAATGAAACAAGAGTGATGAACAGCAGAAACCTACCTTCACATTTATTTGGTAAATGCACCCACTCATCGTCTTCGCCCGTTTTAGCCTGAGCACTTACGAAAACCAGTGCAATAAAGACGAACGCTTTCATTTTAGAATGACTGCCTTCGCCCTTAATAAAAATCAATAAATAACATCTGCTGGAAATACAAACACGATAAAGGAGCAAACGGCTGCTAGCTTTTAACCAGCTTCTGTTTCTGAATATATCACTTCCGCAGTAGGTATCCCCAATACAGACCGCCCACAAAATCAAACCAATTAGGATCGCCGAAGTGGCAGTGGCGAGCCAATAGGAATGAGTTGGAGGAGACAAGAACGACCTGTGTACATGTCCGGGCATCCAAATGGCCTGCAGTATACTGATATTCCGCAAATTGTCAAAATGTCAAATGTCAAAATGTCAAAATGATTAATTTCCAGGGAAACATACAGATTCACCTTCAAATTTATTCACTATTCAAAACCATCAGCGAGCCTACTCATGTCCTCAGAGTTTTATATATAATTATGATGCCGACAAAATAGTGAACAATCTGTAAAAACAGGTTTTCTTTTGCATTCCTTCTATGGCATGAGTGGATTCAAATAAATGGTTTCAAATACATTTTAAGCCAAAACATCATTGCAAACTATCATGAGAAAATGTGCCAAAAAATATTGCATGAGTACCCTTTAAAAGTGATTTCTGCTTGTAGCTACCTTGTTGTAAACCTGCTTTTTCAGTTTTAAGTGATATGAAATGTGGTAAAATAAGTTTATTTTCTGGTTGTACTTATTTCTGGTGGTTACAATATGAATATGCTAGCAGTGCGGCCTGCAGCTGTTGATCTGAATCTACTAAATTAGATATTCTGAGCAAATGCTTAGAGGATACTTTTCATTCTAATTTAATTTAGTCCTCTAAGAAGTAAAAAAAATGGACAGAAAACAATTGCTGCATGGTACAAAGATCTTATACAAGCTCTAAAACAGACTGACAGACAACTTGAGCATAAATGGTGCTAAACTAAACTATAAGTATTCCAGTCTTCCTGGTACGATAGTTTTATAGCCTAAAGAACAGCACTAAACTGTAGCATGCTTAATGTATCACTTGGCCTGTTTGAAAATAATACAAATCATCCAAGATTACTGTTTAACAACATCTCTAAAATAGCTAAGAATAAAGCAGCTACTGAACTCCACATACCATCAGCCTACAGTAACAATCAGTTATTTTAATTTTTTTAATGAAACAATCAGGCAAAAAATTCACAGTTAACAGCTACAAGTGCATCACACCCTGTAAACCTAATCCAGTCCTTTAGCAGAGAGGATGGATTCAAATTCCTACATGTTTACTTAAATAATTTTTGCCAGAGATAACCAAGACTCATCTATCTATAATTAACATATGTTATAATTAACATAAAATATACCATCCAAAATTTCTTACATTTTTAGTAATAAAACCTCTAACTACGGATCTAAATCTTGATCCCAGTGAGCTATCAAATTAGAGATTATTTCAAATATTAACTTCATACGTTTCCAGCCATTCATTCTGTTTTTAATGCCAAATCGCTTTTCTGTGTCTGACTTCAGTGTATAAAGCAAGAGATGCCAAAAGCTCTGGCATTCTCCACAGCCGAAGCTCAAGCGCAACATGGTTCAACTACTACAAAGGAATTCTTAACAGTACTAAAAGCCTTAACATTACAACAACCTTTTTGTATCTAGGAGCACTAGATACTTTTTTTATTACAGACTGTTGTCTGTCTGTTTCTCTGCATACTTCGTTAGTCCCCCTTTTACCCTCTTCTGGTCAGGATCACCACAAAGCAGATATTATTTGGGTTGTGGGCCATTCTGAGCAATGCAGTGATGTTGACGTGGTAAAGATGTGTTCCGCTGGCATGTGTGGATCATACACAGCAGTGCTACTTAATTCACTGTTCACTCTATTAGACTCTCCTACCTTGTTGGTCCACCTTGTAGATGTAAATACAGAGACAGCAAATCATCTTTTGCTACACTGTTTGTGTTGGTCATCCACTAGTCCTTCATACTAATTAAATAAATAATATATTAATAAACAGAGTCAGTAACTGTATAAAGTGGACACAAACACTTTTGGTGAACATTTGTGAGTGCTAATCAATCAACCATCACTAACAATAGCTATCAAAGCTGAGTCACCTGGAAAGTTAAATAGCCACATTCAAGCATTGACCAAGTATAGCATATTCAACCAATGTTAATATCTTTACATTATATTTGTTAGAAATCTTCAGTGAAGTCTCAGAGAGCAGCACTGGGTAAGTGATGACAGTAACATGGTTCGCATTCTTAATAAATATACAAAGAAAGGTCACTGAAGTGTTATTGTTCTAAATATTATGATCTTCAGATGTAAAATATCCATTCAACCTAAAGCACAATGATGTCATATTAAAACGAACACAGTCTTGATGAAGGAGATGAAACCAAGATAAATTCAATGAGAATTATTGATTAATTATTATATACAGATACTTGTAATTAAATTGGGAGAATCTGGAAAATTTGTATTGTTTACACTAGATGTATATGTACAAATTTCAGTATTACCCTCAGTGCATTTTTTAAACATAAATGCTATTAACACATTGGTCCAGCAGAGGACACTCAAGAGCTTCAGCTGAAAGGTCAAACACATAGTTGCTTGGATATTGAGTAATGCCTAAGGAGTGCACTGCAGCTTCTTTCCTCACGGACCTTGTTCAGAATGGGAAAAACTGTTCTGAAATCTTACTGCTAGAAAATATAAGAGGTATTCATGCACCTAATGTAATGAGGTTTGAGGTTAAATATTTAAACATCAATCTCAAACCTTATCAGATATTATAGTTATATAGTATATTGCTGTTACTCAATCTGTTCATATGCTTTTTCTGTTAAATATCACTTTCCAAATATAAAGGAATTTATAAAGGAATTTTTTCATACTTGTCATGTAGACGTTTTACTTTGGTTTGAGTGACTAGAGATACATGAGGGGACTGCACTTTATGGAATGCTGGATCAAAAATGCATTTAACATATACAGCCTACTAAATTATAAATAAAGCTTCTTATAATCCGCCTTATTGCTACATGCTTGCTCACCCCTCCTTTACTCTTCCAGAATAGCAGAAATCTGGCAAACATTTGTAATTATTTTAATCACTCTGGATTATGATTTATTTCTGTACCATTTATATTTAGACTTTCTCACTAACTAGATTTTCTTGTTATGACATGGTACAATATAAAAGAAGAACTGGATAATCCCTTTATGCGCTATGTTAGTATAATCTGGGAAAGATCTATGTGCATTTTTTTATGAGCTAGTGTGGAATGTGGCTGTGTTGGCTAACATCTTGTTCTGACTTTCTAAGAATTATAAAAAGCCAACACTGAGCTTTTGAAAAGTATTCAAGTAACCTAAACATTTGTATATTAAAATGTGTGAAGATATCAACAATATAATTAATATGCATAATGTATTTCTACATAGGATTTTGAACCCATTTTAAGTTGTCATAAGGTTATTAGTTAACCAGACACTTACTCACCTGCAGGTTACAGCTGAACAGACTCATGGATCTGAACAGGATGGGCCTAGGGATGACTCCTGCTTCAGAACCTAGAGAACATATTTTGGCATGCTAGCAGTACAAATGATGCAAACATGCAGCTGATAAACAGTTACCTGGTAAGATGTGTCCATCATTTGACACTTTTAGAGCCAGTCTGGTTGCTGGGTTGCATACAGTTAGCTTCGTAAGACATTGATAACAAATTGAGAAAATGTTCCACTCTGCCACCTGTTCAAGATTTTCCTGGATTGTCCCTGTTTTTGATTGCCTTTCCAGACAAATTCTCTCTCATTTTGAAAAAGTGCACTGCAGATATTTAGGCAATAAGCAGCAGTAGTCAATGCAATTACCATTACACATCATGAGGAAGCATTTTTACTTCAGGTGGAGCTAAGCAAACTTAGCTTAGCAATAACAGTTACATAAGCAATAAAATACTGCAGCGTAGTTTGCCACATAAATCCCAGCTTTTATATATTTGTTATTTACATATAATTTCTGTAGCTTGTATTTGGGTGTTGAAAAGGGGAATTGTATAAGACGACTTATGGACAGGTTCTACATTATGTTGATGCAGTAAATGAATACTGTAAAAGATTGGCTCTTAGGATGGCATTCTGCATTTCCCTAAGGAGAAGTGAGAAGTGGAAGCTGATGGTAAAAGCAGTAGTGGAACAGAAGGCAAGATGACTGAGCTTGGTAGGCGAATAATTGAGAGCATGTACAGTATAATGTCTGTAATGAAAAAGTCTAAGTTTCCCTATACTGTTTCAGAGCTAGTTTTGACCCTCCATGAAGTAATGCTGAGAAAGCATAAATAGATGACTGTTAACAACCAACCTTATCTGCCTGTTGTCCTTACACCGCTTACCTATACATTTAAAAATTGGCAAGAATATTTGTTTGCACCTATGTTGCATCTTAGCTAGTAGTGATAGCTGCTGTAACCATCTATATAAGGACATTATGTAGCATGTTTATGGGGTCACATTATTTGAATGCACATTAACTGGAGAAGTAAAGAGAAAATGCCCCCCAAGACTTTTATATAGAAAATGTTTTCTGCTGATAACCCTTTAAATAATATTGATATTATTATACCAAGTATTTCAGTTTGGTTTACTCTTGTTTGTACCGTGTATTAGAGAACTTTATAGGCCACAAAGCAACTTTCATAAAACATTTGCCTATTACTGAGATATGAAATCAAAACCATACTATTTCCTCTTGAGCCTTTTTGCATCTGAATAATGGCAACAACTGCAAAGATAAGTATTTACCTCCACAGTGTGTTGGCTTGGTAAGATGAGTAGAAGCAACTGGTGAAGAGCTGTAAAAAACAGCATAGACTAGAATAGCTGGTCACCAGCAAAACTGTTACTGCCAGAACAAAACCTAGTATCTACATTTTTTGTCACTTTTCAATACATTGTGTGTAAATTTCATAAAGTTAAATTCTGGTTACATTAACTTAAAGCTACAGCTACATTCTGGTTGCTGGTAAGCTGGTCAGGAGCATGACCGTACTGAGTGACCAGTATCAGACCAGCAACAGACCATCAAAACTAGCACAGACCAGCTTAGACTAGTTTAGAAAACATACTTCTCCATACTGATTTTTCAGCAGGGAACCTGAAAAGTGTCTTAAATTAAGCAGACGTCCAAATATAATAGCTTGCAGACATTTAAAATACCAATTTAACCTATGTAACTATATAGTAGAAACATTTCAAATACCAATTTAACCTCTGTAACTATATAGTAGAAACATTTCAAATACCAATTTAACATCTGTAACTATATAGTAGAAACAAATTGTTTTTAACAAGACACCAATAGAATGTCAGCTACGGTCAGTGAGTGCAGTAATCACTGGCCACTGTGACGTTTAGAAGCTGACTAGCCAGCTGATCAGCATTTTTTGGGACATTGTGTACAAAAGAAACATTGTTACATTTATAATGTAAATGTAAACATGTGTGTGTTTGTTTGTGTGTGTGTATGTGTGTGTGTGTGTGTGTGTGTGTGTGTGTGTGTGTGTGTGTTAAAGACTAAACAATTATTAAAGTAACATTCAGTGCTTTATTACTTGCAAGAAGTGCTGTAATTGGACAGGGGTTGCTTATACAGTTATTAGTAACAGTTTAAAGTCTGCTGGCTATAACATTCGTAGTCCCCTCTAGTATCTTAAACAGTTTGTTATCTTTAAAATCAACAAGCTATTCATATTTGATATAAGAATAATGCAGTTCACTATAAATGTATTCACTTGTCAACAAGCCACAAGTATTCAAAATGTCTTTGTGTATAATCTGCCTATGTTTTGGCTGAATCTCACTGAAAATGAAAAAAATATTTCCAGCAGTTCAAATAAAAAAGTTTTATCGATAATATAAAGGTCACTGGTATTATCAATTATTATTGTTGTAGTTAAAGTGCTGTCACCACAGTGCATGCTTGCGGTGCTATAGCTGTGTGGTCACTGAGTCATCTTGCTCTGCCTCACGGTGGGCTGAGTCTGGCGTGTGTCCATAACAAGACCCGACTAATCCCTGAAACACATCCTCATTCGAGTCCAAAAGACGAGAACTGGAGGCAGAGAAACTGGAAGCACAGTGCAGGGAGGGGGGAGCAGCCAGGGGCCCTAAAGTCAACAGGATGTCCCTCCCATTGGTTCTCTGTATGTTCGTCGTGGTAGGAACGCTGCCACTGTCAGTGGTGGTGGGCATATCTGCATGATTGAGGTTGCTCTCACTGCGGGTGACCGGACCATCGCCACGAGAAATGCCCAGGTCACTCCAGGCTCCAGGTGGGTGGAGCAGTCCATCTGAGATAGTGTATGTGGCAGAAGTAACACCAGCAGGCTGGGGAAGGTGGCTGCCCATGCGGGAGAACAGCAGCCCCAGTCGTCTAAAGGAGTTCTTCTTAGAACCAGAAAAGCGGGTAAACCTGCTCCACGTTCTTGAAAGTACAGGTCCAGCCGCAGTCACTGAGGAAGTGGAAGAGCAAGGTGAGGGGTTTTTCCTCAGTCCATTGATCTTTGGTCTGTCCTCCCTGTTTAATGTACTTATTGCTGTTGTTGATGTGGGAAACTCCATTCCAGAGAGGGAATGAAAGAGAGCAGAGACTCCATAAGAGGAACCTGCAGATGGAGCTGTTTTAAAAGCCTTGGCTCTGCTGCTATCACCATGGCAGCGGTTGTTGGAGACATCACCATCATCGCTGGCCTCATCTCGAAGTGTAGCCTCACTACTTGAAGAGTAAGTACGTCGTGGTGGCTTTCGATTCCCAAGAAGATCCATGACTTCATAACGAAAGCTAGATATGTCCTGCTTCAGCTCCTAAGTAGGATGACAGTTACTTTATTCAACACTTCATACATATTTTAATATAATTCCCATGTTTAGTTTCAGTGCTGATCACCAGATCACCCTTTTGTTTATCCAGGTGAATACAGGCTTTGAGAACAAGATTTTTTTGTTAAACAAATATATATTTAATAGAAAATCTGTTAGTATTAAGATGAAACGTAGAACATCTGCTTGAGCGTACTTCATAAAACACATTCCAGATCAACTACTTTTTGTTGTCCAACTACAACCCAAACATAGCATTAATACCACAAGACACCCTACCTGTTTGACCTTTTTCTTTGAGTTTTTACACATTTCATCATTTTTAGTGAGCTGGGTTAAGATTTCTCATAATTGATAAACATTGTTTTGATGTAAAGGCAGTTCTGTAGAATCTGTAGAATTAAAGTCACTATGTAATATGCAATTTGTGTGTTTATTTAGGTATATTCATGTGTTCACTGCAGTGCCTGGAATTTTTCTCCAATGCCAAATATCACCGTATTCAGAAACCTACATTGTAAACCTACACTGTTAAAAGTGTTAAGGTTCTTAATGTATTCCATGTATGTATTGTAATAAACGAGTTGACTGAACACTTTTTATTTTGTGTTTCAACAAGAGAAATACTTTACCTTAAAGTTCTCCTCCGTCAAGCCTTCGTTTGTCTTTGCACTACGAACCATAGCTGCTACATATCTCTTCACTAGATTACGAATCACCTCCTGAGAACAAGGGAAGAGACAAGAGCAGGAGACAATTATGCATTTCTTTATCTGGCAGTGAGCTGGACTTTTGAACATGAATTGTTTAATCAATTTATTTCTGCCCATTAATATGTGTGTGTATGTTTTGTACTCATTTATGCACTGTGTTTTTACACTTCCTTCTTACATACCTGGTAGTGTTTATTCTGAATAATTCTGTCTGCATGCTTCTCCTGGAAAAAAGCAGAGAATGTAATTCACGCAAAAAGTAATATGTGGTTTGGTTATTTTTCATCCAGGAATTTCATTTGTTTTATATATATTCTCCCAGCTTTAATTTGATTAGTTATATGTGACTTCTTGAGTAGTCAGAGTTTCTGATTGATGCCTAGAATTCCGGATGATTAGCTATACATATATAAGATGAGTAATCGAATTTTCCTTTAACTTAGTATCAGCGCAAACGGCATAAAAGGTGGACATAAAACCAAGGTGTTATAAGAGCAGGTGTAAATAAACATAAACAGTGAAATCTTGTATACACAAGTCTTAACACAGTTCCCCAGGGAAATTACTGTCCACACATCAATACTAATGCGGTACTTCAAAGGCTTGTCCAGACCATTTCTACACAAATCACTGGAGAGTAGGAAACAGCTGAATCTTTCTGAATCTTTGGCGTATGCAAGTACAGTCACACTCACAACTGAAGTGTGTGTAAATTTGAACATGATAGTTTAAGTTTAACAGCATTAAAAAAATGCTTGATCTAAACAAAACTATTATCAATGTCATCTATAATGCAAATGACAATATAATGCAAAATAACAATAATACTACAAAAAAAAATAATTGCACCACAGTATAGTACACGCTTATTGGTATGAACAATTGCTGCAACAATTCCATGTGCCATTTTAATACAAAAACACAATGTCTAACACAGAGTTTACATGTCACAGTCACATCATCCTACCATCTTCCGAAAACCATACGTTTTGTCTATCTCAAATTTGAGCCTGTTCAGTTATTAAATGTAGACCACCAAACCCTGCTACACCACAATTATTAAATATAAATACGTAAAGTTATTATTTTATTACCATTGAATCACTCCAGCTGGATTGCACATTTTTCTCTCTTCTTTTCTCAGTGCCCCCACCCCTTTCTCTCACACACATACACACACCCACACGCATGCAGGCAGTAGAATGCTAAGATCAAATCTCTAGAGTTATATAAAGCTGCCTACATGTAAACCTAAAAGCAGAACAGCTATCCAACTATCTCAGCCTGCATCTGATAAAAGCAGTGAAAAAAAGAAATCTCTCAGCTGATATTGATATGTGCCAGGGCCCTGCAGATGCTGCATCTATCGGATATTTAGACACTCCGCATGTGTTCTGCCTTAAAGAACAAGATATGAAATGCTGCAAGTTATTATTTAACAATAGTATCTTCTAGAGCGTTATATAACAAAACTGTTCTCTTACAGGATTGTGAACTTTGAAGGTTCGAAGGTACTTTAATGAGTTCTACAGTGATCAGGTCAGTAACCTCAATTTTCTGATCTTAGTATTGCGTAGACATGATGGCCCTTAAAAAAAGGAAAGAAAAAAGTGCTGTCTTTGAAAATAAAGATGTTATGAAATTCTTAATTTAATTTCTATTCAAATAGAAATAGAATTAATATTTAACACTTTAAGTACAGTACTTGTTCTGCAGCATAAGCTGAAAACATTATTTAATCATTATGTTTTATTTAATGGGTTTATCCATTACCTTTATTGCTTTTTTTTTTTGGAGAGACATGTCTCCAATTTTTTAAAGAGATTGGGCAATTTTTAAATACAAAATGCAAGTTCATTGCTCTGAGAACTTCTGCGGCCTCATTTTCTTATTTTCTTCTTTTGTATCTATTTTCTTTGACAGCTACACATCCTTACTCAGGTTTTTCTTTGTCATTATTCATTTTATTTTTTAGATCTGAAGAAAAAATAAGTAACCTTGTATTTCGACCTAACAAAAATGGCAAGTTTTAGAGACAAAATCCCCAATATGTAATAGCTGAGCATACTGAATAAGACTAAATTAAGTATAATGAAACTGAGCTTGTTTAATATAAGTATGAGCTTTCTTACTGTTAAATCCTTTAGGTTCTCATGTTTCTCATCTTGTGGAATATCGCCTCCCCCGCACAGCCATCTATGCAGCCAGAGGCAGAGGTACCAGGCTGACTTTGGGCTGGGGACGATGTTAAAAGGTGGTGGAAGTGTGCCACCCTCATCAAAATAACTCATCCAGAGCTTAGTCCTGGCAAACTTCCATTCAATGTCTGCATGGTCCTAAAGGTCATCAGCACACAAACATAAACAATTCAGTTAAAACCCTGAACTCCAGCACTAGAATCAGAAGCATTTACAAAAGACCACAAGCTTATGTGCTGTTCAAGAGCATGGATGCACTATTGTGCTTAATGTACTTGATAATTGAGTTAAGTCTTTTAGGGAGTTCTATTTAGAGCAAGCATATCTGATGTAGGGATGTTTGACAGAAGTCACCAATACTTACAGCAATAAGCTGGTATGAGTTGTTCATCATGGCAATGAGCATGTTGAGGAGCACTACCAGTGAAATGACATTGTAAGTTCCAAACATTGTGGCTCCAACAAACTCTGTGAACTCATGCCTCGCCTTCACATTTGTAACATAAAGATTCAGCAGGCCAAATATGGACCAAAACAGAGATTGCAGAGTCTCAAATAACCTGAGAAACATATAAAGAGAGCAAAGATTAATGCCTGGATACACTCAACGCATTAATTTATGAAGTGGCAGTATGATGGATAGAGCTGATTTGCCTCATGCCTGAAAATACTAGAAAAACAGAACAATTCAGTCTAAATGTTGCATGGTACTGTTTTACAATAGAAATTATAATTTAGACTAGAAAGACATTTTGGTCTGGTTTCCCAGACTGGGCATAATCCTGAACTACCCTTTGCTTTCAATAGACAAACCTTCATTCAGAATGCTGTGAAATCATAAGGCTTAATTCCTGTCTGGAAAACCAAGTCTTAATGGCATGGCAAGCATTTGGCTAGGTTTCTGTAGGTAGGCTACATTGAGTACATTACTTAATATATATTTTCACTGTTGTTAAAACTCATTTAACTCACTGTATCTAATTCACTGTATTGTAACACAGAAAAAAATATATTAGAAAATTTAAAAAGTTAATAAAAAAAGTTATATGTGTAAGGCATAAGCATTATACCTAATACATTATACATTTAACTCTATTATATGGCAATGGAGTGATGCAATTTTCTCCAATGTTTGTGCTATTATTTATATCTTATGTCAAGACCCAGCACTCATTTGATGTTGTGAGTAGCAATGTGTTCCATATATATTGTATATATACATATGTATTTGTATTTTGTATCATGGGTGTATATAACTAAGGCTAGTGTGCTCAGCATAGATATGTTATGCGCAAATAACAATTATGCAGTTTTTGTTATAAAATAACACAGTCACAAAACAAAAACATAGACCATCCAAAACATCTTATTTTACTATATCAATGTTTATAGTATGAGTTTATTGCAAGATGTGCTCTTCCTGTCTTCAATTTTTTTAGGCAGGGAAAGATGGAGGAAGGGTCATAATTCTCAACTTGACCATGTGATGGTGAACTGTTTTTATAAATAAAGCTACATATTTGCAGATGCCTGCAAAAGAATACTGAAGACCATTTTGAGCTATCAGATTTCAGTTATAAAACACATCATAATATTATATATTGAAAAAATTCTCACAACATTATAAAATACTTTTCAGTTCAGTTCAGTTGGTACAATACCACAACAAAATCTCAGTGCTCACTGCAACCCTGCCTGCAAAATATGTAATAACGTGGTTTATCTTGAATTTATTAACATTCATGAGGTGTTATTATGTAACATACAGTAACAGGCACTTGTGAGCATATGAATGTGTCAATAACACATCAGTAATAATAAGCAGGAGATCTTGATTAATCACCTGCAAGTGTAGTGTAATGGAAGAATTATGCATGTGTGTTGGGGGCGGGGGGGGGGGGGGGGGATTGTATGTCTGAGGAAGGTGATGAAACAGAAACAGCAAAAGAGGAAATAGGAAGCAATTTAAAGTCTGCCTTAAAAAAATACTGTTATATTTTTCAACCTAATCTAAATCTGTATATGATGGACCACTGCCTGAGCACCTGCTTACTGGGTTCTATTATAAGTGTGTTACAAGAATTTAGTGTGTTTCAAGAAATTACAAGAAGTGACACATATAAGGACCACATAGTGCCAAACAAGGCTTTACCAGCTCCACTGTTATCATGTTTCTATACACAAATTTACTTTGGATTTAGTCCATTTTTTTTTCTTCTATATTCTTGCATTTATGTTGGTATTATTTTATAGTTAATTACATTAGTTAAGTAGTTAATGTAGCCTGTGAATCAGTCAATTAAGACTTGTACTTGTAATCAAACAGAAGATTAAAAAAAAGAAACAACGCAGATGCTTTTGTCTCTGCTGCAATAGCACAGCTGATTAAGATGCTATTGAAGACACACAGAGGTGGTTTGAATAAAAAAGATCACAACGTAATCGGATTACAAAGATACATTTCACCCTGTTCACACCTGTACTTATCACTGTCCACTTATGATCAGATTGCTCAGGAGAAATGTTAATGCCTAGTGTGCACAGCGCCTTAGATAATCAACAGAACATGTCATTTGATCAGGAATATTCAAACTTTTTCATCGAAATATGTTTGCTACAGTTGTGGCAAATAGATATTAGGTTGCAAAACACTACAGTATGCCTTTAAAACATATGCACATATCCACATACTTACGTGGAGAAGGCGTTATTCTGTTTCTCACAGCGGATCCCCTTGCAGTGGTTAGGCTCATCCACAGCCTGCGTCTCATAGTAGAAGTAGAGCTGATTGAGGCCATTGGCAAAGGCCAGCAGTACCAGGCAGTAAATGAAGAGGAACTTGAGGATGTCCAGCAGCATGCGCCCCAGAGAAATCTGCAGCGGTCCCAGGTGAGAGTTGGCGGTAAAGAGAGAGATGAGCCGCAGTGAGCTGAAGATGTTGGCGATGGCGAACAAGGCCTCTGCCATCAGCGTTGGATGCCACATTTCCCACTCCTCACGTGGACGAGAACTGTTATACTGAGAGTTGCATAAATCACTTAAAATGATAAACATTAGAACTGTGAATTCAAAATATATATTGCTAATTATTTTTGACCAACTTGCAATCATAGCACTGACTGTAAATTCTTCTTCATACTCGAGGCTAAGTTGGCCAGGCCCTCAGGCAGGGAAGCAGCCCCAAACCATAAAGTTTCCACAAGCATGCTTTAGAGTTGGTATGCTTTATCCTTGCATTTCCCAAAACATTCAATTTGCTAGAATGAACTGGCCATGTTTTTGTCGAAGCTTATTGACATGTTTGGCTTGCACATCATCATGATTTAGTGACTGTGTCAGTGTAACACTGGCTCTTAATATAAACAAGATTAAGAAGTCAAACATACATGGTCTGTCTAAACTCTGTTCCATTGCAGCCATTGTCAAGCTCTCTGCTCTTGCACAATGGCCACATGTCCCTCTACTGAGACTGTATTAAGGTGTTATATTTTAATCTTCCTACAGTTGTCTTTCAAAAATCTTAGAGAACTTGTTAAACTGAATTCACAATAATGTTGTGTGTACACAATAATAAAACAAAAAGTCATAGCAATGCAATGCAGGCTCATAAAGCACTGTGCCTGGCAAATACATGTCTACACTGAACACTGCAAGTACGATTTTAGATAAAATTACTTCAGTTGTCTTCACATAAATCTTGGCAAGTGACCAGTAAGTTTTGTACAGTTACTGTTGGCCAGAATGCTTTTTTTGGCACAGTGCTGGAAAATTTCTACATTTTGCTTCTTTTATTCACACACTCACAGTGATGTGAATTCATACCTGCCTCTGTTTCTTCTTTTTATGATTCAGTGAACAAAAAGAGGGAGTAAAGCAGTGCTAGGCATAAATGGTATTTCTTAATGCATTGTGCTTTAATATGGTGATTGATTGATTGATTAATTGATGATTAATTTTGTATCTCTATTTTTAGACTTGATTCGAATTTTAATTCCTGCAAGGTTGCCATAATCCCAAAAAAACCAACTGGACATCATGATGTGACATACAAACTAAACTAATTTCACCATGAACTTAAAATTAGGGTAAAATGTGACTAAAGGGATCCATTAAGTAGGTTACATGACACCTACTTAAGCTTTTCATGGCAACTGACATACTTCATTATAGATATTTATAAATACTTATTCCAATAGCAACACTTAATAAGAATTTATTACATCAAAATGGACAAAAGCAGTTTTATGACTGCTGCTTTGTAATTGTTTATGTAGGTTTATGTTAGTTGTCATGAGTATTTTGAGTAAAGTGAATAAGAATACTGTTTGTTTTTAAAATGATGTTGTAAATTAGTTGAGATTTATTCCAATATGCTTAAGATACATACAAATACATAATATAATCTCATGGTTTATCCTAATCATAGTGGATTTCTGTATGTCACCCAAACAGGTTGCAGTACGCAAGAGATTTGTGTGGGTTTGGAAGCCTTGTCATGTATGGTGACTCACGCAGCTGCAGATGGTCATGTAATCATTGTGTGTGTGACTGTGTTACTGAGTATATAATGAAACATGGTAAATCAATGGTTGTTACTTACCTTGACATAAGCAACAATCTTTAGAGAGATGGTAGCTAAGTAAAGAGAGTTCATAGCGAAGTCCATTAGATTCCACCAGTCATGAACATACTCTGTGAAACCTCCATCCCACATCTCCTTAATTTCAGCCCAGATAAACCCTGTCAGCACAACATAAACACACGCATGCTAAATTTAGGTAAAATTAGACAAATCAAGTATTATAAAGGTATTTGGCTTACCTTGTGCATCATATAAAAGTTCACTTACCTTGTAGCTACACATGGTGGACATTTCATTTGAAACACTGACTATAAACCATATGTTGTGGCTCAATTTATCAGTCCCTATCTGCCTTTGTCTCAGGACTACCACTGACCAGATATTGTGTTAGAGGACCATACACATACGTACAGGAATGACAACACAAGCGTGTTGTGTTAGTGCAAGTAAGCAACGTCATTTTAAGTGATCCAAAGCACTGTACAGCAATAGAAACAATTAACAATTAATTAATATAAAAATAGAATAAAAAAGACAAAAAGTGGACCAGGCATAGCAGGGCTGTAGTTTTTTACACACTTCAAACGTCAATGTCACTGCAGGTCTTCACCTAAAAACATCCAATTAATAGTGTGTGGAAGCATACATATACAAGGTAAGCGTGAACAGCATTTTAAAACCCCAGCAACATTGTTATGCCTGATGCACTCATATCAACTTAGCTAACACTAAAACCCCACTATAAAGCGGGGGGTTGATACATTGTGTAGCAACAGGTGGGTTGAGTAAGTAAATTAGACAGGAGGCCTAAAAAGTACACCTACTGTACTGTGCAAAGGTTTTTCATTTCTCAAGCGATATTTCTGAGGATAATCAGCTTGCATAATGAAGGTGAAACTAAAAGGAAAATAAGTCAAACACTGAAAACACTTGAGTTTTCAAAACTCAAGCTAAAAAAATATTAAAAGACACAAAAAGAATGGAACTCCTAACCATTAAAACTGTCATTAGATAAACAGTATTTAAAACTTTTTTTTAATCCACAGGTGTTTCTCATCTTCCTTCAAAAAATTCAACGCTATGTGTCTGACAAGATGTGTAGCTATCAAGAAGCTGTCACAAGCTGACACCCCAGGACAAGTCCAGACCAAGTGAGTGTGAACATTAGTGAATGTGTTCAGTATTACTTGGATTGTGAGAAGTAAAAATGTTAATTCTTCTAAGACAGGCGTGATTGTAGGTGTGCAAAAACTAAAAAGAATGGAAGCTGCAACATAAGAAAAAAAAACAACAAAGGACAAACATACTAAATACTGAAAGTTTTTCAGATTTTTATGTTTTTGCCTTTTTAAAAAGGCAATGGCAACTCAGTGACGTGACATGCTATATATGCCCTATATGTTTTGCTTACAGTAGGTAAATTAAGTCTTTCATCCACTATTTTTTTTCTGCAACTGTAGCACGCTTGAACGCAACAGAATACACACACACACACACACACACACACACACATTTACCTAGCACCCAGGGCAGTATCATCCACTCCACTACAGTAGGCGGTGGGCCCTGCATGTGGAGGTTGGTGCGTGCAATGTGCTGGGAAGCGAGGAGTAGGAGGAAGAGGAAGGTGAGGTAAGAGGCAGTATGGCAGATGAACTTGATGAAGGGTTTCTTAATAAAAAGGCCCAGGGAGCTTTTGGGAGCCAGCAGGTAGACAATTGAAAAGACAGGGAAGAGAAGGCCAATGATGATGCACATGACCAGTTTGACGGCCCAGTGCCGACGACGCCATCCTGGAAAGCCATCATACCAGAGAGTTGCCAACAGCTGCTGACAGTTTGGCTGAGCCACAAACTGTAACAGAGAGAAAAGAGGGAGAGGACAAAGGATATTTATGCATTTTACTTGTTTGTGCTTCTGAAGTATGTAGGATGCTGCTGTAGACAGAATGTGGTGTTGTACAGATGTACAACATGTACAAAACGTTTTAAAAATAGTATTTTGTGTGTGTCTGTGTGTTTTTTTCCCCCCATAATTTTATCTCCATAGTTTTACGCCATTGCCAAGGCTCCCCTCTACGGGATGACTGCCACCAATCTTGGCAGTGGAAACAAGCATCTGCTGCACTCCTTGAAAAAAAAAAGAATTTTCTGTTGCTACAAAAAATTATCAACGAACATGACTGTAGTTTATATTATATATATAAAATTGTATATATGTACACATACAGCCAGATTACAAGTTTCAGGAAAAAACAAAAAAAATTGGGGTCAGAACAGCTTCTGTGCACCTTATTATAGATTGTACAAGTCTCATGAACTGGACTAGAGGCATGGAAAAATATTATTCCAAATAACATATTTTAAACTGGTGTTAATGACAATTGGGAAATGGTGGAAAGTGATGAAGGCCTTACTATTTGTTATATATATATATATATCATTTTTATATTCATCAACACTTTCAGTAACCCTATGTGCCCTGTGATTAGGGGGTACTGATTGTCATAAGAGAGCACTCCTTTCAGAATATATGTTTTATCATAGGTGAATAGTTACAATAACTATGTAATTATTTGTGGTGAGATCTTCCTCTATGGGTTAGGGTTAGGGTTAGGGTTAATAGATACAAATAGATACAATCCACTAGAGTCAGCAGATTCCATCATTGTAGTGAACACACAGTACTCTTTTCTTTTTGTATGCTGGACATGCACTCGCTCACTTGAGAGAATATAATAATTGATGATTATACCCACCCTGTATCTCTGCCTATGTTTTTATACACTGTGTAAAATTTGCATTCTTCTTTTTAATGAGGGCTTTGTGCACTGCAGACCCATTATAATATCCCATGCAATTGTGGATGGATTGTTCTTATGTGATGACATTCTCACTCACTTCAGCAGTCAGATGTGGATTTACTGTTTCTACAGAAATGTGAGCCAGTTGAGCAGTATTTGTTATCTGTGAAGCTCCTGCCATTCATGCCCCAACAATGAACCCTTATTTAAAGTCATTTGGATCTTTTCCTCTTGCCATTTTAATGCAAAAGCAAGGTCAAATATGCCTGATGAGTATTTTAAACAAGTGACAAACACAGTACCATTTGTCATAAAATAAAGTTTCATCTTAATTGGCATTGACAAGTTGACAGTTCAAAACATATCTACTGCCTAAAGTCTCATAAAATTAGAAAACACCATAGGGGGCACTGGATGTAAATCTAAAACTAAGGATAACATAACAAAACTTTAAAAAATACCTTCATTGCTTCTATATATTGTCTTTTTATTCTGGCAACAGTAAAGAATTTGACATCATGTCACTGGGCCTCTGGCAGTCTAAGGCCTTAGAGAATGTGCTGCCATGTGCTTTGTGATAAAATAATCTCTCACACATGAATCAGTGGAATTTGTCCTACAAGATGAATTCGGAACAAGGGATTTGACTGAGTAATCACATTTGGATGGTGAGAGAGGAGAAGCCTGTGACAACATGTTTTGGTTTTACTACAGATTTACATATTTCAACTACTCATCTAAGCTCCAGGAAATTCAGAATATAATGAAAATCTTGAAAGAACTCTAGAAAACATTCTTGTAAAACCTTTTTTAACATTTTTTTTACCTACCTACCTAATTTAAGACCAGTAGAATAAGTATTGTTTTTTCATGTACTCTTGGTGGCACAGCACCTAGGCATATGTGGGTCCAGATGCTGAAGGGCTATGACACTTTTCAAACCATGGTTGCAATAGATGCCTCAAACCCTTCTCTTCTAATAATTTCCCTCTCCACCCCACTTTTCTTTGACCTTCTTCTTCATTCTCCTTTCTCCATGCAGGAGCTCAGCTAGCTCAATCTCATTTTGCACAGTTCAGGTTGGATGTGATTTAAATGCTAATTCACTTAGTCCTTACTGATCCCTTGGCTGCTCTCACAGAAAGGCAATCCTGTAGCACTCAGAAACCACTCCAAACAACAGAACACAACTACTGCTGGTTGTATGGATGGCTCTAGAAGTGATTCATTGATTTCATGATCCTCTGTTTCCTGCTTGACTGTGCCTACAAAACCGAGACATAGAAGTGGACGATATGATGTATGTTATTGATCTTGTTATGAAGTCAGAAAGCATGACAACAATTTGTAATGTTTATCATCAGTAACTCTAGTAACTATGCATGTGTTCTGTCATAAAACTGAATCAGATTCAGATTTTGTAAATTAATTTAAAGTAACATTAATGACATACATATTAGTATGCAGATGTCTCAATGGCAGCCCATTATGGCATGACTATTTTTTTAAATGCTTTTTAAAGATTTTTTCTGTGTATGCATGTGTATTGTGTATGCATATTACAGCATATGACAATTTAACATGTACACAAAGCTATTCTATTTTGCTTTATAATTCCTTGTACAAATACCATAGATATGTCAAATATATAATATACAACAAATGATACAAAAATCATAATACATTTTGTGTAACATAATCTGCAAGTATTTTAAAGCTTTAACAGGCTTTACAAAAAAAGGTTTTTATCATGTTCATGTATTTTCACTTTTCAAACAACCTTCATTGGAATAATGAATAACAGAAAAAGCCTTAGATCAACTGACCATATATAGGAAGTATATAAAATAAATAAATAAATAATATTTAGATTTACTGCTTTTGCTACAGTGTGGCACTCCCAGGTGCCAATGGGCAAATTGCCTTAGCATCTGACATTGTGTCTGCTATAAGTGAGTTTCAAATCAACCGGTTTACTCCTAGAACAGACATTTTACAGTGTCTTAGAATGACTGTCTGTGGTCAATCGCCTGTGCAAACAGGGGTGCTACTAGTCATTCTGAGCCCCTTGAAAACTGTGTTTGCAAAAACTTTGTTATAGCTACATAATTCATACGTTTTTTACTTCTATTCATTTTAACACGGGTCTCGTTGTAATATAAGCATTTATTTTTAACACTTTTCTGTATACACACCTATCACATATTCAGAAAAGCATACTTTAATATGGTACCTGGTGTCAAATTACACTCTCAATACCAGTGGAAGGACTATTGATCGTACTACTGATTGTCATGCAGCTTCTCCTTTCTTATACCTATAACTCACAAACATATATACAACTCATGTTCTAATAGCACTTCATACTGTATTGTGTATAGCAGCTTGCATGCACTCTTTGATGTATCAGCTGCTGTACTCTAGCATACAAAACGTAAACATGGTTCTGTTTTTAAGTTTCACTAGTCATCTTCTGTATGTTCTGTGACACTAATTTTATCTGACAGCATATTTCTCACGCTCTCTCTCTAATAGCTTAGGTAACATGCATTGAATGGGACCTCAGGCAGCATCTCCTTATTTTTTGTCCTTAAATTTTTTCATTAGGACCCTATTTGACGTTATTGGGATATCCTTAACACACACACACACACACACACACACACACACACACACACACACACACACACACACACACACACAAACACAAACACACACACACATACACCCACACAGATCTAAATATATATAAATATTATTTTATCTACTAACAGTTTGACAATCAACATCTAAACAGTTACAAAAATATAGGCAAATAAATTATTCAAACGTGTCTATTCAATCTGTGTTGGAATGTGAGGGGTTAAGTGGAAGCCTGTGAGCCTGTGTCTCCACCTAAAAGGAATGTGATGCCTCCGAAGACTGTTGGTAATTGGTGGTCCCGCTGTTGATTTCACAGAGTTCAGCGTGATACCAATTTCAAATGACAGTAAAATTGACCAATCATATCTTCCTTCTAAGTGGGCAGGCTTAACTCTATGATAATTTATCCATCACGCTGAGGCGACGCTAGCTGGAGAAACAGCTATAGCTAGCGCTAGGCTACCACCGCTAGCTAGTTCTCTGAGTAATTATGAAAGCTGAAGCTAGCACTACCACTACAGATTTGGACACCTTTGCAAATTTGTTATTCAAGCCGTTTTCTAGATTAACTTTTAAGGCAAGGTTGGAGATAATCAGCAAATGACGACCTACACTGGAGCTTAATTTGGTGCAAAAAATGAAGGCTTTTGAGAGGCATTTCAACTCCAGCAATTACGTGCGATACCCCTGGATGACAGGCTCGATCAGGGAGCAGAAGCTGAACACGACTGGACAGACTCGACTGTCATATTTGGCACTTATTTCCATTGAGAAAGAACTGTTATTGTGTTAATGGGTTTAAAAGCAAAGGATTAGTTGCATGACCCTGCCATCAACCACTTCATCCAAAAGGACAGAAGAATGGACTTTGTTTTCAAATAATTCCTTGATGATGGGTGGGTGAGTTATTTAACATTGTTCAGGCCACCGTGCCAGCTGGTTTGATTGTGTCTGTGCTGTTGATGCCGTTTGAGTTTAAGAAAACGACATAATGAAACATCTCTACTTTTCTGATTGATGTCTATGTCACACAGTGACTGCTGTGTGTGTTGTATTGATATAAAAACTTTTAAATAATTTTGTTCGTTTTGTGTGGTTTGATGTCTTGATTTATTTCTTTTGATGCACTCAAGCGCGCAAAACTCGATCGCACAAAAGGTAAAGGATTTGAAGCTGCACGTTTTAACATTGGGGGAGAGGGCCGAGGCTTAAGGGTCACGGTTCGCTACTGTTCTTACCTATAAACAGTAATCAACTTCTTCTTCTTTTACTTTCGGCTTTTCCCTTTTCAGGGGTCACGCCAGCAAGTCAACCTCCTCCATCTCACTCTGTCCTCTGCGTCCTATGTCCTCATACCAACTACATCCATGTCCTCTCTAATTACATCTATATATCTCCTCCTTGGCCTTCCTCTTGTCTTTTTTCTGGCAGCTGCAATTCTAACATCCTTCTACCAATATACCCGCTGTCCCTCGTCTGCACATGTCCAAACCATCTCAGTCTGGCCTCTCCAACTTTATCTCCTAGTTGTTTAACCTGTGCTGTACTTCTGATGATCTCATTCCTAACCTTATCCATCCTTGTCACCCCCAAGGAGAACCTCAACATCTTCAGCTCTGTCCAGTTCTTACATAAACAGAAATAATTTCTACACAAGGTCATGTTATATTATATATTTCATATATATTATACACTTGTTTATATTTTAGACCGTTACTGTTCATCCGGCAAAGTGTTACCTCTTAACTGCTTCTTTTGTTTGAACAGAGTTTGTTGATAAAGCATCTTTGCCCATTTCAGCTGAAGTAGTGTTTAATTAAAATGGGCCCTGCTGTTCTTGCCTAGCCAGATGAATAAGATGAATAAATGACGAAGAGAAAAAAAAGTTGTCAAAACAGCTCCCACACAGTAGTTTACGAGGCACGGAAAATATGTATGATTCAATTGTAGTCAGAATTATTTTTTTTGTGTTTCACCAAACAGTGTTTTTGTTCCCTCTTTTGCTTTATCTTCCTTCTCACAACTGCCTTTCTTTTATCCTCAACTTTTTTTTTCTTTTGCAGCCTCCCTTCTGAATGCATTACTTCTTTTTTGCCTCCACTTCCACTGCTTTACTCAAAATAACAAATCACATTAATATTGTATAAGGAAATTGCTTGTGCATGTAGCACCTAACTCCATGTGACAGGTTAAGTGGGGCAGGGGCAGTGCTCACAGGAAGCTATTACATTTGAATGATGAACACACACATTGTATTTTAATAAGGGTGGAAAGAGCATCTCTAAGGACACAAAGCCAGGGAAGGATAATGGGGAACAGCTAACCTTTTTAGAATTGCTGTTTCATGTGTTTAACAATATAACATACCCAACTGTGATACCCAAGTTTGAATTTCAGGTAGAACCATGTCATGTTATGAGTGTTTTTCAGTCTGACAGGTTTTCTTTCATGATTGGTGGCTTCTATGACAAAAAGGTGTTAAAGCACCCTCCAACATTACTAGATTTTACATGGAGATTAGGCTATATATACATTTAAAAAGCTACACAACACCTATATATGCCCTTCAGTACAATAGACATATATAGACTAAATAGGTGAGACTATTTTCCTTAAATAATTTAAACTTCACTACGCAGCTACGAAGATGATAATCACACAATATAACTGTGTGCAATGTTAGGCTAGATTTGTTAAAGGACTGTAAATATAATGATGAGCATTATGGCAAACTATAACATCTCATTGCTCGATACACACGGTCTGTTACAAGTTTGCTTAATAGGTGTTTTGTATATCAGCATGGCAAATGCCAAATTTATGACAACTGGTCATAAATATATCTTGCAGCCCTTCCTTGTTTGGTCAACTATACAGAAAGTAGCAGTATTAATGTCTATTTAAGCCACTGCATCAAGATAATTATACAATTTACAGACAAAAAATAGGACACTGTATGTTGCACAAATACTGATACAGCATTAATACTGGCACCAATACTGTCACTTAACCAAAGTAATGCTTACTTGTGTGCCAGCAGATAGAACTTAACTGAAGAAAACAAGTCAGCAGTGTGACATTATATCACACCTTCATGACAAGCTTCTGCAAAATTTGTAATGCCAGTATTTTGAGCAGTGTTAAAGTTATCCACCAGTCAATGCGGTTAATTTATGCTTAACGTGTTCTGTTTGTTACAACACACAACAAAATTATTTATAAAAAAATAATTAATATATTTTACTTTACCAAAATGTGAATTGGCAAAGACTTGACAATCAGATATTATTACATCCCTATGAATAATCTGTTTTTGATTTTACATTATAAATTAAATCACGAGAAATAAACATTTTTTATAGAATCATAGTGATTTTTATAAAATACAACTTTCTGGGAACACATCTTTTCTCTCAATTCCCTCCAGGTTTACATGTCTAATTTGGTTTCGCACCCATCTTTATTATCTGTCAATTCTTGATGAAAGGAGAAAACAATTAGTTAATTGGAGCCTCATGACTGGTCTAGCATTAACTAGCCTATTTTTGTTATCATTGTATCTGTTTGTACTGAGTTATAGTAGACATACTTGTAGATATAAGTGTAGATATAGAAACATTCAGTTGTAGATACAAATGTGGATTAATCTGGGTGGTTCAGATGGCTTTAGAGGGAGTATGTACAACCCTCCTAGCTTGATAACCTTAAGTGATTGGGATAATGTAGCTACTGGATTGGAATTAGCCATGAATAAACTAGGGGGAAATGTGGTTATGAATTCAAAAATGTAAAAAAATATATACACTTAAGAAAATAAAATTATTATTTGTAGAAATGCCATGCAATTTTTTTTCTTCTAATGCTTTTAACCTGTTAACACATGTATTTAATGAATAATTAACATTCAGTGTAGTTAATGAAAAATTATATGGTGTAATACAGTTAAAATTAAGGTTAATTAGGGTTAAAGCTTACAAAATGTAATGTTCTATACCAATTGGAGGTGTTCACTAGAACCGTACATCCAAGCTGAGAATCTTTTAGGGGCCTTTATTTTTGAGTGTGTACTTACTATTGTGCAAATCCTGACAGAATGGCATGATGAGAGGTGGTACCAGCTGTGGTGTTAACTCAGGGAAATGTGTTAGGGACAAGTTTGAACAAACAGTTTTTCCTAATTATGTTAATTTGCAGTTACATCAGAGAATTATACATGGAGTGGACTTCAGATAGGGTTTTTTTAAAACAGAGGAACCTGCACTGAGATTTAGTTTATTCCCAGTGTGAGCAGGAAAATTCAACATTAAAATCTAAAAATGTAGTCAGATTTGCTTTATTCCTGAGCAATGTTTTATGTATCTTATTAGAAAAGGCATACTTTTACATACTGTTAAACCATCCTATGATCATTGCAACAGTAAAAAGGCAAATTACATTACTTACAGCATTTTTCTCACGTTTCTTTGTCTGCATTTAGTATGAGGTATCTAAAACCAGGCTTAAATAGTTCACTTTTTTTAATATATACCATCACTAAATAATTTCAGTGTCTTTCTAAGCCTTAACAAAATTATTCAGTATTTATTTCAATATTAATTTTAAATAAGTGTATTTATAATTATAGATATTTTACTATATTACACAATTACTTTACATGATATTAATAATACTACAGATTTTTTTTTATATTCTCTGTAATATTTGGTATATTCAGAAGAAGAAGAGTTGGTGGAATGCATTACACAGAGCAATAATCTTGTTCAGCATGTGGTTTTCAAACTCCTTACCTCTTTCTGGTGATACTTGATGGCCAATTTAAGCTTGGCCAGGTCTCTGCACTCTCGCGGATCCAGTTCCTCACTCTGGTCATCACGGTGGTTAAGTATGGTCTCCAGTTCACGGGAGCTTCGTGCCTGGTCCAGAAGGTCTTTGGCAAAGCGTTTACACTGCTGTGAAAGCTCCTCATATTCTTGACGGAATTCATTCTCTACTTTACTGAGCTCCTTTAGTTCCCAGCCCAGTCTGAAGGCGGTGAGGATGGGGTCCTCGCTGGAGAGGGCAATGAGTGAGGGACTGGCCAGGGCTTTGTAGATGTTGAGGCGAGAACGGGAGTGGCGCAAGCTGTCCACCTCAGAACTGGATACACACTCCACACAGTCACAGCGGATCTGGTGTGGTCTGGGAATAGTAACTTTGTGCTGGACCAACAGCTTAATGATCTCATAGTTGTTAGTGTGGGCAGCAAGCATGATGGGAGTGATGTCTGGCGTAAACTCTGAAAACTGGGCATCCATCATTAAAGAGGGTATCTGAGGGAGAGGGAAGAGCAAGAACAAGAGTGCCAACATGTTAGTTTGTTAAGTTTACTTGGAGAAAAAACAAATATCTCTTGATTGTTTCTAGTTCTAGTTAACATCAACTAACATAGCCTAGATACATAAATACAGTCACAGTATCTCTGATTTCTTAATCATGTCTCTGACAACAAATGTATGTTACAGCATTTCTTTTGCAGTGTCATGTTTGCAGCTCTGGCAAAACAGACAAAATACGACCAGTCATAAAAAATGTAACAAAAATCTACTGTTCTTTTAAATGTATTTGTTTGGAGAAAGGGCTGCAGAAAACAATGCTGCAGAGGCAGATGAAAAAACAGGTGTGCTTTCTGACTGGACTGATGGGAGAGACAGAGAGAGAGAGAAAGAGAAAGAGAGAACATAGGAGAGCAGGAAAAATGGAAGGTGTTGGAGGATAGTTCAGTATCTCCCTGATGTCTTTGTGGGCTTATCCTACATGTTCCTAGAGAAATGAATGTATTATTGCTCTTTCTTTCTAAATTCCCATTTACCTGGTTTTGAATGATGCCATCTCATGTCCCATTTATTGACATAAACACACACCTAGAAAATGTTCTTTAACAGTAGTGGACTTTCCAACAATGTTATTAAGAGTTGGTGCTTTTTACATTGTTTGAACAAGTTTGTCAAAATGTTGTACCAACATAACTTCTAAATAACTATTTTTCATGCTATTATTTTTTTTTTTCTTATTCTTTTTTATGCTATTATTTCTACCTGTTGGCAACTTTACCAAATTCCAGGAAGTTCCATGCATATAGTTAAACGTTTCAAGAATGACAACATACTGACAACATTGCCACTATGTTGTCACAGTGTTGTCAAATAACGTTGTCACAACTTTCTGAGGAATTACATTTTAACATTGTGGGCACTAAAGCAGTACGGTGTTGGGCAAGAAAGGCAAATTTTTTTTCAGTTCAAGGCAAGCATACCAGCAATCAAAAACGCTACTGCTGTACATGCAAAATTTGAATTCATTATTTCTATGCCTCTATTTGTCAGACACAACCACTGACTACAGGAACATTTAATTGCAATGGGGATTTTTTTTTTAAACAATGCTCTCCTTCCTTGCCAAGTGATGTTAAACAAATATCCATTCATTAACTTAACAGATACTCAAATATTAAAAATCTGAATTCACCTCCCTATAAGCCAGCTTATAGTAAGAGATTAAATTTAAAAGATTAAAACGAGACCATAAATATCTATGAGATAGGCCAGCATCAAATTGTAAAATGTCTGAGGGAGATCAACAAAAGGAGAATATTGATTGCTTTGAGTCATACATGCAATGTTGAAGATATGGGAAAAACGCAAATAAAAGATGATGAACATATAGGAGTTCTACAAGCAGTTAAGTGGTTCAGGTAGAGGCTGACAGTCCATCATATTGGTTACAGATTGAGAGGGTTAGAACCTTATGTGATGCTATTCAAGTGAACTGTACATGCCATGAAAATCTATCAACTTTACATATTTCACTGCACAGTGTTATACAATATCTACAGCAGTGTGATGAACACTGATGGACTTTTTAGATACCTATACAGATAGACATGTACAGCCAGAATGGTACTTTTTTTTAAATGTTTTTTTTTTTTTACAAACTCTAATCTTATCATTTGCCACGTGAAAAGAAAAGGTTTTCTTATCTGTCCATCTGTCCATTTTTCTGTTCAGGATGGCTGGCTGGTGAGTGGTTTGGGTGTTTCTGGTTTCTGGGCATTTATAAGAGGCAGATTTAAGAATTGTGACTTTATTGTCCCAATAGTTTTGGAGGGCACTGTATGTGTTTTTGCTAACACACACACACACACAGTAATTCCACACGTGCAAGCTTTGCAAGCACATTTTATTTGGAGATTTATTAGCAACCCATTAGTCCCCCCCTAAAAACTCCCATGTGGCTGCAAAGTTACTATAGTGATCATAATGAAAGGTATGCAGGGCTGTGAGAGCTTACATGAGCGTTTCAGTTTAGACCTTGCAGTATTTTTACTGACTAAATCGGTTTTATGAGATTGCACTAATTGTGAAGCATCTAAACCTTTTATATTGTGCATTGTCGTAACTACGTAACTTCGTTCGTTCAAAGAAAAAAGCTTTTATTCGAAGGACTGCAGTACCAATGTTCTCTGAGCTCTCAAACCCTGGTCTCAGTCATGTCTCAGCTGCATTGCCTTCCTGCTCCGTCTGGCCCAATGCAGTACACCTGATCAGTCGTAATTCTCTGGGTAGACAGAGGTTCTTGAATACAAGTTCCCAAGATAAGTTGCAGCCTTATATGGCTGCAATGACCTTTCCGCAAGCTCTGCAGCATTCTTGGGCCACCTGTCTCTCCATACATTTCGAACACATGTTATAGTGTGTTTTTTTTTAATTCACCAAAGTGCATAAAACAAACATTGATTTACTTAAAATGTAAACATACTTCATGACTGCCGAACCACTAACCAATACTACTGCACCCTGCTAGAAACAGCCTAAGGTAACACAAATTTGAAATTACTCTCGACTATTGTTTTGGGCTAATTAGCGCCATTCAGTCTCTATCTGTCTGGTAATATATGAAGCTAAACCTGCAAAAATATATGCCAGCCACCAAGTGTTTGCAGTATATTATATCTGCTACTACTTCTAGCAAAGGAACACTGCACCAGGTATAACTAAAAGTAAATAAATACCTTGCATATAAAAAATACATACAGGCCTATACCATGGAAAATGATATAATTTTTAAGTAACTGGGGGGAAAAAACATCTTTCTAATATAATGCAACAAAACTGCTAACTTGAATTATTAATTAAATACTTGCTTGGATTTCGGGCGTACCAGGCTTCAATAATGTTTCTCTGCCACATTTTTTACAGATTTCACATCAAATAGATTAAACAAAGCACCAGTTTAGGGTACCGTTTTGTCCCACATGAATCTCACACCTTGTTAGAAAACATGGTATCAGTTATATATATATATATATATATATATATATATATATATATATATATATATATATATATATATATTTATATATATATATATATATATATATATATATATATATATATATATATATATATATATATATATATATATATATATATTTATAATGGTCTTTCACGTTTTAATTTTAACTTCTCCTGACCATCTAATTTATCATCTGGATTAGTTTGCCAGAATATGTATTCACTTCAAAAAAAGAGCAATTAAAAAAGGGGGAAGTCTCAAAAATATTGCAATAAGATTAACTTACTTTGAACTTAGTTCTGTTGTGTGCAGTAAAACGTATACTAGTCTGCTTTGGTCTTTATGGGTTTTAAGGGGCACTCCCTTACAGAATAAAAACTGTAAAAAACACCTGCATAGGCAGACAGCCTTATTTTTGACTTGAGGAAGTATACTGCGCACATTTAATACTCATTATTAATCTCAAAGTCCTTGTTAGCGCAAATGTGTGGGCTGTTACACATTGTTGGAGTTCATGGATTGCATAGATGTTTATTTTAATATTGGGAATTAGGATCAGGTGCACCACATATTTTGTATTTTGGAAAGGCCTGGCTTATGTAAGTCATGTCACGTCAGCAAGGTTTATTCATAACAGACATTGCCCCAAAGCAGTTTTACAGAAAATCCGGGTCCAAGCCCCTAATGAGCAGACCAAGGGCGACAGTAGCAAAAAAACTTCCTCAGAGCAAGAGAAAGGAGTCTCAAGAGGATCCAAGGCTCAAAAGGAAAACCCATCCTCCTTAATATACAGTACTGAAAACTGAGAAAAGGGAACAAAGTCTGTGATTGGATGCAAGTATGTAGTTTAAACAGTGGTAACTGATGGCTGTTAAAGTCATATGAGAGTAAAAATGGGAAACAGATATATGAAAATCAGTCGAAAATCAATCACTATTACAGAGTACGAGAAGAGATCAGTTATTTAACCACAGCCATTTAGTTTGGTTTGCTCAAATGTTGAAGTGGTCTCACCATGGCAAAGGCCTCAGAAAGAAGGTTGTAGATGTAGATGTGTCTGAGAAGCGTTTCAAAAAGATCTCAAAACAAGTAGAAATGAGCCATTTTCAGCCTTGAGAGCAGACCACAAGATATGTAAACAAAAGTTACTGCCACAGTTATTGTCAAAGTATATGCATCTACCATCAGTAAGAGGAAATCCTTGCTTTCAAAAACAGGGCAAGACTAAAGTTTGCCAGAGAGCAACTAGACAAAGTACCGGACTTCTGGAACAATGTGTAGTTTACTTATTTGGTCACAGTAACAGAACATATGCATTTGAGAACTTCATACCAACTGTTAAGTATGAACATGGAAATGTCATGGTTTGGGACTGCTTTGCTGCAGCAGGGCCGGGGATGAATTCACAATAAATCCTTTATTGTATACAACTGAAAACTGGACACCTGCCCCCCGCCCAGTGAGACCATCTTAAAACCGAAGGCAGGCCTCAAAGGCTGCCCAGCAACAAGGTCTAGCAGCCAGGAAACCTTCTGGGGACAAGAAACACTGAGAAGGGCTCAGATCAGATCAGCTCAGATCTCTGCAGAGACTGACGTACAACATGTACTTCCCAGAGCAGACCATGCACCCACTCCAAAAGTTGACGAACTTCACAAACAGTGGTCAGACAGAAACAACAGAAAAGTACAGTGGAATTGAGTATGGTACTCCAATTAAAAACCCAGGCACCAGGGAGTGGGTGCATACACAGGGCAACATTATGTCCATGGTTGATGTGCAACCATAACTTACAGATTTGGAACTATAATACCAAACTGCATGCATTTTGTGACCATATTAAAGACAGACATCCTTCTTGCCATGACAGAGGACAAACTGCTGAGTGTAAAAAAGCGTGAAAGTAAAGGTGAAACATTTTTAGTGCACACTAAAAAGAAATTTGTTCAAAAACAAAATGCTCATTTATCATTTACTTGACTAGGGGATACTTGATGAACCATCTTCTGTTTTAAAAGTAGTCAAGTCAAGATTTTTATATAACGCCTTTTACAACAGATGTTGTCAACAAGACAGCTTTATAGAAACTCTTGGTCCAAGCCCCTAGTGAGGGGCAACAATGCATAAGGAACAACTTTTTCAGAGCAAGAAGAAAAAACCTTGAGAGGAACCAGACTCAAATGGGGAACAGCAGAATTAGTAGAAATATAATAAAAATAAAATTTACAACTATATGCATCAATGAATATTGAGAAAAGGAAGAAAAGCATGGAAGTCCCATCACAGCAGCAGTGAGAACCAGCTTAGTGTTTGGTAAGGTAGGAGAGGAAAGGACACTGCTAACCCACTTATAATTGTATCAACCATGACAAATGTTAATGCCAGGTGTGAATCAGATCAGAGAAGATATGTAACATTTTGTTTAATGCTTTTACCCGTACTTGATGTTCTGATTTACACCAATATAACAACCATTTAATTAAATATAAAGGGGAGGACTTTTCAGGCAAAACGATCCCCTACTCTCTAAGCATTAGAGGCTATATCTATAAAAAACGGTTAGTCGCCTGTCACAGCATAAATAGGTGAAAAAAGTGCATACATTTTCATTCAATTTCAATTCAGAAAAGCGAGGAATATTGCAGTGAGAATAGAATAGTTCTAGGTTAATCTGGCCACTGGATGAAAGGAAAAGATTGGGAGATAACATAATCCAGTGCAATCCAATCAACCGGAGATTTGTCGCATTATGTAAGGCTAAAAAGGCAAAATTGGACAAATCACCTCATCTCTCTCTTTCTCTCTCTCTCTCTCTCTCTCAAAATTGTTTTAACATAGATATAAAAACACACCTGCTTTTCTCCACTTGGTCTTCTGTGAGATAACAGTAACTCCACTGCTCCCACCACCTCTTTGCGAATGGCATAGAGCAGAGCATCTCCAGTGTTCACTCCATGGTCTAGCAGCAGCTCCATCACCTCAAGATTCTCATTCTCTATGGCAATAAGCAGAGCACTGCGGCCCAGTGGATCCACACAGTTCACATCTATATTGTAGTACACCTCTGCCTCCTGCAGTGCATGCTTGACCCCGGCGTAGTCTCCCTTCTCCACGGCTGACAGGAATGCCCGCTCCTCCTGAGAGAGCTCCACCTCTGCCCGGACAATGTGCAGTGGTATCCGGTCCCGATACGGAGAGTAACTGGACTTTTTGTAATAGAGATGAGACATAGGATTCATGATGGGTTCTAAGAGAGAAAAAAAAACAAAAGGAAGTATGTGTGAGAGGACAGTGTGATAGACAAAAAAAACCACTTGTTTTCAAATTAGATTTTATCCAAACACTCAAAAAAGGTGCACCTTTCATGTGACCTGGGACTTCAATTATTAGTAACTTATGAGTTTGAGCCTAAACCTTATTTCCCTAAACCTTACATGTCTCAGACATCAGGCACTTAACCTGTTTGTTTGTAGTATTTTTCTGAGGTGGCCTCACATTTCCCTCACATTCCTATCTTAACAATCCCTTCTCATCGTAGTAATCATGTAAAATATTAAAACATCATAAGTTTTTTTGTTGTTTTAAAATGTTTGTGCGATTGCTACCTTACTGCAACATCTCAAAAGAAACAAGAGAACTATATTTTCCTCACACTAACCATTTTATGGGCTAAATAAAAACAATAACCAAAAATGTTGTGTGTTATTGTTTTTCTTGGCTTGTTGTGTTTTATCTTGTTTATGAGCTGATGTCTTTACACCGTGTACGTACTTTATATATTTATTATGTGCTGCATTCTGGTACTACTGTAATACACATAATTGTCCTAGAAAATCAAAAAATTACATTTAGCAATTGGTCTGTCAAACAACATCATAACAGTGGTCCCTTGAGACATAGCAAGGTATTTCGTTTTTCAAAATCTAGTGTTTAAAATGTAATTTTTAAATTATATTTAATATCCTCAATTGAAAAAAGTGTTTTAAGTGCAGTTTAAAAGCACAGAATTATGCAGGATAGTGCATAGTATGAAGCAATTTATAAATATTAACTGACTATGTGTTTTTTCTAGGCTCCTCTTATCCAAAGTAATCCTTCAGAGCAAGTCAAAGCAGTTCACAAAAACAATTATGGAAAGTAGTTACTGACAAAATCTAATCATGATATATAGTTAGTGCTTCCAAATCACTTCCTGGTCTCCCCCATTTAATTTGCTAATATGGAAGGATCAGGTATGCACATCATTTTAGTCTTATCATACTCTGACAAGTAATGTACTGAATTTACTTGATTAGAATGCACGCATCCACATGAATAAAATATTACATCAGAGAGGTCCTTAAAATAACTTGTGTGCTATTTTTTCATTTGCATTTTACATTGTAGAACCTGTACTATTTGTAGTTTGCAGGGTAAAAACTATTGATCTGATGTTATTTCACTGCTTAAGCATTACTTTGGAAGATTGTTACGTTATACTGGTATTACCAAAGCAGAACACTTGTGCTCTTACACAATTACATTACAAAAAACAAAAAACACCATTATTCACCTTACATTTTTATAGACATATATTAGTCATGCCATCACACACCACCTACTCTGTCTGATACTTATTGTTATCTGTTTTTACATTTACATTTTTCACCTGTTATACACCTGAGAATGTTTAAATGGAAACCTATTTTGACTTGAATTCAAATATACGCAGTTTGACCTACACCTACATGTAAGTTGTGCTTTTTTACACATTTGTCTTTAGTGGGTTTTTTGCACTTTTCCCCATAGAAATGAATGCCCTAATAACAAGCTGGAATACCATAGCAACTGCACAACAACACTATAGACACTGTCTAGAATAATTATGTACATTTATCATATTTATCATATATCAAGTTATATTAATTAAATTCTATACGTTTAATACAGAGAACAATCAATGATTAATCGATGAATCAAAAGCAAACTACATCTGCTTTAATTTATAAAGAATTGTTAGAACTAGTATGTGAAATACCCCTTAGTGTCCACGGGCTCCAAATGTTGGATGTAGGATACACTGCTCTGTATTGAACACGGCAGCAATGGAAAACTAGTGCTTAGTGCTACTGATGCTTATTCACTAAAAAGCCCCACAGCCCAGTGCAAAAGGGTCAGTGCAACATATTTATATAGCTTCAAGGCAGCAGTCCCAACCAATGACAGTGTTTAAGTCTCTCTTACTGTGTGTCCAGTGTTCTCCCAGGGGGCTTTACGGGCTTTACGCGTTTATAGCTCCATGCTAGCCAGAGGTGGGATGCTACAATCATTTATTATATATTCATTTATTATATATTATATATTATTATATATTGGATATGTTACAATGATCATTTTAATGGCCATGATTCAATTTAGCTACAATTACTGGAGTCAGAGCACTGAATGCTTAATGATTAAATTAAAGTAATACAAAGTAAAGAAAAAAATATTAAAAATATGATAGTATTTTGTATTTTTGGTTAATAAAAGAAAACAGCACTGTGAATTTTCAGACATTTCTAATGCATTCAACAAAATTAATTAAAACACTCTGCTCATTGAGCACAAGCAGAGAGAGCTTGTAATTAGTGAGTTATTAGAGGTTGGTGAGGTATCTTGCTTTGATCTCTTTTTATCTGAAAGACAAGATAAACACACACACAGACACACACCAGGTGTTGTCCACCATATGGTTTCTCTTCATCTCACTTTGCTTCCTCAGTAATAGAGCCAACACATGCAACTTTTATTCCAATATATGGCCAAACACTGACAAAAGAGACATAAATGTTAAAATAAATGGGTTTATTATCCTAATTCCTGAAACTAACCCTAACCTTTTTCAGATTGACAGACATTATGTTGTAACTGTTGACATCACATAGAAGTGCTATTACGAACCATTTTTAGGAAGTGCAACTTTTTGTGCTGATCTCTTGCATTATCACCTAAATAACAGCTGCTCTCTGCATCATTATCACTGAATGTGTGCTTTCAGCTACAATATCCAGTCCTGATTATGTCTTTCTCCAAGATCTAAATAAAGATGTTACCTTAGTTAAGCAGCCAGTTAAGCAGTCTTTGTGACAGAAGTCTGTTACCTTATTTTGTTCCCACTGTGTCAGCCAGTTAAGCATTCTTTGTGACAGAAGTTGTTGCCACGCATGCCCCAATAATAAACTTTATTACAAAGTCTAAATAAATGAGTGGAGAAATACACTGAGTGCAAAAGCTCCCATATGATATAGTACAGCAGTGCATGCAATTTATCTTTGCATTATTTCCATCTTTACACAGAAATAAAACATAAAATATATAAATATAATATATAAATGCGTATAAACTTATTCATTCCACAAATAAGTTACATACTTAAGACACTCTTCCGCCAAAACTCATTTACCCCTCTCCACCTTAACTATGATGATATACCATATATATTTAAAACCTGTATCATAGACAAAATCAGTAAAAGAAAAAAATAAATAAACAGAAATCGTGGCATACCCATTTTTATTGTCACCCTTTTTAATCTTTTGCACAACAGGCCCCATTTAAGCAATTATATCTGCAGTGTAATTGCAGATGGCTTTGTGTAATGGATCTGTGTTTATTGGTTGTTTGATGCCCACATCTCTCTGAGGAACAGCATTAGAGTAGAATTTGGCTGGAGCAGCAGCTGCTAAATAAAAAATAATGAAGCCTGAGATATGGTTTTAGCCATAGCCATAAGTTTCTCAATATTTTGGGAACGGTTTGTTTTTCCACTCACAAATTAGGTCTAGTTCTTAAACACCCAATTATAATAAAGTATATAAAATAGTTTTTAGATATGTCATCCTAACAAGATGCAGTTTGTAACTGATAAGAACGCTTTATATGACTTTACATAAAGTGCATACACATTCTCATACACTTCATAACATTCTGGCATTTTTAGCTATTGTGTGATTGTGATATTAGAATCATTGTATCAGTCATCTAGATGTAGTTTATCATTATAACACAAAAATACCCTAAAATGCTGAAATAAAACAAGTAATCGTGCCTTTTTCTCTACTACCTCTATTTTATGTTACTGTATATGCATGTTTGTTATGTATAAATTAATGGCAAAGTGAATGCAGTATATTTAATGATGAATCCTATATTGTGGATGCATATAATTAAAATGGTGGTTTTCAACTAGGACTAATGAGAAGTGCAAACCAGCCTAGGACATCATTAATCACTCAAATAATTTTATGCACATTAAGTATTTGGATTTAGACATTGGCCACAGTAGCACTGACAAGGCACAAAACCTTTGTTATTACAGGGATCTCCACTAGCAGATTGCAACACTCACAAAAGCACACACACACACACACACACACACACACACACACACACACACACACACACACATATATATATGCAAAAAGTGCTTGTTAAACTTGAAAGAATCTTCATATGAGGACATGCATCCAAACCAAGAGTCACGTAGGTCTGTTGTCTATGCTTCCTAAACTCACATGAAGAGTAATGCCAGATTACACTGCATTTCATAGCAACTGCATTGTCATAGTTACATCTTCTGTATTTCATGTAATTTTCTTTATTTAGTTTAACTGACGTAACCACACTGCGCATCTGTTAAGTAGCTTCAACATTTGATTGATGAGCTGCTAGGCTGCATTATGTTGTGGCATTAATGGTGTACAAACACCAAGTCATTAGAGTCACTCTTAACAACAAAGACGCCAGATGTCACTTAAGGACACCTTCTTGTGTGTAAAACAGAATGACTTAAACTGGTCTCCCCAGACGCTCCACCTTTTTGCTCCATTAATGTGTTGAGAAATGGGATCGGGCATAAAACGTGGACCATCTGAAGGCTCCACAGGCCCTGAAAACCTTAAGTAAACAAGAACAATTCAATCAAATATGACTAATTATGCTGTGATTCTAATGAAAAATGTTGTTGATCAGTGTTCTTTAATATTGCATAATATGAAGTATTTTTTTCACTAGTTTTTCACAAAAATTTTCCAGTGATGTTTAAAATCCAAATGGAGGGTTGTAAGTGAAAAAACAGAATTGACATTGAATTGAAAATGGGGGCAAGCACATATTGCGCGGGTTTAGACAAAAGAGAATGGTCCGAACAGAAAATCACAACATATGTGATTCTAATGTTGTGAAGAGTGATTTGAAAGGTAAGCTGCTATTAAGGCAGCAGACATAAGAACTACCTTCTCTTTCAGATGCCCTACTCAAGAAAGCAAACAAAAATATGGCAACAAACAAGCAACAAACATTCAACTCTCAACATTAACTGTAGGTATCTATCACTAGTGCTTACTCACACATCTACTATTGACAATACAACACTCGCTCCTACTGACCACATGAGAATAAATTCAGAAAATATTCTTTTTATTTGCCAGTTTTCCTGTTCCACTTTAAATGGTTTGGCAAACACTGGCACCATTTAGGGTGAAACGGGAAAACTGGCGAATATGAAAGCTGACTTCACTCTTGTGTGGTTGGTCGAAGTGAATATTGCATTGTTAACAGTTTGTCTGTGGGTGCTGTGACGGTGAACTGGTGACAGATTTTAAACTCATACTGATGGCAAATAAAGGCTTACAAGTCATTTATGCTGCCATTGTCAGTCAATTTCTCAACATGAAAAAAATCCTCATGATTTTTCAGTTAAACTGGTTTTGAGCAACCATAAACAAACAAAAACAATGCAAACCATAGGTATTTTGAGAGTTTGCAATAGAGCTCCTTATGTGGAAAATCAATTCTTGCCCTCCAACTGTAGTTTGCACCATAGCACGTGATGTGATGTCATTTGCAAACAACCTATACGATAAATTATCAAAATATTGCCCATTCCTACATTCATTTGACAAGGGCCAAATTCTTAGGGCCAAACAAATGGGTGAAAGCATATTCAACATGACAAGGCTTCTGGGGTGCTCCCAGTCAACAGTGAAAAGTACATACCAACAATTGTCCGAGGAGGGACTAATTATGAATGGTGATACAAAAAATCTGAATCAAAAAAGGGCATTTGGTTAGGTGAGTCGCATTTCTGGATGTCTGGGTACATATGTGCCATTTATCTGGGGAAGTAATAGAACCAAGATGCACTGTAGGATAAAAGTGTGATGCCCTAGACCAGGGGTATTTATTTATTTCAGTAAGGTGCAGTTAGAGGAAATTTCCTCAGGCCAAGGTCCGGATCGTCATCACTTCTAACTTGTGTTATGATTCAGTGCCATATCATGTATACTGAAGTAGCCTAGTATGAGCCTCTTACACCATCAGCAACTGAAAGAAAAACAAATTACACATACCGTTCAGTTTATTTTAGTATATTTACTGTTTAAATGCTGAACTGAATTAATTATTTATAAACTTTTAATAAATGTTTTTAACTCACTTTCCAATAAAAACAAGGGATACATTAAAAAAACAGAATGCTTTTGAAAACTGCATCTTAAAATTGCATCTTAAAGTGTTTATTTATAGAAACAGTAAATAAAACGTGCGTCTTTTTGTTAACTCAGTTTCACAGATTGACATGTTGGTTTTCTCCAAAACTAAGTGAGCAAGTTTCGATCCATTCCTGGTTAAACAGTCAGTTTTTGCTGTTGTTTTTTCCTTTTTTTGAGCACATTATTCTTTATGGCTCGCTTTTTTCTCTGACTGCGGCTTCTCGCTCGTATCTCGCCTGTGTGCTTGCTGCACTCTCGAATATGCACAGATCTGATTGGCTGAGGAGTGCCTCTGGTGATCTTACAACACATGCGATTGGTCTGTGAGTTTACTTTATTTTAATTATTAATTAATTATAATTTACAGCTTCTTCATAAATTGTTGTTAGACAGGGACAGACAGTAGGAGCCATGAGACATGTGCTCATTCCATTTTGTTAACTTATTACAAACTAAATATGATTGTGTCCCGTTAGGTCCTCTTTCTCCTTTGCCATTACTTTTTTATTTCCTTATGACCCTCTCTATTGCAGTGATTGCTTTCTTCTACATTTCACTTCCTTTACACATACTCAGTCAATGTGGCTTGCCTATGTATTTCCAACTGCCTCTATAAAAGCAGCCTCATACACTATACCACATAGAATTTTTAATTGAAATTCAATAACTGTGTCAATGGAACAGATTATGGATATATCAGTACCAAACATCTCAGTAGCCTTCTAAATCCCAGACTGTAGGGTACAATTTTGTGACTTTTCAGTTTTTTTTTTTAACAATGGATATGAAGATAAAATATTGTTATGTATTTTTAACACTTTTAACATGTAGCAATTTAACATTTTCTATGGTTTAAAGCAATGACCCTTTTTTTTACCATAAACAATACTTTCAACACATTTCCTTGAGCTAAAATTGTTATGTAACATTTTGCTATGTAAAATGATAAATGCAGCAATATTAAACTCAACTTATGGAATGTCCTAGAGGGTCAACTGCCTGATGGGCCACAAGCACTGCAGAGTATACTGGGAATCCCTGTGCATAAACTCTGCAGTGTTTGAAGCCCTCCAGGCATAAGTCCGTTACCCCTCCTCTTCTGAATCACCAAACTGCAATCAGCTGAGTCAGTAGCAGGGCCCAATGCCTCTAGGGCATGTTCATTACTGAGATGAAACACTAAGGGATATGATTTAATCAACTCCAAAAGACATCAAGCCAAATTAACCATTGTTTACTGGTTGCTATGCTGTGTGTCTATACAAAGCAGTATTTAGGGTAATACTGCTTACACTAGAAGAACATGTATGTGCAAGCAGGTACATGGACCAGAAAGACTCCTAGCACAATCCTATGGTGTTGCTTACACCTCTCAGTGTTGTTTCCTCCTCTTACCAGAATCCTCCTGATAATAAGTGTACAAAACCTCATCATCTCCTCTTCCCACATCTCTCTCAGCAGCGCACACACATACACACAAGTCTGCATAGGTAGGTGGAAACTTACCAGGACATCAATAAAATAATTACCATGTAGCGATAGAATGCCTCTCGTATGCTCTACCAAAGCTTGGCAATTCACTTAGAAACACTTCATTTGAAAACATGGAACAGCATAACCACTGTCATGTGGGGTAATTCATATCATCATATTGCCACTGTATTAATTCCAATAAATAGCACACACACACACACACACACACACACACACACACACACACATATATATATATATATATATATATATATATATATATATATATATATATATATATATATATGTGTGTGTGTGTGTGTGTGTGTGTGTGTGTGTGTGTGTGTGTGTGTGTGTGTGTGTGTAGATTCCATTGTGTAGAGAGAAGTGTCAGTATGCCAGTTTTTCCACCACATGTAAGGAATGTATATATGTAAATAAAACACATGTACTTAAAGGAAACGGACAATAAAGTATTCTAATTCTAAAACAGAGGAAGCCTCTCTACACGTGAGAGCAGCACAAAGTCATGTTTGAATCATCACCTCTCGGGGACCCGCTCCATCCGTCCGCAATCCAATATTTTTGAGTACTTCAGGTTATGACTGTCTATTTTTGTAGCATACGCAGTTGAATACAGAGACGGAGGGTGATTGTAAACTTTAGACTCCCATCCACTAGCTTCTTTTACAAATCTTATTAGAAGATGTCAGAGATTATGAAATGTGATCCCACGTTTCTTATCAGGTAGCTTACCTGTTTTTCTTGAGGTTTTTAAATTCTCTCTCGAACCTAACAGGGGTCCTCACGACGAAGTAGTCCTCGCAGGGCGTAGGGAGCGTGGTCTGATATCTGAGGTGCTGGTATTTGCAGTTTGTTTGTCAGAAAGAACCTCATACTGCCGCATGGATCCTATGATATGCAGCTCGAGCGCCCTGCACGCTGTTCCCGCTGCCAGTCTCGCGCACGCAAGCTCACTTATGCACACGTTACCCTACGTTTAGCGCACACACGCACACACCAAGGGAACTGAAAGTGAGCATCCCTTAGTTTTATTTGCACCCGCCCCGCCTGTCGCATCAAGCCCCCTGATATTTTAATTCCTCATAAGAGAAGTGGGAAGACGCATTTAAGTGTTAAAGGGTAAAATAAAACGCAGCGATGCCAACAGAAGCGGCATCTCGCTTACGTCGAGCACGAGGATGAAGCTGGCTCTGTATGTTAAGATTCCTATTCGAATTTTCTAGTTCAACCTTACATGCTGCAGCAGCGAAACTACAGCGCCTATAGGGGCCAGAATATAACTGCTGCACCATTTAAGGTGGGACGGAAGATACGAACACGAAGCTGGCAAATAAGCAGCGCGTATGATGCAGGTGGTATTGATGATGTTTGGTTTATTGACAACAGGTTGGAAGACTGCAGTCTTCTGCCAGGAGCATTACCCGCGTGTTTTAATGTGACAGCAGCAGCAGCAAATGTGAGGATTCCACCAGGCGCGTGCTGCCGTTGTCATGGTGCTGAAGGAGCGGTGCAAGCTGTGCTTGGTGGTCGGATAGCCTCCATTTCCACCCAACCACCATAGTAGTTATCATTTAGCTGCCCAATGTTCATTTTTCCCTTTAAATCAGGGCTCACAGCTTTAGTCCTCATGGTCACATTTTGCTGCCAGTTCTACTAAAGAGGAGCTTCCATTATTGAAGGGAAATTCCACCGATGTTTCAAAATATATGCATAATTCAGTCGTTAAGATATATGTGGTTCATATGAGGAGTGTTTTGATGTGAAGTGGCTGATCCTAGAGACATTTACAGGTAGATTTCTGTACAACGCCAGTGATCAGGACCACTAGCAGTTACAATGTCTACACAAACACAAATGTTTTTAAATGTGCAATATTGATAAGATTAAAATAGTTCTAAAATAGAGGTGCAAACCCATAATCTCCCAGGGTCGATTGCTGCCTACATACTTTAGATACTATTTCACACCCTGCATATACCACTCTGCTATGAATGGATTAAAAATATGTAATGTAGCATGCCGGATTACCCAAGAAGTTCTGGTCCATAGCTTCGTATTACAGAAATATTCATGAAAAACGTGCAAAACACAGTGCTGAGTCTAGCTTTACGCTCATACTGTTTGCATTAGCTCTTGCCTTGAAGCATGCTACAACACACACACAAAAACATTTAACCCTGCCCTTTAAAATAAAACTCATTGCACAGGCTAGCAAACAGCACAACAGTAACACAGGTTTAAAAAATGCTTTTATACCACAATATGTGTTAAGCCAAATCTTATATCAAGACTATTGCAAAGTGATTTATAAGTATTATAATATGTATAATAGCTTTCTCTGTGAAGTAGCTTTTAGGCATTAAATGCTCACAACATTTCTTCAGTATGGTGCATTTCACATCAAACTATTCTGAAAGACTTTGTTTAATGGTTTAATTATGCTGAAATTTTAAAACATTGGAATTCCCTTTTAAGGATTTCCAAATGATTGCTCTTTCCATCCTGGCAGAATAAACAGAATGAAAGCCAGTTTTTGAGCCAAGATTTTTAAAGTAGGCTAATTCTGTTTACAGCACCTTCACAGTGTGCAGACTTACATGTAATGGCTCTAATTAGCTTTGTTCTTCCTGACAAATCCTTTTCAATATCAGAGGAGCTCAGTAAAACCATTTAACTCATCATTATCTTTACAAGTATTAATGGTATACATTTTGTTCACAAAGATCTGTAGTTGTTAAAATATGGAGAGCCTGTTCCCAACGGAACTGGTTCCCAACAACTATGGCCCTGTTCCTCATAACTATAGACATGCTTTTCTAGTAATTTTGCAGAAGTATTCGGTTTCATTCGGGTTGTCCCATTTTTCAGCAAAGTCTGGTAATTTCCCTGCTCAAGCACACCTACTATACTTGGCTTTAAACAAATTTTAATCAATACTTCTGGGGTCTGAAAACAATCTACAATCTATGAGCTAGAAATAAGACACAACCAAGCATAAGACAAGAATTATAAGATGCAATAATTGAAGCAGTGCTTACTTTCATTCCAAAAATCAACAAGGAACTTGACCAGGGTTGTTTAAACATGCATTTGACTCAACCGGTTAGATGTACTTTCTGCTGACAGACTACCAGCTGGTCCCCATATTTAAATTCTAAAGTAAATCCTTGTAAATCCTCCTATATCCTAGTAGAACATGACTGAACTGAACTGAGTTACTGAACTACTAAATTGAGACCTGAGGTAAACATGGAGTGCTATCATACCCCTAGAAAATAATGAATATGAGGTTATGAGAACGATTATCAAGATGACAGTTGATCACACTGGTGGTTACTATAGCAAATGGAAAAAAATATGTTTGCATGTGGAGCACCAACTGCAGTGATTACACAGCAAAAACATTCTTCTGTCTGCACATTTCACCATACAATTCCTGTCACATTTTTTTTGAGAGACTGTAGACTTCCAGCATGGTGTTCCTGAAAACGTCCCGATAAATGCTCAGGTTTTCTTGAGTTTCTACATGTCCCAGGGCAGCATTTTATACAAGCAGCATGAGAGTGCACAGAAGAAGTACACCTGTTTAAATCTCTAGCACTGCTGTAGCTGCAACAGAACTATACCGGTTTGAGAAACAGGACCCAAACTTTGATTCACATAGATAGATGGATGGAATGATGGATGGATGGATAGATAGATATATACATTTTATGGATCCCAGTGGGAAATTCAAGGCATAATCTATAATCAAATGTTTCTCAAAACTGGTTCTGGATCAGACACATTGGTAAAAGAGACACAGTGAAGTGGTGCTCCAGAACAAGTGATGTGAAAGCTTACTTACTGTTACCTATACTGCTACTGCTACCTATAGCATGCTAACCAAATGACCCATACTGTGTTGTAATACAACTTTGTAACATAAGAGGCAATAGTGAGTCACTGTAAGTCTACCATCAGTCCAACATAAAAGGATGAAGAAGTTGCACTGGCCCAACAGTGTATTGTAACCTCTTGTCACTCAAGGTGTAACTCCTGGTTAGAGCATTTAAGAACAAGCAAAGAAGAAAAAAAAGGAAGAAAAAGTAAACGCAATTAGGGCAGAAGCTTTTGACGGGCTACACTTATCACCTCCACCCCCAATTGTTCTCTGACATAATCCACAGCATCCCATTCTTACTCCATAGAGTTTTATATAATGCCAGCCTTCCCTTTGCAACTATAACAGCTTCAACTCTTCTGGAAAGGCTTTCCACGTGGTTTAGGAGTGTGTTTATGGAAGTCATTCTTCCAGAAGAGCATTTGTGAGGTCAGACACTGATGTAGGACGAGAAGGTCTGGCTTGCAGTCTTCGCTCTAATTCATCCCAATGATGTTCTATGGGGTTGAGGTCAGGACTCTGTGCAGGCCAGTCAAGTTCTTCCACACCAAACTTGCCCATCCATGTCTTTATGGATCTTGCTTTGTGCACTGATACGCAGTTATGTTGGAACAGGAAGGGGTCATCCCCAAACGTTTTCCACAAGGTTGGGAACCACATGAAGTTTGGAGGTCTATAGTGACTGACTCTGCAGAAAGTTGGCAGTCTCTTTGCACTATACACTCATTTTATGTGGCTTACCACTTTGTGGCTGAGTTGCTGCCAATCGCGTCCACATTGTTATAATACCACTGACAGCTGACTGTGGAATATTTAATAGTGAGGAAATTTCACTACTGGACTTGTTGCACAGGTGGCGATACATTCTTTCACAAACATTTGTAGAAGCAGTCTGAATGCCTAGGTGTGTCACAGTCATGCCCTGTTTTCCTTCTGTCAGTCTATGTCCTTGTTTTTGTCCAGTCACTCTCATGTGCTCCTATTGTCTCCTCCCTGTCCCAGGTGTTCCTTGTTCCCTTTGCCTACTTATACCCTCGGTTTGCTCCTGTCCTTGTTTGGCATTGTCCATATGTGTTTATGAGGTTGTAGTGTGTTATAGTGGATGTTGTTTTTGGCTCTTTGTTTTCTGTATAAGTATGGATAATAGTAAAAACCTGCACTTGTGTCCACCTCTCCTGCCTTTGCCTGCTACAGCGTCACAGAAGGCCAAACCAAAAAAGAAGGATACAGTAGGTATGTCTGAAATGTATGGATTTTTTGCTGATGGACTCTACATGGTCTGAGGAGATCTTAGCTTTTATTGCTGCGGATGACCCTGCTCAGCTGGCTGCGGAGATGACTGCTGCTGATGCAGCTAAGGAGGGTTGTTGTTCCTGCCCACTGGGACATTCTTATTTCTGGTCCTGTTTCTGTGCCCCAGGTTGCCCCAGTTCTTGTTCCCTGGTCTGGTCTTCCTCCTGCTCCTAGTACTCGTCCTGCTCCTGGTCCTTGCCCTGTCTCCGCTCAGTCCCCTCTCCCTGTGTCTGTTGCATCTCCTGTTCCAAGTTTCGTGTCGGTTCCTGTTACCGTGTATGTCCATGTTCTTGTCACTGTCTGTTCCTGTCCATGTTTTGTTTGGTGTCTTGGTCCCCATTCCTGTCAGTCTGTCTGTCCCTATGCCAGTAACCATTTCTGTTTCTGTACATCTGTCGTCATTGTTCACTGTCATGACCCCAGTCCAGACTTGTCTAGTTCCATGTCTCGTCTGTCACCTGTCCAGTTTACGTTCCAGTTTCCTGTCTTTACGTTCCAGTTTACCTGTTTTCCCCTCCAATGTTCAGTTTAGTTCTTGTTGGTCTTATTCCCTGGCCCCTCCTCTAGGCCAGTTCCTGTGGTGTTTTCCTTTCTGTGCCTCGGGAGCTGCGCGTAGGGGAGGGGCTTCTGTCACTGTTATGCCCTGTTTTCCTTCTGTTGGTCTATGTCCCTGTTTACGTCCTGTCATTCCCATGTGCTTCTGTTTACGTCATGTGCTTCTCTTGCCCCCCTATCAAGGTATAGGTTAGAGGTCTTAGGGTTAGAACTTAAGACACAAACCACCAAAGTGGTCATCAACAGATGCCTCAAAGATGTCACCAAATATATTAAACAGTCATATGCACAATTTAAATAGCAGTGGACATATTACATGTTTTGTGACATTTCTGAGTGAAGTATGTATAACATCTACCCAATTTCAGTGTATTTGCTGGTTATATACATTTTAGTTTTTATTTTTTTCCAGTATTACAAATGTACAGGAGTGTGTTCTCTGTTGAGAACATAGAGAACTCATTTTCACTTAGAAAATCAACAAAACATGTACTTTAATCCGGGTTGTCCAAATACTTGCATGCATGCCCAGACCATGTGATAAAAACATGTCAGTTCTTTCTTACAGCATCCACTCAGCAGTGCATACTCATGTGGTTTTGTGAATTTCCTGTTTTGAAGGTCAGAGGCGCATGCAGCTGAAAGACATGACAAAATATTTCATATGACAAGCTGCACTTGTACACTTTAAAACAAATAACAGATATCTTATGGCTAAATATTTTGATAACATGGATGAAGTTAACTTTCAACACATATGTGTAAATTATCTATTCTTTTCATATTAACAAATAATCATGAACAATTTCAATTTTACAACGCCACACATAATATCCAGCATAATTCTGCTCTGTCTGTTGCTATAATAATGTAATGTAATATAATAATGTACTTAAAATGTAAGTTTTGGCGTGAAGTATTTTTTTAAATACTCAGTATAAAATTTGCATTTAAAGTCCTTTTTCTCCTTTGTACCTGGGTAGATATATAGCCAAGCGAGCCCTTCTATTGGTTAGGATTTCAAGAGTGGAAGAGAAGTCCCAACATGTTACATTAATCATCAACATGATTACAACGTGATAAAGGAACCAAGTATTTATGTTTTTTTTTTAAATTGGGGAAGCAATTTTGACAAAAAAAGGTCACTTTAGGCTTTCCAGAAGTCCTAGATACATCACAGACTACAAAAAAGGACACTGACAGTGGTTACCAGCAGCAGCCTTATCAGAAATAGAATGAAGTGGCACCAACACTTAAATGCTAATATTTGTCACAAGCTTCAAGTAAAACATAAAATGTCGTTCAGAAATGTCAAATGTAGCCAATCATAGCCAAAAATGTTTGTACAAATGCCCATTGCATACATTATCATTACTGAAGGTGGGACTTTGTTCTCTCAAATTCTTAATTTCACCACTGTCTCACAGTAGTGTAATGACAAAACCTAGTAATAGACAACAACACCATGAGACAAGGCTAACTAATAAACCTAAGCCTAATTTGACAATTTTTTGGTTGATGGCCTAATCAGAAGGAGGATGAAATATCGTAGAAGTACCTCTTCATATATATATATATATATATATATATATATATATATATATATATATATATATATATATATATATATATATATATATATATTGTAGCGTATGATGTTTCTTTTGGGACTGTCTGGGGTAATTTTGGGAAACGACATAGATACCTTTACCTATATGAATTAGTCAATAAAATTGAGACTTTCTCTGGTAAAATATAATCCAGCTCGAATAATGCTGAAGACCTATTTTCTTAAAAAACAGAACGTAATTGTGATTTGTTAGTATCACAAAATAAGTTTATTGTCACTGCATGTATTGAGAAAGAAACACATAACATGATATTTTCACAACACAAGAGCGGTCATTTAATAACTTAATCATTTTATTTTTATTTGGGTTAAGGTGCATAAAAAACTGGATGAGCAGCAGTCACAAATTTAATGGATCCATGAAAGAGTGAAGCTGATTATCAGAAGAATCAAATCCACACTGCATTGGTCACTCCAATTCTGAGCATTCTCTTGATTTTTATTAGGATTATCTGTAAAGCAAACATGAATTTTGTAAACAGGGTTCAGTTTAACAAAGAAAAAACAGTGAATAAAAAGGAAGTTGAATGCCTCCAAGATGACTTGACTGCTTTTTAGTATGTTTAATTAAACATTATTCTTTAAATTGTGGTACAACAAGTACAATAAGGAGTTACTTATCTCACTAAACCATTCTTCAACAACTTATTGAGCATGTATACAGCAAATGTTTTGAGTCATCAGATGTATTGTATTCTGATTTTTGTATGTAATGATGGTCAAGGAAAAATAGAGGGAAACCGTATACACATAACATTAAAGACTGATAAAGAAATCCAGGATCAAAGATATTGACAAATAAATTATTACATGGATGAATTACATGGAGATGAGGCTATTTAAGGTTCTGATGTTGACGTCATAGCAGTGCTCAATGATCTTTTTATTTTGTGGAAATCAGGATAAGTTGCTCATAATTCATAGCTTATGCACAAGAAGGTATAAGTAAGCTTTTAATTGTGTTTGAATGACCTTAACATAACATAATTTAGCAAAATAAACTCCTAAATAATGATCATTCCACTAAAAGTATTTTACCATGACTGAATATTGCATGACTCACTGCAGCAGAACTGCATGTCATTGTTTGTAACATATTTAAAAAATAAAAAAGCCAAAAGGTGTGTTTGGAGTGATGCCACATTATAACCAATTTTGGCTCCTCAGAGAACCTTTTAAAGTATGGCATAAAAACAAAAAAATTTAAGAAACATTTTAAAGCACATTTATGTAATGTAAATGTTCTCTACTCATGAAGGTCATTTTAAAGAACTGGACATTCAAACCAATAACCACTTAGGTATCTTTACTTCTAAAAAATGTACTATGCATGTCTTTATCTGGAAGGAGTCAAAATATTAATTTAATATTAATATTAATCTAATAGTTGTCAAGGATTTAGTGAATATTAACCACGCTCACCTGTTACAGTAAGGTTGAGGAGCCATCCCATGGCTGAAGTTCCAGGATGTTGGCATTTTCCATTACACTGATAGAGACCAGAGTCGCTGAGAGACAGATTCTTAAACTGAAGAAATATATCCCGCTTTCTGAATTCAGGTTTCTCTATGATATTGGTCTCGTTCATCTGGATCAAGTATCTGTCAGGATTCGTGAGTTGCTCATGCTGCTCTGATGGCAAACGCCACGAGGCCTTGAGGCCTTTACAGTGCACTTCATCATACTCCACTGTGCACTTCAGAGTCAAAGACTGTCCCTCTGTTCTTCCTACTGGATCTTTTGAATATTTTATGTTCACTACAGCAGAGTTAGGGACAAAATGAAGGAATTTGTAACATAAAGCTAGACAAGAAAAAATAACACAAAAACTCTTATTGATACTATGGAGAAAGGGTTTAAGTGAAATAAAGAGACACAAACTCACCTATGTTGTCCTCTGTGGATGACAGTCTATAGAAAACAAAAAACAACAAGAACAAAACAGCAGATAAACAAGTCGTCATGGCTGCGCTACGCTATGCTGTGAGCAACCTGCAATAGCTGTCCTAAATGACTTTATTCCGCTGAACAAGGGCCACTTCCTCTCACCAGACCACTCTGAAAAAGAAACCAACAGAGTGCAAAAAGCATAATGCGGTAGTATTATGTTTGCGTGCATAATAGCGTTGTCTTATGTTCGCATGAATGTTCATAAACCTAAAATAGCCTTGTGAGCGGTTTGGTATAAGAACTTTACTAATCATTTCATCTGAGCTACACGCCCACATTTTGTATGTTTGAACAACAACGCTTCCTCCATCACATATTATGATATGAAAGCTTGTAACTGTTGTTCTCTGTAAAGCTGCAACAGATTGATGGTGCATGATGACAAGACGACTACCTATACACGGGCATAACGTTCATCAAAAACCATACGTTGTGCTTTTGTTCCCTTTCACTTGAAATATAATGAATGATTATTTATAAGCAACATCAACACACAGTTGTTTGGAAACCTATGTGGTCAATAAAGGATACAAACAACAAACTGTAAACATTAACAGACAAAAAGAACCATCAATCAATATATGTATTTAAATATTAACATGTTGAGCTTTCCTTTTGCCTTATTTTTGCTTAAGCATTTAATCTTTTTTGCAAGTTGTTATTTATGTTCAAAATATGTTAGGTACAAAACAAAGAATAGTAGGGTGCAGGTAATGTGCATCTTAGGCCTTCTTTTAGAGCCCAAAAATTAAAACCTACAGTGTGTGAATCCCAATTCAAAAAACATTGGGACAGTATGTGAAATGCTAATACAAACATGATTAGTAAATTCTGTTTATCATGTAAAATGGTGCAGAAATACAATATTTAATGTTTTACCTGAACTTTTCATTTTTAATTATACACTCCTTCTAAAGAAGATGTCTGTAATATATTGCTCCAAAATGTGTACAGCTGTAATGGTGCCTTTACATATGTGCAAGTTACCCAAATAAGGCCCCTACTATGACAGACCCTGGCTTTTGCAAACTCTGATAGTAGATTACATCTGGATGGTCATTTTCTTCTCTGCCCTGGAGAATACAATGTCAAGTCAGTCTATGTATAAGTACACAGTGGAGTGAAATTTCGTTCCTCCGGGAACAACATGGTGCAACATAGAACAAAGAGTACGAAGTGCAAACGTGCATACAAGTTTTAACTTGAAACAATAAAAATGATAAATTAACAGACATTAGACACAGTAAACAGACAGGACAGTAAAGAGACAGGACAGTGCAGCACCGACACAGTACTCATTTCTGAACATCAGGTAGTGAATAGAGTGCAGAGATATTTAACATACTGTGATCTGTTTATGCAGTCAGATAACATACATACACACAGCAGGTAGTGAGGTAGAAGTAAACAGTGTAAACACAGTGACAGCAGCAATGTTTCAGACAGTGCAAGTAGAGCATTAAAAGAAGTGTATGTTTAAGTATAGAGTATGTGTGTTTGGCGATATTCAAATCTGTCCCTGTGAGTTTAAAAACCTGATCAATTGAGGAACAAAGCTGTTGCAGAGTCTGGCAGTAGTGGCACGGATGCTCCGGTACGTTCTGCCGGACAGCAGCAGTGAAAAAAGTCTGTGTGAGGAATGGACAGGGTCGTCCACAATGCTGGTGGCTTTGCGGATGCAGCGTGCGGTGTAAATGTCAATGGTGGAGGGGAAAGAGACCCCGATGATCTTCTCAGCTGTCCTCACTATTCGCTGAAAGGTTTGCGGTCAGAGGCAGTGCAATTCCCAATCCAGGCGATGATGTAGCTGCTCAAGATGCTCTCTACAGTCCCTCTCTAGAACATGATGAGGATGGGAGGGGGAGATGAGCCTTCTTCAGTCTCCGCAGGAAGTAGAGGCGCTGCTGTGCTCTCTTGGCTATGTAGTTGGTGTTGAGTTACCAGGTGAGGATTTCAGTGATGTGGACACTGAGGAATTTTGTGCTCCTGACGATTTCCACAGCAGAGCCAGTAATGTTCAGGGGGAGGTGGTCACCTCGCCTTCTTCAGAAGTCAACAACCATCTCCTTAGTTTTGTCCACATTCAGAGACAGGTTGTTGGTTCTGCACCAGTTTATTAACCTCTGCACTTCCTCTCTGTATGCTGACTCATCATTCTTGCTGATCAGACCCAACTCGTGTCATCAGCAAACTTAAAAATGTGCTTTGTGCTGTACTTTGCAGTACAGTCAGGAGTCAGTACCTTACTTATACATAGGTTCTTCTACAAAAATCTACAAGGTTGACTCATCAGACCACAACACACCTTTCCACTGTACACCGAACTGGGCTTGTATACATACTTAATTACCATATATTAGACATGAATCAGAAACACAGTCTCACTTTCAATTCTTTTGAAATTCTTTTCATAAACATCACCAATCCCACCACAAACGGAAATGTACTTACCCTAATTAGCATTTATAGACCACCAGGACCACAGAACGAATGTTGTTACTTTGCTGCAGACCTAGCAATGATCACAGAGAAAAAAAAAATTAAAATTAAAAAAGGCTTTCTCATCCATTTTAGACTCTATTGTAGGTCTCACTTAAAATTTAATTGGGCCCACACATTCCTGTAATCACACTCTAGATCAAGTTCTGACTCTAGTTGTCATTCATATTCTAACTGTTCTTCCACAGACATCTGTAGTTTTATATCATTACCTAATTTCATATGAAATGAGTCTTGAAAATGTATATACACATCTCCCCGTTGTTGCATGAAACGTTCAATAACGCAAAATACAGCTCAACACTTTACTGAAATCCTTCAATAGTTTTTCCCTCATCAGACCCAACTGAGCTAAAGAGCCTGCATAGAAAATACATTCCAATCAACGTTAGACATTGTTGCACCCATAAAAAGCAAAATGCCAAAAAAAACAGGAAAAGCTTGCCCTGTGGTACAACAATGAAATACACAACTTAATACAAACAGGACAGAAACTAGAGCGCAAAGTGACCAAGCTAAAAGTATTTTACTCTGCTTGGAAGGACAGCCTCAGCAGATACAGAAAGGCACTTGTTAAAACACACTTAGGATACCTGTCCTCACTTATCAAACACAACAACAATCCTAGAGTTTTATTTAGCGCAAACACAAAATTACCAAAAGCGAAATTGAGAATATTAGACAAAAAGTTCTACCGATACCAGTTACCTATCCATCATCTGGCTTGGCTGAGACAACACAAAATGTTATAGAAGAAAGACTAGAAACATTCTGCCCACTTCAGCAATCAGAACTTGATACTTATCTCTTCTTCAAATTCTGCTACATAAACATTTGACATGATTCCAACAAATCTGTTTAAACAAGTACTACCACCTATAATTAAACTCATTTCAACAATACTTAATTCTTCTCTTAGTCTCGGACATCATTCAAGCTAGCAGTTATTAAACCTCTGATAAAGAAACCAAATATTGTCCAGCTAACTGTCCAGCTACAGACCTATTTCCAACTTATCATTTATTGCCAAGATTTTAGAAAAAAAAACTGTAGCCCAGCAACTCTGTTCCTATCTACATAAGAACAACATATATAAAAAAATCCAATCTGGTTTTAGGCCCCACCACAGCACAGAGACGGCTCTAGTTAAGATAACGAATGATCTTCTTGCCTCTAATCAGGGCCACATATCTCTACTGGTACTACTCAATCTAAATGCAGCTTTTAACACTATAGAACGTTATTCTCTTGGACAGATTAGAAAACATGGTTTGAATCACAGAAATAGCATTTTCTTGGTTCACATCCTACCTCACTGATCGTTTCCAGTTCATACAATTAAATAATTAATTATCTAATTATACAAGAGTGAAATATGGAGTTCCACAAGGTTCTGTTCTAGGTCCTCTGTTATTCACATTATTCATGTTGACATTAGGCTCAGTTATAAATAGACATGGTGATGATACACAACTGTACATATCAGCCAAACAGATGATAAATCCAGATTAAATAAAATAGAAGATTATGTAAAAGCTATGACACTGGATGTTGCAGAACGTCCCTCTTTTAAACCCAGATAAAACATAAGTTCTCCTTTTTGGTCCAGAGGCTGCTCGGACTAAATGTTCAGATTTAATGTTAAATCTCGCTGACCTTCTGGTTCTCTCCTTTTAGTTCATGCTCTTATAATTAGATCTACCAGAGTCACCAGCCACAGTCTGAAATTGTTTTTATCTGTTTTATTTCTTTCATATTCTCTACAGTCATACTCCTGAGCCAAACTAATTTTCTTCCTTTATTCTTCCTGGGATGATGACTGTACTCCAGTCCTGCCGGACGCTGTTAGAAGACTGACCACCAGGGCCTATTCCTCACCCATCACCAACCAGCTCTCCTGTCCATTTGTGCCAACTGCTACACACTCAATTATATTACTGTGCCATCCAGATGTACCAGCATTAAGATAGGATGGGACTGTTTTAATTCACTCCCACTTTTCATAAAGACTCAGTCAGAGACTGCCTCAGTCAGAGACTGCCTCTACCAGTGCAGTTTCTAATGCTTTGCCATCCAGACTTCAAACAGAGATTATCTTAGCTTTTATTCTGTATTTAGGTTATTAAACTGTAAACATTGTTTGACCAGAGGTGGATAGTTCTCTTGAAAGTCTTGGTTCCTCCCAAGGTTTCTTCCTCCAGTCTGAGGGAACTGCTTTGTGACAACATCCTTATAAAAAGTGCTATACAAATAAACTTGAATTGAGTTGAAATATGTTCAAAGGGTAAACAAGGTGAACAAATTTTTTAGTCCTTTAACCAATTTCACAGACATATTTTATCAAATAAAATGTATACGTTGAATGCATATATACATGCATATATACATACTTAGTTTTCCTTTTTTTTAGTCCTCCTTGTGTGAAGCAGCTATCTAAAAGAAAATGCAAGGGTAATGATACAGAGAAACTTAAAAGTTTAGGCCAGGCAAAAACATACCACAAGGGGGCAACAAAGGTGTTTGTATGTAGTGACACTTCATTTATAGCCTCTGAAACTAGCAACATAAAAGTTACTTTCTGTTACTTTGAAATTAAATCACATTTATAGCATTTACAGAATGATCCTGCCCAGAAGGCCATTTTGTTAGGGAAAATATATGCATGCATTTTATAGCACAATAATGTCCCATTAATCCAGGTCAAAAAGCCCTTCCTGACAACTTTTTTTTTTACAAAATATAATATTTATGTGTCAAATTATTTATCATTATTTTTTATTATAATTATCTGTAACCTTCTGAAATTTCATTACTTTAAGTTACATTACATATTATATTAAATTTTTAAAATATTAAAAAATATAATAGTGACATCTACACTGTCCCACAGAATGTAAAGTTTACCTATTAAGTGGTTTCTAATTATATGTAAACATAATCAGCTATATTATATACCGCCATAACAATAAATGCATTTAATCAGCTTCACTTACCATATAGGAGAACTTTGAAGATCAACAATTACAGTAGTCCATCTGTTTCTCTGCATACATTATTTATCCTCTTTTATCCTGTTCTTTAATGGTCAAACCCCACAGGACCACCACAGATTAAAAAGTTACATGTGATTATTCTGATTTTGCCTAAAATTTCATCTGAATGATTAAATTCCTGCAATTTATTCCTCTGGAAACTTTTTTGGGATCAGTTTACTGGTTTACCAATGCATACTAGCAATCTGTGCACTTCTCATGGTTTCTTCCTCTTGCTCTGAGGGAGTTTTTCTCTGCCACAGTCACCCCTGACTCCCTCACTGGAAACTTGGACCAAAACTTTTCGTAAAGCTGCTTTGTGACTCTTGCAAAATGCACTACATAAACAAACTTTAACATCACATAATATTTAAGTGATTTATGCAACTTAACTAATAAATGCAAATGAACATGGCAAAATAAATTAGTATATATGTAATCTGTACCTAATTTTTAAAATTAAAATATCTAATCAAATATATTATCATATTAAGACTAATATGATAGAGGGGGCATTTTGCCTTTAGCTACATTTGTTTCTGATCTGTGCACATATTTTATGTTTTAAGAACATTTCTGTGAACAGATTGCTATTATGCATTGGCAAATCATTTAACTGATCCCAAAAAATATGAGTGTACAAAATATTTTAAAAACAACCTGATTAAACTGGAAGGTACAGGACATATTGAAAGGAACAGTCTTTGTTCTGAGTCAGTTTTCACAGAAACATTTATTGCTCATTTAAAGATGCTCTTTAGATCATTTTCCTGTTGAAAGATCCGACTATGACCCAATTATAGCTGTTTGGCATTTCTGTCTAAATTGTCTTGGTATAGTCCATAAGTGCCATATATCTTAACAACTAAAAAACAGATATGCATGTTAATGGGTCCCATGGTAATATTCAGGTGCTACAAAAGAACATAGGACACAATATAATACACATCAAAGACACTAAATAACATACAAAATAAATAGAACAATCAGTGCACAAGTATAACAACAATATTCACAGTCAAAAGTGTATAGGTGTGGAGTTTTGTGGATTCATGTTAACACATGAATATGTGCAAAACATTGTGTACTTTGGAAGAAACACTGGACATGCAGTGGAATTGCAATAAAAATTATGTATAATTATTCCTCTGACAGAAAAAAAATGTAAATACTGAAAAAATAGAATCATTAAATAAATAAAAGATAAAAGCTTTAACATACAAAATGTATATAATTGCATTACACTTTTAGCTTATGAAAACTGCATTTGAGAAATCCTAATATGTTAAAGTGCACAATGAATGAAGATTGCAGATCCAATGACGTATTAGACCAACAGAGTTCTTCCTTTTCCACATTCTGCAAAAACAAAAAAAAAATTCCATTACTAACACTACCATGGTGTCCTACGGCATAAAACTAATAACAGCAATACATCTTGTTCCATCCTGATTTGTAAACTCTTTTGTGCCTAGATAAATATGCCAGATATAAAAATACGATTTGCTTTGTGAATCTAACTTAACATGTCCCTGAATGGAGCAATGAACAGTGCTGTGTGCTCTCTAAACAATGTATCATTGCTCAGATGACATTCTGCCCTTGCACCAACCTTGTACAGAAGGACATTTAGTTATATTTAGTGCTATGGTCAACTGCCTAAGAATATCCTGAATCCAATCATCGTCTATAATTGCCCAAAGATTAACAAATGGGTATGCTTCTTTCTGGCATTAATATGTAGTGCCAATGTTTTTAAAACATTCCACTTTTATAATATTCACTAGATTACACATGGAAGGGCAGCTTTGTGATTCAGAACCTCTGAATATTTCTTTGCATTTGTCTATCCAGTGTTGCACTTGCAGTGCCTTGTCTCGCTGTTGTCCGATAATTCTGGCAGAGGGAGTATTAGTTTTCTACACATCCTGAGAAAACTGCTAGTCCCTGCCGTTAAAAGCCCATAATGCTACACTTCTAGAAAAAGGGTTCTGTTTAAGATCAAAAAGAGTCTATGACTTAATAATGGAACCACTGTGTAAAAGGTTTTTAAATAACCATATACAACAGGATTCCATTCATTGAGAAGAACCATTCAGGCAACAAGCACTTATGCATTTAAGTGGTTCTTTTATTTGACATGGTTCTATATTTTACCATTGTCTTTGCTAAACTCTTGAACAATCAATTTTAAGAGTTTACCACCACCATACACTATACGGAATAGGGTTAGCTCTCTCAAAAAATGGAAAAGCTATGTTCAGTTATACAAGCTCTTTTTTTTAATTCTAGATTGTTTTTTAAGCCAGACACCTAACACCTTTAATAAAAAGGGGTTTAACGAATCAAGATTTTACTACACCTCAACCACTTAAGACGACAAGGAATCAAAAACAATAAGAAATCTTCCAAAGACATAACTAAGGAGTAATGTTATGCAACCTACCCTTTGCTCTCTTTCTTTGTAAAACAACGACAATGCAAATGGCACTGATTACACAGATGATCACAACAAAAAGGCCAACGTAATGTCTGGGTGGAGGGCCTGAAAAATAAGCAAAAAAAATGAATATATTTTAAGCCAAAACAGTAATATAACATTAAACATGTAAATAATGGAGTATTTTTATGATATGAGCTTGTACCTGGAACATGCAGTGTTTGATTATGATTCATGGCAATATGTTGACTTCTCTGTATAATGCCACTTTGAGCAACACATTCTACATTTTTTCCAGGGGACAGCACCAGTGTGAGGTTGTTTGTAGCTGTGCTTGATCCATCATCGTTATCAATTACTGTAGCGTTTCCAATTAATTCCTTGTCAGTGAACTTCCAGCTAACCACTGGAGCTGGTTTACCAGTTGCTGAACATGAGACAACAACTTCCTTTTTAGTAGGCTCATGGAAAAACGATGTTGTTATTTCCGATAAACCTGTAAAGAAACAGCAAAAGGTTTTGTTTACAAATGCAACCAGTAGAAAAAAGAAATTTCCAGCAAAGTTCCTGTTTAGAACTGAAACTATGACTTAATTAGTGACACGCGCATGACTGCTGGTGTATCCCCTAGAATTCAATAATTACTCATCTAAACCCACACTAATTAGTATTGCATTATTATGTGACTTGACCTGAACAGTTCTCTATCTGGTTTCCCTGCAGAGCAAGAAAGTTTACATTAAAAATACAAACCATAAATGCTGGTAAAACAAAAAAAAACCAAACAAAAAAAACATTTGGGGCTATTTGCCTCACCTTCTGTTATGTACAGTCTTGAACAATAACTGATCTTAAAACTACCATAAAACAGCGCGTCAGTGGACAGGCAGCAAATTCAAAACCATATTGTGCAACAACTTTCTGTGGTGCAGCTTTAAGAGGCGTTAAACGCTTCAGACGTCTGGTTCCAATCACCACCACTGTCAGCGATTGTAACTCTTAAGTTTCTCTAAAACGGGTTGTTTCACGTCAAACCACTTTGAAAGAGCCGTCAAGATTAAATAATGCTAAGTTGACCGGGTTGGCTGAGTTGACTTTATTTAGTCTTTCACGCTGATCCATGTTGCATTTCTAATATGAACCAGTTCATCGTGTTCATGTCGCATAACAGAGCGGAAAACAGACTTACCTTGAACAGTGAGGCAAGTTTTCTTCCGCTCGGTTCCGGACGGATACACGTTAAAAGTGCAAACATAGCAGCCTTCATCTGCAAACGTAACGTTTTTTATCACGATGGTCGTGGCATTCAGCGTCGCCAGCGTGACATCCACTTTACCCAGATACGGGTCGGCCAGCTGATGTTTGAAGTTCTCGCTAAAGGTGGCCAATGTGTGGACGGAGTCGTCGTGTCCGAGTCGCTGCCAGGTGACCTGTTTTACTCCAGCAGCGTTTGGCAGCGAGCAAGAGAAAGACGGAGATTCACCCAACTCCGCTTTAATATCAGTCACCATCGCCGCACAGCTAGCTGTAAAATATAGAAGCATTAGAGCGCAGGCTAACACACAACTCCTCACCAGACAATACAGCTCAAAGCAGTCCATCCCTCTATGCAGAAGCTCTCTTTAACAGCCTACATACCCAGTGTAAACAGGCTTAAGAACATCGTATAATCCAGCATCATGTTCGTTCCCCAAGTAACAGTTTCGTCTGAAGTGAAAGAGAAGCCTGTACTTAAACCCTAAAACTGAAAGTAGGACCTGTGACTCACAGCCTTTTGAGATACGACGCCATTTGGAAAATCCCATCAGCTCGCAATCAACAGTTCTAGTAAAGAAGAACTATTGGAAGAAAGCTTATAGGGTAAAGTGTGACCCCTAATTTTACATTTTGTAAAACGTACATGACAAACTGAAGCAACCTGGGTGCTTGATCATCACACACAGAGGGGCGTGTTTCTTTTTGCACAGATTTACAATCAACTGACCTTGTTCTTAAAGGGTTGCTGTATCTGTATTACCTCATATAATACACTTGCGTACCAGATACTATAAATGTTATAATCTGGCTGCTACAGTTGAAAATGTATATTTGAAACTGCATCTGTTTAACCCTAACCCTAGACTGTGACAAGGCAGCAAACAAGATGGGTGCAGAATCCAGAAAGAGGCAGGTATTTAATGCAATATCATTTTTGTGCAGTCCCTGATGTCCTGAGCTCCTTAACTTTGAAACAGGAAAAATTGCTAACACAGCAACCAAAAGAAAATGTAATTTTACAAACTTTTGCAAACCCCTTATTGTTTACTTCTGTTTATGAAAATACTGGAGCTGGAGATCCCCTAACAATTCCATCGTTTGGCAACAAAAACAGATCTTAGTCCTTACTGGACTGGTCTGTAAACGTCAGAGCTTAAGATCTTTTGGTTTTTTTTGATACTATAGAAAAGCTGTGAGATCCTGCAGACAAAGTGAAAAACATTAAGGTACAGCAGAAAGGTCCAGGCATAATCGCTGCAGACAGGGCAACAAAGATAGCGACCAAAGCTGATCCACAGAATTAGATTTTGTGTAATCAGAAAAAAATGACTAAACTAGTGCTGGGAGAGTGAAACAGGGACAATGTATGGGGAAACCCAGGAAAGACCTCAGTGCTGACATTAATGTATTAATGCTAGCTTCTGAATCAGGTCACAAATTTACCAAGAAGTAAGTTACAGTATCTCCTTACTCATTTATCACTGCGTGATTGGCTTGAGTCGGGGAAAAAAACCCAGCCTGCATTTCCTCATCTAACTGCGCGTGTTGACATTCTTCTTCCACAATTCAGAATTAAACAAATTATTAACTGTTAATCTAAATATTTTACCTTTAATGTCTCAGAACAAAAACCTTTTCTTATACTGACTTTATACATAATTGCTATAATTTAATTTACATTATGGATCAGACAAAACATATACACATTGAGTCTAACAATAACCATTTTAGGGGGATTTATAGTACTTTGGATATAAACCACCAGATTTTCATTTAAAATCACTTTCAGATACATTACTTCTACTTCAGAATCAGAAATACTTTATTGATCCCAGGGGGAAATAATCTGAAATTTACACCTTTACCCAACTCACTAACAAAAATAGTTTCCACTGGTCTGATGAGGTTAATGTAGCTAACAACTAAGGAATGTTTATAGTAATGCAAGTGATGAAAGCTGGAAGCTTTATGCAAACAGCATCATTAAAGTAAAAAACATTGCCTAAAACCATGTGACACACACACTGTATCGTATCTGACACTGTTCAGATAAAAATATAGTACAAAAAAAGTTTCTGACAATTTTTTAAATAAACATAACATGTTTGGAGATAACAGTACAGCACATGGTCTCAGAAACCACACAAGCAACCTACTAAAAAATACTTAATAGCGGCATATGGCAGTAGAAGTGCTGTTTTCACGAAGTAGTCTGAAGTCAAGCTTTATTAACACAGCTGCTTGTAAACTTTTATTTGTACATAGGGAGTCCACAGATCACACTTTGTTCTTTTCCAATGCTAAGGACATCATACCTAACTAATAATTACAATACAGTAAATGCAATTGGATACATGTATCCTTGAGTTCATACACAGGAAAAAAAATAAAAATAATAGTCCCACTTATCGAGCTGGTGAGTAGTTTCATTTAGAATCAGCAAGTGACTCAGCATCCCAAGGGATTTTGCATAACATAAGAATGAGCTAGCTGACCAATTCAGATGAGGGCGAATGACACAGCATGTCACTGCCTTATTTAGAAAACTTAGATTTAAAGCATCATTTGGGCTTTCTCTGGGGTTTACAGTAATTTAATCCCATGCTGCCTAAGCAGGTATTGCTTGTAGCAGCAAGCACAAGAGTCATCAAAATGCATAGGGCCAGGAAATAGGCAGTTTCGTTTTAATCACCATGCTAATATCCTGTTATAAATTTTAAGGACTACTCCTGCTCTGGTTAGTTCAAAGCAGGGCTGGCTTCAAAAGTAGTGAGGAGAAACTGAATAAAAAACTGACTGGCGGGTTGGGTGACAAGCTGTTTTTCAGCACTTTGTATAGCATGGCTATAATAACAACAAACTTATACAAAAAAACGTGTATAGTTATAACATATACTTATAACAAAACCGTGTTAGTTTATGTTTTGCACTTGTAGGTTCACTGGGTTCTGCCCTAACAATGAAAAGATGGAAGAGACAGTTCAAGTAAATGCAATTCAAATCAAGGTGGCTTGGCAAAAAGTGCTGCAAGTTCAAATTTCAAGTTTATTTGTCATTTGCACCTCATGTCAGGACATAACATGCATTGAAATGCTTGGGGTAAGGCTCAGATAATAACTTTATAGCAGGGCAGCAATTATATATATGTAGTAAAAATAGTGCAAACATAATAAATAGACAATATTGAAGTAAAAAAATAAGCTAGAATATATACATATAGTAATAACTAAAATATATAATGTAATGTACAAAACATACACAAGATATATACACAAGATATAGAGGAGGACATATGTAGAGACTTTTGCATAGGCAGGTTATCTAAGAGGTTAAATATATTTAAAGTGACTTAGTGAAATTGTCCATAGCAGTAATATCAGAATAAATAATATAATAGTATAATATAGCAGTGGCTGAGTGAACAGTATTGGGGTCTTTCAGCTTCACAGTTTGTTCAGAAGTCTGACAGCCTGTGGGTAGAAGCTGTTCAGTAGCCGGGTTGTAATGCAGCCCGTTAGGATGCTCTCTTTAGTGCATCTATAGAAGCTGTTGAGGATATCAGGAGGCAGTGCAAACTTCCTGAGCCTACGCAAGAAGAAGAGACGCTGACGGGCAGATCTCAGACCAGTTTAGGGACCCCACGTTGGGAATCACCGTTTTAAAGAAAGGAGATTGAGGGTGCAAATTGGTAGCATATTCTTAATAAGAAACACATACCACTAAAATACATACAATGTCAATATTTATTACAGCCACTGTTAACAAAAAAGAAAAAGAGGGTAAACTTACAGAAATTCTGTTGCACAGTAAGTAGATGCTAACTAAGCACTAAAAGTATTCTGCTAAAGTCATTCGCACCATTTATGAACTTCTGTTCTGGTAACCAAAGCAGAACAGAAGTTTTAGGGTCACTAGCAAGTACAAATGTTACAATAGCACAACACTCTCTTACTCCTTTGTCTATTTCAGAGTAGACCTACTGTGTTGATAGATAATTTGTGTATTATGTCTAACAGTTTTAAGCTAACTGCTGTAAGTTGGCTGAACTATCACTTCAAGGCTTTATCTATTGTGAGGGTATGTTTTGTACTATTTTCCACATTTTAGAATAATCAGTGCCCCTTGTGTTAAACAAATTATTTTAGACATTTCACATACACTGCATTCTCTCCAGCAGCCTTCCAAGGAGCCACCTTGGATGCTTTTATTATGTTTTCTTTATACATACTGGGCAGGCACATACACAAATACGTTTTTTTAGCATACATAAAAACACAGGCCAAGTTGCGTCAGTCACCCATCGGTAAGAAAGAATACAGAATTTATATTTGTGAAGGGCACTGTACGTACACATACAAAAACTTAATCACCACCAACAGATAAACTTCAACTAAGCTTTTATTTTAGAGATGCAGGTGAAAAAAGAAAAGAAAAAAAAGACTCACTCTTGCTTGTGAACAATCCATGGCTGTGTTTGTACATTCTTGTAGTGTCAGAATAGTACTCAACACTATGGGTCTGATGGGATGTGTAGCTGGAAAAAACAGAAATACTGCTTGTGTTCTCTCAGATCAACAGAACAGTTTCATCTTCCTGTAGAACTGACACCAAGTCTCTCTGAATAACTGAACAATTTGGTATATATATTTAGTTGTGAGGTTTCTGTGCAAGTTATTTTGTACAATAACTTCACTATTTCTCTTAGAAACAAATTTTCCTTCTGCATTAAAGCAAGAATCTCAAAGTGAATAACTACAAAAAATAATTAAAACTGTGTCCATATATTTGACTGCTAATGTACATGTCTACCAACATTTTTTAAGACATCTACCTACTGTAAATGTGTATTCTTTACAAAGAGATGCAGTAGATGCATATTTTGTTGGCTACTTTTGCACAAAACCTACAATCAGATAACCAAGTTCATTTAAGTATGCAGAAACATCATTATAAAAAAGAAAGTTTTTCATAATCTATGGATGCAAGACACAAAACACATGTATGAACTTCAAAGAACAAAAGGTGTTCAGTGTGAAATTTACATACAGATTTTAGCCTTGAAGATGAACTGTGAAAGGGCTAAATCACAGCATGACTAAAGTAATGCTAGAAGAGAGGAAGAGAGGGGGAGGGAGAGAGGGAGAGAGGGAGAGAGAGAGGGAGAGAGAGAGAGCGTGCATCATGCACGAGAGAGAGAATACAAAGAGGCCAAACTGAAACCAAGCCTGACTTCCTTGTACTCCCCCACTACTGTCACATGTGTAATAGTTTCATGGGGATTTTAAATGGAATTAATTTGGTGTCTGGTTTAGTGCATAGTTGTTTTTTTTGTACTTTCCAAGGATCATCTTGTGCCAGAATCTTTTAAGCTCTTTTAAAACAACAAACCAAAATTATAATTGTCTGTTATGACATTTTCCACAACTCGATTGTAACACCACTCTTCCTCTCAACTCTTAACCTTTGTCTCCCCTGAGAAACCACCCTCATGACAGGAAAATATGGAGATGTTGGTTCTACATCACTGACTGTAAAGGAAGTGCAGTCATTGCAAATCATGTGATTAATATTACTGTAAAAACACAGACTAGGGGATTCACTAGTTTCACTTCATACCGAGAGCGGAAAGGTTGCACTAAATGTTGTGTTATAGAACCCTACTTAATTTAATGTATCTGCATTATCAAAAGTTTGATAAGTAACAAAATGATCAGCACATCTGCTGTCAAAATATTGAGTATAACTGTAGGTATTAGACTACTGTATTTTTGATTAGGTATCACAGTTCAAATTATTATATTATTTATTGATGATATCCAGAATGTGTCCAATTTAATAAATAAATCTTACTTGTAATTAAGGTATTGAGAGTTATTTTATTACAAGACTATAAATAATAACAGTTTTTTATTTAACAAAATTTACTATTTTACTGTGGTCCCCAAAGAACAAACCACCAGTTTATGGTTTATGTCTAACTTTGTAACATTTCCATCTACACAGTATAAGTTATTACTGAAAAACAAATATTGAAAATGGCAAGTGATGCCTGAGAAACATATGCTCACATTTAGCTAAAAATGTAATGTTTGCTGTCTCAGAATTGACTATTGTTACTTGTAGCCCAAGCTGATGACAAAACAAGCAAGAATATATAACGAAACGAAATACAAAACATTTAATAAAGTATTTTCTTCATTAGCAACTTTAATTGACACATAACATAAATGCATGACTATTTGCATAACAGTGTTTCTAGTGCAAGAGGGGAAAGCATTTTTTTTTTATGAGACTTCTTGACTAGGAAAAAATTTCAACAAAAATAAGGCAGCATCATTATATATAAATAGCATTATAAGGCTGTTTCCCTAGAATTAGATAGACTGACACTTCTGTAGAACCTCCTGTTATTCAAATTTGATAGTTGTGCCACATTACCTGCTGGGAATGGTTTAAATGACAGAACTGCCAACCAATTTACTTACGGCTACTCAAATTACTTTAATGCCATTTCATACAAAGATGGGATTTTTTTTTCTTTATGCACCAATCATGAGAAGCAGGATAGACCCTAAATTTTTTTGAGTTACTGACACTGCAATGCCAGGGAATTCCTTGCCTGACCAGATATTCTTGCCATGCATGCTTTGTGGAAGTGTGACGTAGTACTACAACAGAAATGCTGAGGTAAATTACTCCATAAATCAGATAGCACCTGATAGCACCTAACAAACAAAATATGATTTAGATTAGCTGTCACTGTCACCATTCAACAAACACAAAATATCAGTGTTTCAAATACTTAAAAAAATCTATTAAAAAGTTATATATTATAAAGGTAATAAAAAGGGAAGCTTTTCTTTTTAAAAAAGGGAGGCATGAGCCAGTTATGAACTTGTTCTAGCCAGATAATTATGTAGTAGTTTTTTAATGCAGAAATTATTCTCCTTACCAGCCCTAAGATAATGCTAATTTTCTGCTAGCATCGATATTCTATGCTAGCTTTGCATGCACATTCCACACAATGACATTGTGTCATGCAATGTCATGCAAGCCCATCTTCTTTACTTTCTTTTGCAGCAGTTTCCCAGTGAAGCCTGATAGGCCTAAATGAAATCTGAAAATAATTAGTACAATGTTTTTTGGGATTATCAATCTTTTGGCCGCCCACAGTCCTACCCACAGTATGGAAAATGGTAATCATTTTCTTCAGGTGTTATGACTATAGTGTTAGACACCACAGAAAGAATGTTTTCTTACACATGCTTTAAAAATTTGTTCAAGTCACTTTAATTCAAATCACCTACCTTACAAACAGAAATTAAACAGAACCACTAAACCTTATGAATTATGAAGTTTATGAATTAAACTTTTTTAATGCTACCATTTATCAGGTTTTTCCTGTGAAGTCTGATAGGCCAATATGACATCTGAAAATAATTAGTATAACATTTTCTGGGTTTATCAATAATTTGGTCTCACTCCCACCCTCTATATGGAAAATGCAAAGATTCTTTTCCAGATGGCATGACCTATAGTATTAGACACTATGGAAACAATGTTTTCTTACACATTTATTAAAAAAATGTTCAAGTCACCTCATACTTACGCACAGAAATGAAACTGGTAGAGAACCTTATGAAATCAGGTGCTTAAACTAAAATTAAGGGAATGCATAAATGGCACAATGAACTATAGATTTCTGAAGAAATCGTTGTACAGTTGGTTTTATGTACATAGTGGGAATGCCATGTATTTTTGAAAAATCTCTGCTCTTGCACTGTCACACCCTGTGGTATACAACAACATTCCATATCCAGTATAGTTTTGTCTTTTGTTATTCTGGATCCTCTAAATTATGAGGTCCTTTAGCCGTTGAGTCAAACTGACTTGTCTCAGGCAGTTTTCTTGGTTAGGTTAATGTAAACATGTTTACAATAGCTTTTTTATTTAGATTCACATTTTGTCAATTCTCAAAAATGTATGTCTGCACTGATCAGCAGCCCATTTCCTTTTAAATAAAATGTATACCAATATGCATTTTCCTTAGTTACATAGCAACAGTAACTAAGGGAGGTGGCATTATCAAGTAGTCATTACATAAAGAAATAATTAACACATGCTTTACTAACCCTGCTCTTAACAAGCAAGCATATAGATTTAAATTTGTCCTAATGTTACCTTGTGTCATGGATTTAACAATACTTTGATGCAAATAATGTGCATCAATGATGTTTAGTAATCGAGTTACTCAAGTTTCTTTAGGAATCATTTCAAATCCTTAACAATCAAAACTTTTGTGCAAGTTAGAGTAAAACACAAGAGAAATCAACATTTTGGATAATTTCTACACCACTATTAAAAATACTAATTGTGTGAAGTTCTCAGGGATTCCTATCACAGTCTCATTCACTTCATACCAACATACACAGGCAGAAACTCAAAACCAACAAGCATATCATCACTACAGTGAAGAGGTGGACCAGAGGGGACAAGTTACAGGCCTGCTTTGAATCCACAAACTGGACTGTGTTTGAAAAGGACACAGATGGACTAGACGACTACAACGACACAGTGATGTCTACAGACAGGGCCATGACTTCCTATTAAACTAATCCCCCTGTAACTGTACTTGACTAAAGTTACTCATAACATAAATAAGACTATGCCTGTAATATAAAGTTTTGGTTGTGTGTTAGATTCCCAGTAAGTACATATTTACAGTTACAACCTGTAATACCAAACTGCACAACCTTTGCGTGTTAAAGGAAATAAACTGGTCATTTAGGAGTAAGGCCTACCTTAACACAGCCATAGTAACCCCTGACTACACCACTTCACAGGCTTTCTACAGCGCCTAAAGTGAAACTACAGGGGTAAGTCTTACTGGTTGGTGTAGCGCCACAGCCTTATTAGCTGTAGCCTGTATTAATATATCTCGGCAAAGCCACGAACTAAAATCTTCTCATTCAAGAGTTTTATCTACAGTTATCTAATGCGCAGATATCTAAGGCTGAACAACTCAATAAACTTACATTAGAGATATTCCTTCATGTTTCGGCTCCTCTCAATCTTCACACGGTTCCGAATCAGAAATTAGTTTTTCTTACACTCACCGCGCAAGAGCGGAAAACCAAAATGGCTGCATGTTCTAGGAGCCATAGTGCCATCTGGTGGACTATCATGCAGGTAGAAGGGCAGGTGCTTTTATTGATTGGTTGCTTTGTCTAGCCATTAAGCAGACTTCATTGCTTCACAATGGTATACACTGTCTTATGCAGGATACACTCTGCGTACACTGTTTAGATTGCCATCTGATAATCTTTTCTCTTTTCTACTTAGAGAAGGAATGCAGTTTGATAAAAAAAATAACTCAAATGCGTCACATCACATTCAACACAGGTTTGATATCTTAAATTACATGGTCCATGGCAGAACTTAAATACAAAGAATATATTAGAATACATTTTTATAACCATAGTAAAAGTTATGAAGTGAAGGCTATGATATATACATATGTACACTTTTCCATATGGCCAGTTACAAGAGATTCACCCTCTGCAAAGCTTTCTGCTTGATAGTAGTGCAGTTCCTATACCAGATGGTAATGGAGGCAGTTATAAAACGTGTTGAATATTCTGAGGATGCAGGGGTTCATGCCAGTCTTCCTTAATTCCTCAGGTAGAAGAGGCACTACCGGCCCATGTAGGCTACTTTGGAGTTGCAGTGTCACAGTAGCAAATCACATAAATCACCCAGAAAAACACAAAACAGATAGGTTAAAACACACATGACTTACACAAAACAGACATGATGTAGTTTTAAAAACTATAAATTACAAATATTTACAAACATTTTTATATACCCAAAAAACAAATCTACTAGTTCAATAAATAGAATACATGTAGAATGTTCATTGGTGCATTGCCACTCAGATGATAAATCTCACCTCTCTGCACAGAGGGTAAATAAAAATTGTAAGTGCAGTGGGCAGGAATTACTTTCTGTAGCAGGGCTTATTATAGTGGGGGGGGGGGGGGGGGGGGTGAAGTGTTGTCCATTATGTTAAGCAATTTGAGCAACATCCTTCTCTCCTCAACCAACACTAAGGGCTCTAGAGCAGTGCCATTGCACAAAGCCAGGCTTCTTTACCAGTTTGTTTAGTTTTTTTAGTATTGTTAGCTCTGATGCTTCTGCTGTCCCAACAGAAGGCTACAAAGAAAATTGCACTTGCAGCAACAGACTGGTGAAAATATACGACAACTTGCACACATTAAAGGAACTGAGCTTCCTTAAGGAGCCTGCTTTATCCCATCCCGTAGACAGCATCGCTGTTACAGTTCCAGCCCAGGGTGTTGTCATGGTGAACACCTATATAATTCCACCACCTCTACCTTTTCTTTCAGGATGGAAATGGAGTCCTCCTAAAGTCTACAACCATCTTCTTGCTCATCTTGAACACATTTAAGAGAAGGTGGCTATGTCCAACATCAGTACACAAAGAAATCCAAAATAATAGAAAGAATTCAGTAAGAATAAAGAGAAAAGGTGTGAGTACTGAGGTGCTCTTGTGCTGCTAATAACAGGGCAGGATTCCTTCCACAGCACAGGAACCCTTGCCTTGCTCAGGTTAGAGTGGTGCTGGAAAAGAGTTACCATTCAGACTTGCAGCTTTATCCTTCCATGATTTCCTCTGCTTGTCTGTTGCGACTTCACTGATGCTTTGATTTAACACTTCTGCAATTCACCATCAGGTATATTTGGTTTAAAATAGTGCAGTCAGTGCTAACAAGTGCCAACCGTTCTTAGCACTGTTGTTATTGTAACTGTGTTTCTAGTGCAAGGGTGGAAAACAATTTTTCTAATGAGACTCCCTAACAAGCCAAATTATGTCCATTTATATGGAAGTGGAAGGCAGAGCAGCAAGTACCAAATCAGGTCCTTGAGTTGCATAAGATTTTCTTACCTGGAATTACACAGTCAGAGTGACTCTGTTATTTAAATGTAACAGCTGTGCCACATTGTGCTCCACAGCTCCACACAAAATCTTCCTTATTATATTATTAAGCTGGTACATATTTTTATCCAGGGTGTTAACACGTTACAACAGTGAAGCTGACATTAAATATTGTGACTCACAAGGTGGCTTCATTTCAGTTGAACGGTACAAAATGGCTCTATTTGGGTTGCCGACCACTCGCCTAGGAGGAATTTTAGGTGCATAGTGCCATCTAGTGGACCATTTTGTGTATGTCTTAATTTGTATTTGGTCCTAATTTGTATGAAGACCTTCAGAAGGTTCTGTGAATGAGCACGAAGTACCCGGAAATAAACTGTATATGTTTGCGATGTAAATATTGCCAACTCCGATTCCTATCAAGTCCAATTGAATCGGTTGGTAATTTTCTAAATAAAGCACCATTCCATCATAAATCACTGCAACTGGCTTTGTTTACATGCCAAATATTTTAAGTAATCGGTTAACATTTCATACTGTTTCGCTGTTATACTGCGTACTCGACTGGCTGTGTTCACTGGCGAGGAAGAGCGCAGGCGGTTACTCAGCCTAGACTATAGGGTGATGTTCATACCTTGGTGGAGAAGCCTTATACGCAACGCAAACGCTTAAACATCTTTTTTGATTTTATGACGTATTGCTTTACTGTGTACAGCTGTCTACAGCGCTCAGGTTAATAAGCCCCGGCCCTTGAGACCGGTAAAGAGCAAAGACACGCAGCAGCGACGTGTGGCTGTGTCGCGGATTAAACAGTGGTGGTTTTATGGGCGTGTATGCACGCTGAGCGAAGGGCAATGTGATAGGTCGTGCCGGAGGGTGGAGAGATGGTGTGAAGATATGACCCGGCACTGCTGGCTGGATGCGTCTTCTCCGAAAATACGACCGAGAGTAGCAAGTGCAGGCCGATCGAATCGCAATGAATTGCGCTAAACTCTGCCTTCGGCTGCAACGCCGTTACTGTTCGAGCAGTCTGAGGGCAACATACCACAGAACTCTGGACAGAGTCGAGCTAATGCTCCCGCCTAAACTAAGACCTCTGTACAACCATCCAGCAGGTAACCAGATCTTCTACCGGTACTGTTTTTCAACCTGGCACTTTGACAACGACATTGACGACGTAACAAACATATATAATTCCGCCATATTTGTTAAAATTGTATCTTTTTCATATGTATTTAGTTTATTTTTTTTGTATTATCTGAAATGTACCGTTTAACCTGCTGTATATGATGAAAGTAAAACAAGCCTTAAACAAAGAAAGGCCAACATCCTTGTTCGCGCTTCTCTTAAGAAATCAGGTGCTAAATCAGCACCTACAGCAGCAGCATAATGCGCAGGCTGTTTGTAAAATGTAGCGCGGACGACTTTAAGTTGGTTCAGGAAAGTCGATACTAAAACGGCGTTGTTTACCCTTTTTGGCGTGTTGTTTATGTGGTTCAGGTTTATTAGTTTAAACGAGCGATAAAGTGACATAATTTATCAGGTGAGGGGTCGGAAATACACTTTCTCTTAAACAGATGCTTCTTCAAGGTTTCTTTAGTAAAGACAATAGAACCATAACAATCAAAGAACTATTTACACGTGTCGTTGTGTAAGTAGTTTTGTTACAAGCTTGCCATCGTAAAAGTAGCAGAACCATTTAAGCATGCAAGTGTTTATTGTTTGTTTGTTTGTTTTTTTATAAGTTTTCATCATTCTGTGTAGAACCATGTTATGCACTAAAGAACCCCTAAAGAATCATCGTTTGTACATGGGCTTGTGTTCATATTTAAATTTTTTCCATATTTTTTAACTACATATAGAAAGGAGTGTTTCCATAAAGTCACATTTGGCTCTTTAGAAAAGAGCAGAATGAGGAGACTATTGTGTTTGCCATCTCATATGTAACTTGTGCTTAGGATATGATGGGAGTCTTGTGCTGCATTTAACAAGAAAAGCAATGCATTTCAGCAATACTTTGATAACTGTTATAATGTCTGAGAAGTTATTTAAAAGGAAGAACATGGAAAATTCATTTTGATGGTGATCTGGAAAGCCTGACTTTTTCAAGGTTAGAAAACTTCCTCCTTGGTTGCATAGTGACACTCTGCCAAGTACTGTAAAGAACAAATAGCTAATGTTGACTTTCCACTGTAACTTGAGGCAATTGTCCTTTCTTTCTTTTTTTTTTACTTTTTTAATCGAGAATTTCTCTATTGTCGATTTGCCAAATGCTACTTGTTTTAGATAGTAGGCTTCATTAGAAATATCTAAGACAGAGTGACTTAATATTAACAATTTCTGCACAGCATGTAATAAACAATGGGCACTTCTTATGCTAAAATTTGGGATGTAGTTATTATTCATTATGTAGTTTACTTCTTGATGGCACCTGAGCCAAGTGAATGACTGGCATGATGTCATTAAATGTTTTTTAATTGTCCTTCAGTCATACATTTGAGTACCATTTGTATATAACATGATTTGCCATTCCTTCTGCAGTCAAATTCTATTTATACTAAAATATTTCTGATCATCGCTAACATGGTTTGCCATGTAAGGCCTCTAGTAGAGCTAAGTTTTCTACACTGGTCTCAGACATTTTAAACGAAGGGTTGCAAAATGCTTGATCAACAAACCCAAATTATGTCTGTATTCACAGTTATTAAAAATAAGTGCTTTAATATGGCAGCTGGCAAATCTAAAAAAATCTTTACAAAACCCCAAAAAAAACAACAAAAAGACAACTCCCGCCCCTTAGCAGTTCCATGGTGGGTGCACAGCCCACTGGTTGAAAGCTACTGCACAGAAAACCACTGCTACAGAATCTTTGCAATGTAACCTACAGATTTGTAGTAAAAATTCTGTTGTTTTTTTTTTGTTTTTTTTGTCTTGTTTTTCTTTTTCAGGGCCAAAGACGGTCTTCTTCTGGGCACCTGTGTTTAAATGGGTAAGATTAATCTTACTTGCTATTTAATTTAAATGTTACATTATCCTCTCTTTTTTCTTTCTCTCTCTTTCTAGTGATGTTAAAGTGTTACTGCATCAATTGTATTAACTTGACCCCCTTCCTTTGTGAAACATGCTTGTAAAATGTGAACTTGGGTTGGGTTATTGTAGTTGTAGTGGTAATAAGAATGAGATATCATTGATATAAAGTATTTGTAATGAAAATTTTCATATTTGCAGTAGTAGAGAAATCAGATATTGATTTATTTAATTATTGCTATGTGTTTGTGATCACAGTAAACAAATGCCTAAGACAAAACATGGCACACAAAAAGTATTGGAAACTGCAAAACCTCTGTTAGGGAATAAACCTGGTTATAACCCTGGTATAAACCCAAATTAGGTGTGCAGGAGAGTGTCAACTACTATGACAGTGATGGCTCATGAGAAGGGCAAAATTATAAAATGGATCTAAAGAATTTTGAAGTTTGGATAAATATGGCATTCAGATTGTGATATTTAGGTGAACAGAATATTTAGGTGAATGGCAGAAAACAAGGGTCTGTGGTACAAAGTGCTTGTTTTTTGTTCTTTCAGGACTTGTTGTTGAATCTGTTGTTGTCTCTCTATTGATGGTGTAGGTGAATTGCCCAAGTTGATGCCATGTTTATCATGAGCTGCCATGCTTGGAAGTCGAAAAAATAACATTTGGCCAAGCTTTCAGTTGATGAGAAGGATGGCTTAGTCCATTTCTTCCGTTAGTACATAGCTGGCAGCAAAAAATCTGTTGTGAAATGGTTGATTATTCTTTAGGTTTAACAGATGGACAACTGACTAGTACTCCCTCATCTCTCCACAGGGTTTGGTTGTTGCAGGCTTTTCTGATATGACTCGGCCGCCAGAGAAGCTGAGTGTCTCCCAGTCATGTGTCATCACAGCCACAGGTACTGGCTCATGAACAGGTACGGTTGTGTGCAAAAGTCAGAATTCCCATGAATTTTAGTCAAAATGGCCATTAAATACAAGTCATTTGTTCCAGATAATCCACTTTTTATATCTGTTTTGACTGGCAATTGGATCTCTGACTTTAACACAGTACTGTATTCTGTGTGTGTGTTTGTGTGTGTGCTTTTACCCCTGGGTTCAAGGCTCAAGTTTCCTATTGTACAGTAAAGCATGTGCACTTTAATAGACAGAAATAGAAGCATACACTAATGGAAAATCAGAGTACTTAAGCTATCCCATGAACCCATTTTTAATTATAGCTTGGCTGAAGTTCATGATGTTTAGTTAGAGCCATAAACTATATATGAGGCTCCTGTAGTTAAAAAACGAACCTGCATTGAATTCAAGGAACAAATCCTTTTTTGAGTTAGATGAGACAGCCAATGCTTCCCCCTTGGGGCTTACCCCTCCCCGTTTGAAATACTTTATCAATATTCTTCCCTGCTCTCATGCTCATGAATTCTTATGAATTTGTGTGTTTGCCTGAAAACGTCAGCTAGTAGGAATAATGCAAATCACAGTAGTTCATTCAACACAACACTGCGGTGATCGGTTCTGGCATCCTCATAGGACATCAGCTGCTTTGTGTGTAATTTTTGTATTTTTATTGATGCGTTTGTTTCTGAACTTGTACTTCTAAATAGCTTGAGATTAGGTACCCAGACAAGGTTAAATAAAAAAAGAGGAGACAAATTACAACTAGCACTGACTAAAGTGTTCTGCTATATTAGTCGGTTTCTTCAATATTTTCTTCTCATGCATTACTGTTTTATTTATATAATACAATATATAGCATATTTCATACACAAATACAATTTAAGGTGCTTCACATAAGTCAACGCCAAATGAAAGCAGAAAACAACAAGGACATAAATATGTTAGTACTATGCAAAAGTCCAGTCAACAGGGCCATTACGTATGATTTAAGAATAATAGAAAATTCTTCTCAGTTTTTACAGAAATCTTCAGGGATATTGTTCCACACCTCCAACCAAAAAGGATTAATTAAAATTTCTTAAAAACTGTTGTCTTTATGGTTTTTTAGGCTTCATTTGGTCGAGGTACTGTTTGGTGATCATTCCCAAGAACTGGGCACTTTTTGCAGTAAACTTCTTCTTGGGTATGTGTGGAACCATCCAGCTCATCAGAATCTGGAGGTAAGTGTGTGTTAGATATTTGAGGCCTTTAATTAAATTGACACTTATTAGAGCTGAAGTGCTAAATAAAGGAACTGGTTTTCAGTACCCAAACAAATTATTGATGTAACTTTAACAAATAATGTATATTATACCGGAATTAAGTGCAAATCTTTGTTTTCATTTGAGCTGCACATTCATCTTTGTCTATATAATACTATAATACTTTTTTTGTTATAGCAGCGGCAGCAGGACCCACCACAACATAAAACTTGTTGCACTCTACTCCCTCTCCCCCATACAGAGTTGACTGTAGGGGTGGGGATCAAACGGCTTTAGTTTACATTGCACATATTATTTTCAACTGTAAAACTCGCATGTCTCTATTTCCTGTATCTGTGGTTTTCAATTAAAAGCCCTCTGCAGATTCTGAAGCAGTGGTGCCAAGAATATGTAATATCCTGTCAAACGCTGCACCTTGATCAAGCAGAACCAGCGAAGATGCATTACGTGGACAAAATTATAGGGACACCCATATATTACACCTACAGGAGCTTTTAACATCCAATTCTAAATCCATAGACATTAATATGGAGTTGGTCAGTCCCATATTAACAGTTCCCAAACTGTTCCCACAAAGTTAAAAGCAATTTTCCAAAATGTCTTTGTTTACTGAAGCTTTAAGATTTCCCTTTTAATTGAACCTAGGCCAACCCCTGAAAAACAACCCATGGCATTGTACCTCATGTACCAAAGTTTACAGTTGTACAATGCAGTCAGGCAGGTAAAACTCTCCTAGCACTCACCAATTCCAGACTTGTCTATCAGACTGCCAGATAGAAAAATGTGATTAGTGCTGTGCTTTATGATTTAAGGCTTGCAACTGCTTGGCCATGAAAACCCATACCATGAAGCTCCCAGTGCACAGTTTTTGTGCTGATGTTAATGCCAGAGGAGTTCTGCAGTTGCAGAGTTTCATGACCTGATTTGTTGCTGTGGTGGTGCAGAAACAGAAACTCTGTCTAATTCAGTGCCCTCTTAAGAATGACACATTTTTCAAAAATGTGTGTGATGGCAGACTGCATGGCTAGCTGCTTGATTTTTCACATCTGTGGCAATAAGACTAAATGAAACAACTAAATTTGGTGTGTCCCAATACTATTATCCATATAGTGTATGTTTCCTTGGTCAGAGAATAATGAAGGTATATGCAGTTTTCACTAGTACCTTCTTAGTACTATGATGAGGCCCAAATCTGAACCGAAATTTTTCATATGTGTGATTTCTATCTGGATGAGAATGTGGTTGTTGTGGCACAGCTTTTTTAAACTTTGACATACAGACAAAAATTGAGTGGTCTAAAACTTGATAGCTTGCAGGGTTCAAGATTAAGTTTTGTAATTAGAGTGTAATTCTTTTAATTATTGGCATAAAGTCAATGCTACTAGAGTAGTTATTATTGACAGAAGAAGCTTTGTTTTTTCTGGCAACATTTAAGTAAACTTGTGGAAATAATTTTTCCAACCTCTCCACAAAACACTCAGCTCTCAATATCTACATTAGTTCTGCAGGGCAGTATGATTTTAGCTGTTAACTGTGCGTTTAAAGACTTAAGCCACCATTATAGCTACAGACATAAGCCATATATCAACTGGACCTTTTAAAAATAATTCTTCTATGCCTTTTCTATGTGTCTGTATATTAATATTGTTGTACATACTTTATATTGTATATTTTTCATATGCGTAAATGTGAATGCAAATTATGATAAATCTTCACATTTCTTTCTCATTATGTTTCTACAAGATGATTGTCTGTTTGTTATAGGTACAACCAGGAGCTAAAGTTGAAAGAAGAAGTGCAACAGCCCTAAAACTGACAGGACTGGAATTGATGAGAGAGAGAGAGAGAGAGAGAGATTGATTACTCGATTGACTGCTGGCTTATGGCATGTTGTAAATTTTATATTGCAGTACTGTTTTCTTTTTGATTACTAAAATGCCATGAATCAGTATTATGCACAAAAATGTTGTGACAGTTTGTGACCCAAAACCAAATGTTATGTTAAGCATTTAAAAAAGATGACTTTCATAATCAAGCATATGTACTAAACATCACTGTATTCAGAGCAATCATGCCATTAGTGCTAAACATTTGGTTACCATTAATTGTAAAAATACTTCAAACGTATGAAGCCTGTTTTAAAATTAACATTTTAAATTCATTTCATAGCAAAAATTAGGAGCACATATATTGATACTTGAAATAATTGTGTGTGATATTCTCATGCAAAACATTAATATTTTATTATGTTAATTGTTAAATTAAATGTAATTATTATTAAAATGTATATGAATAGGAGTAATCAAGTTGTAAATAAATTATATGCTTACTAGTGACACAGCCATATCAACCTATTATACTGGACAAGTTACAGCTTTTACACAAAGGTCTACAGTTTTAGACCTTTGTAATATAATAGTAAATAAGTTTGAATGTTGAATGTCTTTGGAATGTCTTTGGTGACTACTTCCAGTTGCTGAGAAGACTTGCTGAAACTTACTTGCCAAAAGACTGTTTTTATTTGTTGAGAAGCAGGTTAAATCGGTGCTGTAACCTATGTGTAAATCAGATCTTCTTTTACACCTGCATATAAAACAACATCTATATAGACGAGTGACATATAAAGGGAAAAAAACAACATGGTGGGCTTGTTTAGACATAGTATATGATTTGCATCATTTTCATAATCCCTTCCTTGTGCCCAGTGGACAAGAGCAAGTGGATTGAAAACTTGCCAGTAAAAGGCACTGCACGGCATAGCACAATACAATTATCTTGAATGACGAGCTTTTGGTTGTCATCATCTCCACTTATTTATTCAGTTTTTGTCTTAAAATGTTTCACCTTTCAACATTCATCTGTAAGTTAATTGAGATGTAAAGCAATATTTGTTTATTGTTCACAGGGAACATTACTAAATATTTTGTCACTGATTGTACGAAAGTAATAATACCAGTTTCAGAATCTGATGGATATCTGACAATTTGACTGTTGAGAATTTACTTGCAAATGTTGATCAATACCTTTCATTTAGCTTGACACTTTTGTTTGTGTATCTCATGTGTGCTTCTATCAGCCAAATTAATACTTTTAATAAAATAAGAGTTCTTTGCATTCATAATCTCTGACTGTGTACTTTATGGAAACATCATTAACTATAACTAATTTGTTTACTTGGTTTTTGCAGACCTTTACCAAAAAGGTCCAAGGTGCTGTGCAAGCCAATGGTCACAGTGACAAGGAAAAACTTATTATGAACAACAAAAGGAAGATTCAACAACTAAACTCATACCCCTCTTTTTGATGTCAAATAACAAGTAAAAAATTGGACTGAACTATTTAGATTACAAATTATAACCATTTGTTAGAGCCATATCAGAGTAACAATCAGAAATAGATCTATGAAAATCAGTGTTACCAGTAAAAATCAGTGACTACTGACTGAAGCCCTCGGCGATGATCTGTTAGTAAGAATATGAGAACAGCTCAGCATATTGTGAGGCAGGTGAAGTAATGTTTGTGATTAAGTAGTTTGATTCTACACAGGGAGCAGGAACAATGTGTTTGCTGTTTTGTGTTAAGGGTTTCCCTGGTGCAGATAAACTGCCAGAGCACTGGTATATTGTTTCCCTGGCAACACAAATGATCCATGGCTGATCGTCTCATGCTTCAAGGTCAAAATGTAATCTTGCTGCATCAGCAGTTTCAGTTTAGCTCTCACACATACACAGTGGGCATCATTTAAAGTGTCCGGCCATGATAAAGGAACTGAGCAGTATGTTGGTATCAATGGGGAAGCTGTTAAGTAATGAAGCAAGGTTCTAAAAATAGTGTATACTACAATGTCATTGCTATTTGTTCTTATTTATGCGGATGTAAAATGACACCGCTTATATAACTGTAAGCATAGTGGCCTTATGCACTTTCCAGTTTCCAAGCAAAAATACGTTTTAGTAGGCCTGTAATTTTGATTGATGCACATTTCTGCTAGAGGGCACTGAAACGATTACTGACTGCACTTTCCATTCACAAGAACCAGAAGCTACATCTTTTAGCAAGTGCTGAGCTTACCAAGAGAGTATTTTACATTATTTGGAAAGTTATAGCAACTAGCTAGCAACAAGCTAAGCCGCGCAGTCACTCTACATTTGCTTCATGAAATGCATTTTTCTAGTTGGTTTTGACCCTTGTATATTATGCAGATTTTTTCACATGTACATGTCATTTATATAAATAAGAGACCTTTCAATGGTCTTTCAATTGAACTTTCAAAGTTCAAAAATATCAAAGTACTGGCGATTCACTGTTCTGCTAGGTCTGATCTTCAGGAATAATGGCTAGCAGACTCACATCTCTTAACAAGGTTACAGTTTCAACACCCTTTGTCTCTGTCCAGCCCTTCTGAATTTGGAATACAGTGACTTGTGTAGATCTTCATGATAAAATAGATTTTTTTATTGTTATCACGTTTCCACATTGTCTTCATACATTGTTGAAGGCTGCAGTGATAGAAATAATACAATTTTCTCACATGTGCAGCACCAAATTCATACAATTAGAAGCCCAACAAGTGCCATTCCTACAGCTTTAATTGGTTTAATCAGCTGAGGTAGATTCATTTAGCTATTTCCAGTTACTTAAATTGCAATTGTCAGCCTTACAGTTCACAGAATTATGTATTTAATTATCCATAATTTCTACTTTGTACAATAATGAATAGTGTTTCTTTAATAATTAAATTATTATATTTTAAAATCTCTTTATCTTTCTTGCAAGCTGAATGTTTATGTAAATTGTGTTAATTGTGTTAATTTTCTGTTGAGTGTTTTAAGATTTTAACTTTTTTGTTTCCAATCAAAACAGTGAAATAAGAGTATATCTGTAGTACTTGCAGTGTTTAAATACATGTATGAGAATTGTATTAAATAAAAATGAATGGCAAATCACAGTCATATTATTTTTTTACTTCACAAAAACATTAAGTCTTCTGCAGTGGCTAAATCATACAATGCTATGGCATTTCAGAATTATTGTTTAGCACAAAAAAATACAACCTGACAAGCACTTTCTGTACAGAGTTGTACATACTTTAATTGAATTATATAATTTCTCCTTACGCTTATGGTTGAGGTTTGTGGGCCGAAGTTTTTGAAGTCTGATAATTTAAGTCTGTTAGACAAAGGGTCAATAAAAATATGGTCAGTTTTCTGACAGTCTTCAGGAGATGTATATGGCTAGCACATCCAGTCAAGTTCCAGGTCCAGTCTTTTGTCCAGTAGTTGTGCAGAGTTGTAAAATGGGTTACTGAGTATCAAGAGAGACCACATGCTAAAACTGAGCACTCAATAAAGTAACATCACATTCCAGACTGGAATCTCCTCTCTTAATTTGACGCCAAGAAAAGAAATTGCAACAACAGTAACGCAAAGCAGCCAGCAGATGTCTATGCTGAGGTTTGGACCTGATAGGACACAAGAGCAGTGCAATGTGCCGCATGGTCAAAGTCATTGTAGTACTACTGAGGGCAGTGTAAAAAACTGCAAAGGCACAGTTGCAATGATATGCTTTATGTTAGGAGAGGTGGCGTTTATGTTCTCTGACTGCAATGAAAATACTGATTTAATCTCCAGATTCTAAACATCAAATGGTGGATATTTTGGTCAGTCTTTGGAATTAATTGGATTATATGGATCTAGTAAATATGTTCACCTATGGAGTAAGCTTTTGCTCTTCTGTTATTACCTCAGTACTTATTTATTGGTTGCTTATATGTTTGTTTATTTTAGTTTTATTTTAATTTTTTTTACAAATTTACACACATCTCTATAATTTACATCAACATTAAAAAGATAATACATTACATTACATACATTAAAAAAGATAATAGTGTGTTATATCTTTTCTCTCTCAAATTAAACATGTAACATGTAAACATGTTTGAGGTTGGAGAAAAAAAAATTACAATGTAATTTTGCAATATTTGAACCTCAAAAACTGTTCAGAGACCAGATATTTACATTTAATTATTTAATTAAGTCATGTGTCATAGCATGGCTGACATATTTATTATATGTTATTATGATAATGCAGTGGCTTCTGCCCATACCAAATACATTCTAGTACAGTTAGTGTAGCACAGTAAGTTCTAGTACAGTAAGTGAATAAGATGTGTTCGTATATAAGAGGTTACTGATGCCCTTGACAAGTTCCCCAATCTCTAGGATCACAAGAAAGTGTTGCTTAAACATCTCCTAATACTGTTAGAATGCTGTTTACTGTAAAAACAATCCTCACCACTAACCAGCTAAAAACCTATATCTCTTGTCACGCAAACTCTTCTAAAATGACTACAAGATGTACAAAGTTCACTCCTATTTAATACATTTCTCACAGTTTTTAGTAATTTTTATATCTGTACAATAAGGAATATAGTAAATTCTGAACATTTCTGTAATGAACCCATTCACCAGCTGATTTTTTTTTTCAAGTAAAAAGTACAGTGTTCCACTGCTCTTGAGTCTAATTGTAGGTCTTTGAGGTCTATAATTGTATGGATTTTGTGTATTTTAGACTGTAACATGGTTGCAAATGTCAGCCTTGTTACAAATCATCAAGAAACTTATCATGCATGATTTTGGTTGGGATCTAATGGCCTAATACATGTATATTTTGTTTGAAATAGTAGAATCTGAACCTTGCACCTTAAAACTGACATGACAATACCATTATGTCATCTGAGAAAATGCTGTTATAAGTTGTGACAAAATAAGTACAATTTTTAAACGTGAATTTTTTTTAAAGATATTTTAAACGCTGTCGCTTTGTGCATTATTTAGGAAAGCAGTGAATATAAATATTAATTACAACTGTGGATATTGGATTTAACTACGATAAAAAACACCTAATCAACTAAGATCCTTGCATATTTTGCATCTTGTTCTTCTCCAAATTATCTGCATGTATTCATTTGCACCACCTACTGTCGGAAACTTGCAAAACCAGGCAAATTGCTGACAGTGGATGGCACAACAATACAAGTACAATGTCCTGATATGACCCATAAACTAGAGCCAAGAGCACTATGAAGGTCAGGTGTTTATTAAGTGATGACTTAATCTAAAAAGTAATTGTAAAATGCAAAAGTCCTCTTTAGAATACTTATTCATCAAGTGTTCACTGATTTCTAAACCTAAACCCTTCCTGGCAATGCATTCTTATACAAGCAGATTCAGTGCAAAACCAAATCTGACTACTCAGAAGAAATATAAAACAGGTCATAATGGGGATGGCTGCTAAATTTAGCCTGTATGTAACACAGAGAATGATGCGAAGCTGCTGCCAGAAATATCACAGCTATGGCCTTACATTAGCTCTGTTGGAGCTCCTGAGAATTTTATGTCCGTCACACACAGAATCCCAGCTCTGGTTGCTATGGCAATACAGGCAATGACTCAGCGAAAACCGACTTTGGTGGTGGATATGAGTTACCTTTTAACAGAGTAAGGCACATCTCAGAAGAAATAAGAGCAATGCAGTATATAATATACTTAGTGCTTAAGACAGTATGTTGGGTTTTTTTAATGTTCAAGGACATTTTGCCAGCATAACAGATAAACAGTCAAGGAGTGGCTAGATTTCTCTAAATCTTCCAAAATGTCTAGTCAATCAGAATATATGTAATATTAAAAAATATTCATGTTCCATGTTAGATATATGATTATCAAGGGATCAAAGGACACCCAACATATAGCATTAATTATCTAAAAAAATTAAGATAAATGGCATCATTACTAAGTTTGTACTAGAGTGCCACAAATTGTAAAACATGTCTACATCCTTATATGGTCTTGGTTTGTAATTGTGCTTTACCTCTTCTCTTTTTTTCCCATGGCATACATGTTGAAAGTTGCTGCAGTATTAAATGGTCTTGTTTGTTGAGTAATCTGAGAAAGTTATCAGCAGGAACATCATCTGAGTAATCAGTCTGCACACTATTCCAATGATCTACAACTCTTTATTGTGGCAACAATACAAGAAGGATTTTCCTTCTCTATCTCTCTCTCTCTCTCTCTCTCTCTCACTCTTTCTTGCTTTTTCCATGTGGGTATTCCTCAAAGTGTGCAGAAACAAAAACTAAAGAAATTTGCAGGATGGATCTATAGTCAGTGATACGACCAGCTGCAGGACTGGCTAAAATGACTTTCAAAATTAAAGATATTAAACATGCCAAGAGCGTTGCCTGATTTTTTGAACATACCCTGTGTGATGTTTATTTACCTGCTTTAACAAATCAGACTGGATTCATAAAGGATCTGATAAGCTAAATTAAGCCGGACTAACAAACACTGCAGCAGAAGGTGTGTTAAAAGACTTGGTACCAACACTCTGTTGAGACATAGATATACACTACTATTCATTGGTCTACATGCATCTCTTATGATACTTGTCAACTCATAAAGTCAGAAAATTGATTGCATTCAGAAAATTGTTGGCAGCTGGTGATTTTTCACCAGAAATGTGCATACAGATCAAAATGAGCAATGTTGGTTCCAGACAAGTGTACCGTGTACTAAGCAGACTCATTTCACTTCATTTTTAGATCAAGACAGCAAGCAGAACAAAAGATCTAAGTGACTTTAAAAGAGAATTCATTATTGTACACAGTTGGCAAGGACTGTGGTCACAAAGACTGCTAAGTTGGCAACTGTTTCAATAGAAGAAGTGACAAAACTGACACCTGCTTTTATCTATCTATGGGAAAGATAAATCCAGTTGGGTTGGAAATTGTGGTTGATACTGTGGAGAATTGGTGCTCTATCAGGACTGAGGAAATAAACATGGGGTAGAATTCTATTTATATATAATTCTTATAAGTCGTTAATCAGACAACACATGTCAGTAATTATTCTTTTTATATGAATTGCATTCTTACTTTGTGCTGGACTGTACTCCTAGCTCAGTACTTAATCTGTCCACTCTGTTTCCTCTGATCATTCTTAAGATGATTCTACAACATGAATCTTTGCTAAATTTGCAGTCACTGTCACTCTTTCTAGCTGGCCAGCCAGCCAAACTATGTAAACTTAAGAGAAGGACTTTAGTCGTAGAAGTCTTGCTTGGAGAAGGGGAGAGCCATGTCAGAAGAATAACCATCTGTGCAGCACCCCACTAGTCAGGGCTTCGTAGTAAAGTGGCCTGCCAGAAGTCACTCTTTAGTAAAATATATTTAAGACAGATCTGTGAATGTTCTTGAGCAGTTAGGAGGCCAGTTTTGATGCTGACTGACTATCTCAGAAGAGACCAGAAAACAGCAGAATAGCAATGCACCCCATCCAAGATAGGGAGAAGACCCCAAATCCACATGTGCCATGGGTCATAATCAAGAAGACCTGAGACTGTAGTCACTGCAAAGAGTGCCATACATTTTAATATTTTTTTATTTTATTTTATTTTTTGTTTTTCCTTCTTTAATAAAAACACTTTGCACTTTGGTAGGATGAGTCCTTCCAATTGTTTTCTCCTTTTATGACATTATTAGTTGCCTTAGCAATATAGTTTTAATTACAGAGTCTGAATGATTTTGCAGTAAATAGCGTCTTACATCTATTTTAATTTCTGTAGTTGACTGGTCTGATTATCTTTCATGACAAAATCTTGGTGTGACAATTGTTTCAGATCTGACGTTCAACACATTACAACAACCTCCCATTTAATGACTCTGAGACTCTGACACATTCTGACACAGAGGTTTATGGTAAACTGAGATGTTGGTGCTATTGTTCCACCACCTCCCGCGATGACAAAGGTTTGTTGAGTGGGGGAATCCCTGTGTCTCAGGGTGCTTTCATGTTTGATACCCTCTGGTTCTCTCCTTTTAGTTTATGCTGTTATAGTTAGATCTGCAGGAGTCACCAGCCACACTCTAAAATTGTTTTTATCTGTTTATTTATTTATTTATTATTCTCTACAGTCATGCTCCAGAACCAAACTGATTTTCTCTCGTTACTCTTCCTGAGATAATGACTGTACTCCCATCCTGTTGAACGCTGTTGGAAGACTGACCATAAGGCCATTTGCCTCACCTATCACCAACCAGCTCTCCTGTCATTTGTGCCAACTGCAACACCCTCAATTACATCACTGTGCAATCCAAATATAGCAGCATTGAGATAGGATGGGACTGTTTCAATTCACTCCCACTTTTCATAAAGACTCAGTCAGAGACTGCCTCAGTCAGAGACTGCCTCAGTCAGAGACTGTCTCAGTCAGAGACTGCCTCTACCAGTGCAGTTTCTAAAGCTTTGGCATCCAGAAATCAAGCACAGATTCTCTTAGCTTTTATTCTGTATTTAGTTTATTAAACTGTAAACACTGTTTGACCAGAGGAGGATGGGTCTCCCATTGAGAGTCTTGGTTCCTCCCAAGATTTCTTCCTCCAGTCTGAGGAAGTTTTTTCCTTCTGCTTTTTTACAAACTTTAAAATAACTCATTTTGCATTTCACTGCTGACAGCTGATGTTGGATAAATTGTTAAAGGGTATTACGTTTCAAATGGTATGCGTTTTACAAAAAGGCCTGACATACTGCTCTGGATAATATCCATGTTCTGCACTTTTATAAAACATATATCTAAATGACTCTTGGCCTGTATATGCCATACATTATGAAAATTGCATTGACAATGATCTTCACAATAGGAAATGGAAAGAAAACGTTAAATATTTTAGTTCTAAGAAGCAAATGACAAATTTTGTGGGGTTAACCATGTATATCAAAAGTGTTTTGTGTCATTTTTTTGTGTGACTTTCATCTTATTTAGCTACAACCAAACCAGTTATCGCAGCCTGCTGCTGGACATATGGGAAGTGACTATTGTGCCAAAACATTTAAAAAACATTGTCCAGGTAGATATTTGTAGACATTTTTATAAACTACTTAAAATGCTAGTGCAATACACCATGCATGATGGGTTAAAATAAAAAAAGAATTTCCTCAGACACACAGCACCTATCACAGTGTGTGGATCCAAACTCCATATATTATTCTACTTAGTTTTACAGTATGAGAGCCCAAAACTGAATGAGCTAGCACCTGGAATGTATAAAATAAAAAATTAATCTCTCCCCATTTTTCCTCAGACCATTCTTCATTCAGCTCTTTGATTAATGTTTGTGTCCCACCTTTTTGAGTGTGTTGCAAAAATAAAATAATAATAATAATAATAATAATAATAATAATAATAATAATAATTATTATTATTATTATTATTATTATTATTATTATTATTATTGTTGCCGTCCACAGTAGCATGACAAAAATGCTGTCGTTTCATTAGTAAGAAGGCTATAAAGCTTAAGACTAACCAGGTGTGGTATTTTCAGATTCTTCCTGCCTGCAGGACAAACAGGACACATGATATAATTACTTAAAAAACAAAGTCTCCAAAAGTGAAACAGGAGCAAGTTCAGGGGCCAGAACTTACCGCATTCTCTACTGAGAACAAAATTTAAATATGGCATTTTTCTGTGCAAATCTTGGCCCACAATCTTTATTTATTGTTGTTGAGAGGAACATATTGAGGAAAAATTATTCTAAAACTTTTGCACATTTTATACTTGATTTTTTCCAACGTCGAATTCAGCAAATAAAGAGTGCAGGAAAATGTACAGATGAGCATAGGAGCACTTTTGCATGCGATTGTAAGTATGAACTGTATGAGTTTTAGAACTGAAAATCTTATCTACCTCAACGCAGCTGCAACAGACCACATCACGCTCCTTCTGCACCCCTTTTTGCATTTACGTCATGAGGTATGAAATACCTCCCCTCACGCCGCACTACTGACAAAAAAAACATTTGCGTTTCATCGACGCATCGCTGTAGTAGAGCCCTCCCACGCCCGTCTCGTGTCACGTGGCCAGGGGGTTCATTTTTGATTTGCGGCGAAAGCGCGGGGAGGAGTTCGTGGTGGGCTGTGGGCGTGTCTACGTGCAGGGATGGATAAATGGCGCGGGCACCTTGCAGACAGCCGGGTGCTGCTCCATGGCCTGGGGTGTTCAGTGCTCCACAGAAGGGCGCAGTGATTGTAGTGAGTTCATCGAGGTAAGGAGGGAGGCAGGACACTCAACAAATCAGCCTAAACGCTCTTTCTAAATATGCCTGCTCAAAATAAAGATGATGGAGGATGGAAGAAGTTTCTGTGGAATTCAGAGACGAGGGAGATGCTCGGGCGCACTGGTGGGAGTTGGGGTAAGTATACATCTGCGAGAATTTCATTAATTTACTTTCCAAATATTGCGGGGTAATGTGGCTGTTAAACGCTGTCTGTCTGAGTACTCTGAACACCGTCATTTCAGCGCCTCCCGTCTGCCTACTGTCTCGTCACGATGCAACCTGTTAGATTTGACTTTGCAGCAAACGTTTCACGGACTTGCGCGATCAATGACGAAGCGGCTAATGAACTTGTTAATAGAAACTGGCGCGTTAGTAGAACTCTGAACACTTGACAGCGTCGTTTGATATATGCAATAGGCTTCATCACCTTTTATAGTCGATGCCGTAAGTTAGTCCTCTCATCATCGCTGGAATTCTCACCTGTCACATACCTAACGGTGGTACTAGAGCCTTCTGTCTTGTTTGTTTTGAAGGCTTTTTGGACGTCTCGTACATAATTTGCAGTATTCGCTGTGTGATGTACACCGAGGGCAAAAAGGTCATCAAAGGGACAGTAGAAGGCTAGTACAGAGGACTGTACTGGCCGGATAAGAATGTTGTTCATTTTTGTTCGAAGAGTTGGGATGTTTTGTTTCCTTGCATGAGGCAGGTTTTCTGCGTTTTTATAGGAAAACAGGAAAATCACATGACCTCGTTGAATGGAAGAGCAGTCGGTTAAAAGCGCAGATATAGTCTGGGTGGGGGGTGGTGTGGTGAATGGAGGTGGGTGATGAATGATGAATGTCTGTCCACATGGACACTGTTTTATATAACTGTCAATGAATTTGCATGCTGTTTATTAATAATGTGCTTTACACTGAAAGGGTTAAAAATGCATCATTGTCCAAGGTGACTCAAGGTGATAGGCCTACTCTTTTGGGTCTTGGGAACGACACGGCTCGTCTAATGTTTCACAGGGACCGGGGATCCAACATCCCTAGGAGCCAACAATAGCATCTCATTGATTATAGTGCTTTTGCTTTGCCGCTTTTCCAAATGAGACCATTGTCCTGCCCACACAGATTTACGGAAAGAACATATATGTGTATATGTATGCGTGTGTGTGGGTGTTTTTTTCTTTGCTGAGCATACTACGATGTTGTCATGTTAATTAGTCCAGTTTATGGTAAACTGCCTGTAACAAAATATAGGCCTAATATAAATCATATATGATAATACAACCATATAAGATAATTAGAGATTTTTGTTCAGTTAACTTATGTTTCAACATTCAGTTAACTCAAAATAAATAATAACCCTTGACAGTATTACACACCCAGTAATATAACTTTTACAATGCACCATACTAAACCAGTGACAGTGATATAGTGCCTGCAGGACTTTTAACCTTGGTGCTACTAAAGGCAGTGTGTAATTTTATTATTGCTAGCGAAATGAGTACAACTTTGGAATATATGTAGTCTAATGAGAATGTAGCATTAGTTTACCTTATGTAACTTATGTAACTCTTATGTAACTGCAATTTTAAGCATAACAGTACAAGTACTTTTAAACTGCAGAGAGAAAAATCAGTTTCACTGGTTCAGATTCAGCACCAGAAAGGTCACATATTTTGTATTTAGGACACTGAAACTTCTGAATAATTATGAATGTCACCCCATGGAGGACCCCAGTTGATTTTGGTCTATATTGACCTGACAGCATCACACAGTTGCTGAAGGTTTGTCGGCTATACATCCGGCGACTGTGGATCTTATCTAACATGATTTGAGCTTTAGGAAATGGCATGTTGCCCTGCTGGAAGTAGCCATCAGAGGATCAATACACTGTGGTTATAAATGGATTGACTTGATCAGCAACAGTACACAGGTAGAGTACGCAGGTACAATATTCTGTTGTCCAATTTTGGTGAGCCTGTGTAAATTTTAGCCTAAGTTGTCTGTTCTTAGCTGACAGGAGTGGCACCCAGTGTGGGTTCTACTGCTGTAGCCTATCTGCATAAAGGTTCGATGTGTTAGAACAAGTGGTAATTCAGTTACTGTTGCCTTTCTATTAGCTTGAACCAGTCTGGCTATTGTCGTGTGATTTTCGCCATCAACAAGGCATTTTTGCACAGAGAATTGATGCTTACTAGATATTTTCTCTTTTATGGAACATTCTTTGTAAACCCTAAAGATGACTGTGCGTGAAAATCACAGTAGATGAACAATTTCTGAAATACTCTATGCAAGTCCAAATAACCATGTCATGTTTAAAGTAGAGATCGACCGATATAGGTTTTTCTATAGCCGATGCCGATGTTTAGAGGGCAGGGTTAGCCGATGGCCGATATGTGCTGCTGTTTTTTTTTTTTTTGGATGATTAATTTTAGGGCCGATATCTAGAAGTTTTCCGCTTTATTTTCTGCTAAAATGTCACACTTCTGAACTTCATTTATTGAACACTGACTTAATAGGAAAAAACTAAATATTTTTATCTGCCCCCTCCAAAAATACAGTATGACCAGATATGCTGTAAGGACTGTTGGCTCGAGTGAGTAATATCTGGGAGACTCTGGCTGCTCCGGAGAAACTCGCTGTGTAACAATAACCTATGAATGTGTGTATTACACTAGAGCAGGTAGCTTCAGCCCCGAAGAAGAAAAGCATCTGCTCAGGTTCACGTCTACGGCCGGAACTAGAAACACGTAACCACGTCATTAAAATGTCATTGTTCGCTGTAAATTATTCATTTTTACTTTTTCGCCGAACAGTTCCAAAGGTTCCAGCCTGGGGTCCTTAACATGCGGCAGCAGCACATGGTTACATGCCAACAGTATGAACATGATTTAATTTAGTAACTGTTTCCTGTTACCATTAACAGTAATAGCAAGTCATGTCAGATGTACATCTTCGCTGTGTACTTTAGTTAGCTTTCATGACACCATCAAACATTATGTCATCTGTTGTAATAACTACCAGTAAAAGGAACACAACACTGGTAAACTAGTTAATTAGAGAGTCTGTCATGACAACGAATGACAGCATAACATGTCAGTGGGTTCAAGCATTACCAAAGTGTTATTTTTATAGCATTTTGATGTCATTTCAAAATTAAAAATTCAAAACTAGCTTTATTCTTCTGGAGAAAATTGGTTATCACACAGACTATAAGTTCACAGATTAAGCATACAGCTAACACTTTGTTACCTATGCAAGTTCTTGCAGAGGTGTCAAACTGGGTTCCATCTGGCCCATAGCACTATAGACTTTTACATCCCTTTTTACTCAACACACCTGGTTCAAAACAATCAAATTAGCAAGATCTTCATGAAGATTCAACATTATATCACTGTTATCTTGGAATGATTTAATGTTAGGAATGATACGATGAAAAATTAAATGCACACTTTTTGTCAAGAAATATTTGGTATCCTGTGGTACCTTGTTTAGTTTTGCACTAAAACTACAATGCTTATGTTACTAAAGAGTAGTGAAGGTCTATGTCAGCCAACATTGCATAGTTTCTGAAGAGTTGAAAATCTATGGAAAGATTTTACTGATTTGTAATTTGCCTTAAGTATGTTTTCTTTGCCTTTATATAATTTTCTTGTCTTACATTGGATGTTGATGGAAGTAAAAATACACCAGGCATATTGATGATGATAATATCTAAATTCTTACTGACTGTTCTTGTGTGTCTATCTTTCCATAGCCAAAATCCTTCTGTTCTATGTCATCTTTTATGGCTTCCTGGCTGGAATCTTCATCGGCACCATACAAGCTCTTCTTCTCACCTTGAGTAGCTACAAACCTACCTGGCAGGACAGAATTGCTCCTCCAGGTAGACAATCTTTTGTCCATATTTATATTTACATATTTATAACATATTTTATATATACATTTTGTCACATTTAAAACTAGAACCAAGACCACACTGCATGCATGAATGTCATAGAGATTTTGCCCTAATGTTGTATTTGTGTGTTGACAGTATTTGACAAACACATTTTCTTAGAAACATGGTGTACAACCACTAGTTTTGTCTTTCAACTTAAACTACCTACAATCTAGTCATTAAAAACCACCATGGAAGAGAGTTTAGCTTAACCTTTCCATTTAGCTCAATCTTAATATTACCTTCATTATAGTTAGCAAAACCGTTTCACTAGCTTCTCATTTCTTAAACATGTTGAAAGACATATTCCATGGTCATGGAAAAAATGTTACTGTACCGGCATCACACAAGTACATTTTTAGATTGTTTTAAGAACTGTCCAATGCATTGTTTAAACCTGAAAGGATAGTGATGAAGCAACATCTTAAATGAAAGTGAATGAAAAGCATCTTAAATGACCATGGTTGAAGAATTGGGACCAAATATCTGTGTGGCCATAAGAAAAGCTCTTGTTAGTAAGGCTAGTCATAAAGGTAAAGCTCACAGTTTACTAGAGCGTAAAGATTGGACTCTGGAGCGATGGCAAAACAGCATGTGGTCTGATGAGTCCAAATTTACCCTTTTCCAGAGCAACGGGCGTGGCTAGGATAAGAAGGGAAGCATACAAAGCAATGCATGCATCATTCAGTGCAAATGCTCAAATTGTAAAACAGTGGTTCAGGAGGCAAGAAGAATTATTTTCACACATGGATTGCCCAGTCCTGACTTTGCCCCATTGAAAGTCTTTGGGATGTGCTGGAGTAGATTTTAGAGTAGTCGACTCACTTGTCATCAATGCAAGATCTCGGGCAAAAATTATTGCAACTCTGGACTAATATAAATGTTGTGAAGTTTCATACGGTTGTTAAAGCAGTGCCACAAAGAATTTGCACATCAGACTTTTGCAAAAAGCTTGATTATTCTTTTGCCTTTGTTTTCTGACAACTAATTTAACACTATCAGTAAAGTTACCAATCATGGAGCTAAAACATTTTTTTATAAAAATTTATTTATTTTTTATAAATCAGTCAGAGACATAACCAGAAACTTAAGGGATAAAGTGGCCGTTGTCAAAAAGTAAAAAAAAAAACTGTTGCGTAAAAAACATTCTGGAAGACCACACAATACACACTACTAGAGTAGTGGATGATCAAAAAATACTTTGTCATTATCTTGAACCGTACATCGAAGCTGAGAAGTATTTAGCAAACTTTATTTTTAAGATTGTTTTACTGTTAGTGGAACTTGTTTCATTGCCTTTATTTGTGTGACTGCTGATGGCAATAACATGATGAATTCTGAAGTAAACCAAAGCATCTTAGTGGCTTTAATCCAACTAATGCCTCACAAGATAGTGTGTAGTACTTTGTAGTGGCTCACATTTACAAAATTTCTCAGAGTAAACTCATATATAACATAGAGTTATGTTAACTTATATAACCTGATCCTAGATTCCAATATGCTACAGAGACAAGCAGTGGAATGTTTTTAAGTGGCCAAGTCAATCACACAACCTGAACCATAGTCTAAAGATAAAAGAATTGGAACCCAGTATAAAATGAACTTGGCCATGATAAAGGTACTTTTGACCCCTGAAGTGGTAATTCATATAAGGCATGTAAAAGATTTTTCTAAATGTCCTTACATATCTATAAGTTGCTGTAATAATTGTACTGTTACATTTACAAAAATAAAAACAAATAAAAGCTAAATTTGTATATATGGTCATTATGACCTCATCAAAAATGTTAATTAAAATGTAATATAATATAATAATATTGTATACATTTAATTACAACAAAGGACCTGCAGGATGGTTTAGCCAACACAGGAGTGCTGTAGCCAAATAAGAGTCATAAGAATGAAAGTTTACATGCAACCTCATCACAAAAGTCAACACTGAAATATGCAAAACATTTCTTTTGGGAAAAGGGCTGTGAATTGTTGAAGTAATATTAGAGGTTTTTGGCCACACTTGATAAAAAAAGAAACCTTTAAGGGTGGGTGTACTGTGTTTTGGGGGTTTAGTGGCAGGCAGTGGCAAATGAAACATGGTAAATTCTAGTGTCTAAGAACATTAAAAAAAGAACATTTGCAGCATACAATGTTGCACACAAAACTGTTTTTCATAATTAGCACTTTTGGACATTTAGCACAGTTTTCACTCCAACACCAGAAGCCCCCAACACTTATTATTGTCATGACAACATTATTAGAGGTGATAAAATTTAACAGTGCAGTTTCTGATACTGATTTTTAATGTGTTTTCCTACTATAAAACATGTGGCAGCATTCTGTCAGGATATATGTAAAGGTGGAGAATGCAATATATGAGTAAAATGGAGCACCCTTAACCAGGAAGCTGAAAAGAGTGGTAGTGATGTCCTTCTTGTGCAATTGCACAAAGCAAACTGTTGGAATATAGTACTATAACACTAATATAGTACTATGAGTTATGAAATGTAGAAATTTGGACTAAATCTGCATGAAATCGCATTACTAAGAAATAAAGTTTATTTTACAGAATAGTTGAATATTTAGCATTGTCCTTCTTACATTTGAAATGACAACACAACATTGTTGAAAAAAAAATATTGAATGTATTTCTTACTTTTGGTTCTTTATATAGGCCTCAGCCACTCCCCTCGTTCAGACAAAGCAGAGCTGGCCTTCAACATGAATGACGTGGAGACATATTTGAAATACACAAAGTCCATGAGAGAATTCCTCGAAGCGTACAATGAAGAACCACAAAGAGACCAAATGAAGTTTGAAGAGTGTGGAGGTAACATGCCATTGAAATAATGAAAATACTTGCCTTAATATTATCTTCACTATATTATTAACATTTACTTCTTTATGCTGCAGGGAATCTATGGCAAGTTTTAAGCATATAAATAGTGTTGTCAGCAACTGTATAAGGCTTGAAGATTAACGTATGTGAAATGGTAGTACCTTTTAGTGAAAGCCTGTGTGTGGGAGGTTATTGCCATAAACTGGTCTAATTTAGTTTTTGCCATGGAAACCCTTAACTACAAACTCAACACAAATTCAAATTCACTTATAGCGTTTGATATTAAGTAAATATTAACCCTAAAAAATCTTTTAAATCAATTTTAATTATTGAATATTTATAAAGAGAAACTATATAAAGAAACTATACAAGGAAAATATAATTTGGGAATAAATAAGACTCTTGTTAGAGCTTTGCACCAGGATTTACACACAGGATTTTGTTCCTTTTTATGCCTTTCATTTACTTGTCTTGTCTTTAACTAATTGTGTTCCTTTGCCTCTATATTTTCTCAGAACAACCAGTTGATTACAAAAACAGAGGAGACCTAGAGAGTGATATTGGCATTCGAAAGGCCTGTCGATTCCCAAGAAGTTTTCTTGGGCCTTGCTCGGGTATTGACGACAGGGATTTTGGCTTCAGAGATGGAAAACCTTGCTTGATTGTCAAGCTCAATAGGATTGTGAATTTTTTACCAAAGGTAGGTTTGTATTTATATAATTTTACACACATTCTAGTTTCTTTGAGAAAATGGAATTGAATATATAAAAAGTGTATATATACTGTACATGAAAATTACTACAGAGTTAATTTAGTCAATTAATTAATTAATTGCATTAATTTCTATATACATTTATTTAATTTCATGTTTTATTTGATAACTAACTAGCCTCCACAGTCCAATGAATCTATCCCAGAGGAGGCCCAGCACAAAGCCCAGCCCTTTGTGATCCCTCTGTACTGCCATAATAAGGTAAACAGAATAACTTGGTCTGATCACTATTTTTCATCCTGCATTAACTGCATAGTTATGGTTTGAATGTCTATGATAATTGGTCATGTTCTTTAGCAACCATTTACTGTACCTTCATGTAAAGAATGATTCCTAACTTGCTCACCTTTTACATTTTTTCATGAATATAAATAGCTTGGGTTCTCCTTTCTAACACTTTTACAGAGAGAAGAGGATGAAGGTAAACTTGGGGAGGTGAGATACCATGGTATTGGAGGAGGCTTCCCTCTGCAGTATTACCCTTACTACGGGAAACTTCTTCACCCACAGTACCTACAGCCTCTAGTGGCCATTCAGTTTGTTAACATAACCATGAACTACGAGCTCCGTATTGAGTGCAAAGTGTTTGGTGAGAACATTCAGTACAGTGACAAGGATCGCTACCAGGGACGTTTTGATGTTAAAATTACAGTCAACAACTTTTGACCTCCGTCATGAGTGCAACACCTCTCTCCCAGTTTTAAGGACCATCTTCTGACTTGAGACGCAGGCACCAATTCCATCTTCCTTGCTGGTCTTCCACAGTCTCTCACCGAGGGGATGCGCAAATCGATAAGTGTCTCAGGTCAGAAAGTGGCCTTTCTGGATAGTTAAGTAGAGGTCAAAAAAATGTTTCAAAAACTAGTCGTAATAAACAATTACATGTGGGACCTAACGTTCTGTCTGCTTCAATGCAAGCTTTTCTGCTTCTGTATAGGGTTAGAATGTAAATGCCTGGAGGACTAGCCATAGCATATATTATCCTACTAATAAAAAAAACAGTTCATGATCTAAGGGACATTTACTTTTATTCTAAGTCCACTATGAATGTATTTAGTACTGGTTTGTCCCTGTTAATGTATTGCCAATCTGCACATTTTTCCTCCTCTTTAACAATACAGAGTAGTCGCATATGTAGGTTGTTCCAAGCCAAGCCATGTGTGTTCCAGCTTTTTTTGTCAAATGTGCATATATGTATGTAATCTTACTCACCGAATGCACAAACACAGCACCATTTACATCTGGAGGTATTTTAAAGGTGTTCGCCTTTGTTCTTCGCTTCAGGTATTGCTATGTAAAAAATTTTAACACCTCTTTTTGTTCTTAAAAATCATTGCAATGGGAAAAAATAATGTTTTTTTTTTATTTTATCTCTGAATGTATGTAGATATCGCCTTTAAACATGCTGTCTAATCTGTATTGTAGGTACTGATGCTAAGTGTTTTTATGTTAGTATTTGTTTTTCTTTGCCTGCCTTTGGTCTTAACTGAAAACATCACACAGTGTGGTCTAGCTGTTTTTGTGAGGAGAAACATTCTGTAATTGCACATGATTATTTTTTGCAGAAAACTGTTGTGTAATAATAACGAAACCATCATACTGGAAATATTCAAAATACGTTGTGATGCCCCATTCTGTAGGATGTTTAGTAGATGTGTGCAGTCAGTGTCTACCATCAAACATCAGCCATATTACATGAGTCCCTTTAACTCCAATGATGAAAGTAATGTGTGCTTGGTTTCCCCAAAGTATGACTTAAAGAGCATCCATAGATGATAGAACAAAAATGATTTGAAACGATTGAGGTTTAGTTGAATTGCACACTGCTTTTGGGAAACATGGCCCTGGACAGAATTAACCAAAATAAAATATGAATAAAATAAAAAGTAACAAGATTTTGGCTTTCACTGTTAATTCATATTTATTCATTTTGCTCAAGAGGTCATTCAACAACATCACACTATCCTTCTAATTCATACGCGTATTATTCATTTTGTTTATACTACTACTAGTATTATTTTTATCATTATTATTAAGTGAAGCTGAGAGTATTTCTCCAGCATATCTGGTATTTTGTTTGGGTCTTTACGTTTTTTAACATCTTGTTCAAGAACCATCTATGTTGTTGCAGGTCCTCTTTCTCTTTTACATTTAATTGTTTTAAGAACCAGAGGAAAGGTCAGCCTGGGCAGTTGGCATATTTGATATATGTAAAACTGGTCTTCCTTTTTTGGATTCCTTAGTTTGGACTGATATCAACTCCTACCATTTTGGTGCTAATTGGTATCTATCTTTCAAAGAACAGTGCGTCTTTCCAATAAAGCTTAAAACTAGATTAAACTAGATTAAAATATTCTAACCTTGATGTAATAAAGGGAAGATTTCTGCATTCTTTAGGCACAGTACATTTCTTAGTTTAAAAATATTACGGAGATAGAGAAAAGATATTCTAGAAATTTTATCATAATGTTCATAAAAGGCCAGATCAGGATTGATTGTGTTACCAATAATTTCTGATAAACCAGGAAAGAACTACTCCTGTTAGTTCTATGGGTTTTCTAGCCTTTCAGGTAGCACAGAGATAGGTATGTCATTCCTTTACAGGTAGGTGAGTAATTGTTGTGCCGCAGCTTTCTCTAAAAACTTTGGTATTAGGGAATACTTGAGATTGGTCTGTAATTTGATAACTCAGAGAGATCAAAATTAGGTTTCTTAATTTAAAGTTTAATTATTGCTAATATAAGAGAATTTGGGAAATAGCCAAGGCTAAGTGAAGAGTTCCTTACTGATGGAAGCTTGTTGGAATTGGATCCAGTATATCAAGTAAATGGTAGATGATTTTGAGGAAGAAATCATTTGAGCCGGCTCCATCTGCTGAGGTAAGGTGAAGGGTTCCAGTATCTCTGCAGTAGTTATACTGTGTTGAAAATCTAGGTTTCGTTTACTGGGCAGATCATTTGTAGTAGCTTACAGTGAATTTTTTATTTTTTGCCTGATCATTTTAGATTCATTATTGAAGAAATAAATGAAATCTTCACTACTGTAGTTTATGGTATCTGGAGTTCAGTAGCTTTTTGGTTCAGAATGGAACACTTAAGCGCCATTTACACTCTAGCACTCTAATACTCAAGCGCCATTTACACTCTAGTTTTAATGCTCAGGTATGGTCATTGTACTATATAGTCAGTTTTTTAGCCTTACTATTTTCTTTTTTAGTGGAGTCATGTTATCTACAGTGGAACAAAAAGTATCCACCAAGCTAAAGGAGAAGCTATTTTCACATGAAATAGAGTCACCTATCAGCTCTTGAGATTTCCCTTTGAAAATTGAATTCCACATGAAAATATTGATACTATGAGTTTCTTTATTATGTATCTTTCTATGACACTAAATGCCTTAGATGCTAAATGTGAATAACAATAATACTAATTATTATTATTATTATTATTATTATTATTATTATTATAATTCCACTACACAGTTGATCTGGTAGTATATTATATATACAAAGACTTACATTCAAATGTTCGCATTTACTGTCTTTTTTTGTTCCTGATTTGTAACCTACCATGCCACTGGCTGCTTGTGCAGATGCAAAATAATCACTTAAAGTAGAGAGCACTGCCTTGTAAAAGATCAGTAATACTATATCGTTCTGCTACTTATTGCCCAGCTGTGGGGGTGCAAGAGGCACAATTCAGTCAGACAAGTTCCATTCTCCTGGCAACTGCCAAACTTAGACTTGTTCATCAGATTGCCAGATGGAGAACCATGATTAGTCACTTCAGAGAACACGTCTCCGCTGCTCTAGAGTCCAGTGGTGATGTGCTTTACACCGCTGTATTTAACGCTTTGCATTGTGCTTGGTGATGTAAAGCTTGGATGCAGCTGCTCAGCTATGGAAACAGCTCTCTACACACTGTTATTGAGCTAATCTGAAGGCCACATGAAGTTTGGAGGTCTGTGGCAATTGAAGTTGGTGAGCTCTGCGCACTATGTGCCTCAGCATCTGTCTACCACTTTGTGGCTGAGTTGCTTTTGTTTCTAGTCACTTTGACTTTGTTATAACACCACTGACAGTTGACTGTGGAATATTTAATAGCGAAAACATTTCATGACAGGACCTATTGCTCAAGTGGCATCCTATCACCCTGGAATCCATGGAAGTGATTGAAATACCTGAATTCAATGATTTGGATGAGTAAGTAAATACCTCTGGCAATATAATGTATATGGAATCACATAATTGGCTAAAATGCCTTGATATGTTTTTGCTTTAACATCCCCCCTATACTGGAACTAAAGAGCCTAAACCCTGCCCCATCCCATTATCTCCACTAAACTACACCCTTGGCACTATACAGTATACTATACAATGATAGGGTATGTTCTCCTGCAAGATTTTTTTTATCAGGCTGCCAGATAGTGAAGCCTGATTCATTACTCCAGAGAACACATTTCCACAGCTCCAGAGTCCAGTGCTGGAATGTTTTACTCCTCTCTAGCTAACGCCAGGCACAGCTGCTTAGCCATGAAAACTCCTAGCACACAGTTCTAGTGGTTCTAGTAGTCTAACTGTGTAGCAAATGATGCAATAGACAATAAGCAGTTTACCTGCCAAACACTTTGGCACTTTACTATCACTTTGTAAGTTTGTGTGTTCTACAGATTTATAGCTGAGCTACTTATAGACGCTTTTCCACAGTAATAGCACTTAGACTTGACCAAACAGAACTAGCATGGCAGAAAGTTCCCAAACCGACTTGTGGCAAATATAGCAGCCTATAAGTGCTTCAGAGCCCACAACATGTGGTTCTTTTACTGCCCACAGGAGATCAAAAGCAGAATAATACATTTTCCTTTACAGTAAAATAATGTTGTTAGGGTAAAACAAAGAAGCATTTTAACACACTGTTTTACATAGATTTCACAAATAATGGTCTTTAGAAGCTGCAATTAAAGTGTTATTAGGTTTCTTTCACTTATGTCATTCCAAAGACATTTGAAATCCATATGGAAAGCGATAAGTACAAAAACAGATAGGACAAGATGGAGGTGAGAAATGAAACATGTCAATTTCTTATGTTTCACCCTCATGAACAACAATTTTTAATACTTGATAAAAGCTCCTTCTCCATTAAACTGACTTTGAGCAACGGTAAAAAATGCAAACCATAGGCATTTTGAGAGCTTGTGACAGCACCTCTTATGTGGAAAATCACTTCCTGCCCTCCAGCTGCAGTCAGCATAATAGCAACGCAGTGGGGTCATTTAAAAAAAAAAAATTACTGACCTTTAACTCTGAAGATTAGCATGCAAAAGGCTTATCACATAGCAACAGAGACAACAATCTCGTCTAGCTTGCAGCTAATAAAAACGAAAACAGGAGAAAGACTCAGTGACAGATTGATAAGTCTTTATATGCACTTCAGCTGAAGTCAGCCTCTTGTTCGCCAGCTTTTTTTTTGGTCAATTTTTGTCCTGCCAAAATAGCATTACCTTCTATACAAACTGTAGACTATAGAGCCGTCGTCAGTACTCATGCAAGGAATATGCTAACAGAGCACTCTATAAGACTGAAGTAAATTTATGTGTAAAATAAACATTTTGTGCACTCATTATTATATTATATTTTATTATATTATGGCATGGTCACATACTGAAACATATTTACAGCCAAACTGTTAAAGTGCTACACCAATAAATGGTCATAAAGTGTTGTGGCCCCCATGATGGATTAATTTCAGTTAAACAGGAAAAAAACTTTTTTTTAACCTTTAAGTTTCTAACCCCTGGTCTATGAATATTAAATTGCTATGTGCTCAACACATGTTAGCACAGGAGTGGCTAAACACCTAAACTGGCTTATGTGTATTTTTCATAAATGTTTTCTGCTTTTATTCTGACCCTAATAAATTATTTATTGTATTTAATGGTTGTTTTTATAATAAATAAAATAAATGAATAGAGGCCTGTTATATTTGCACAATAAATGTATTATGATTATATAATCTCGACATTAAAAGTGTACCTTTCATTAACTTTTCTGTACTGTTGTAGTTATAAGGGGATTATTGTAAATAAATGTGTAATGAAATCCAAACAATGTATTTCAAAGCACAATTTATCATAAAATGAAATGAAAACATACAATGCAAAACCTAATTGATGACATGGCATGTTTTTCAAACTACAATGAGTCTGTTTATATGCAATTAATAATACAATCAGTTATCTGATTGTTTAAGTTGCCATGTAGACAGCATTCCTTGATTTCCTACACAAGAATATGTCCTATAAATCTGATTAGGAAAGCCAGTAAAGACAGATGGATTTCTCAGCGCATATATACTCGTTACAGTTTCTGTTAGATTTCTTAGTCAGCAAATGTGCAAAAGCAGAACATGATACCGGAAATAAACAAGCTGAGCATGCACTTGAGCTATTTTTAAAACATTTGTGTGGGAAGGTCTCTTGCCTATTGCACATACATAACAGTTCTTAGGTTACTGCTTATCTGGGTTGCTACCTTCAAATGTCCTCTGCTTTTCCATGATATTGGTCGCCACTCATTTTACCATGTTACTTTATCAATATGTAAAAAAAGGATTACCATAGTATTACAATCAAAAACAAAGGTGAGAGTAAAATTAAGAATTTCTCCAACATTATATATTTATATATTTAATTTTGTTTCTTTTCCGCTACAGTGACAGCACTGTGGCCTCACACCCGCTGCTCTGCAGTAATCTGACTCAGCAAGAATGTTGATGACATTTGTTGTAAGGCTAAACATATGCTGAGCATAGCAGAATATTATCAGTAATTCTCAGTTTGAGAACACATGATTTTTATGAACTCAAAACAGAGGTGAGGAAAATTTAAGGTCCACTTCATCAACACTGTCAAAATAATTTTTTACATAAACATTTTCTATCTACAGTGAAGCATTTCCAACTGAATGTAGTGCTGTATCTTTATATGTACATGTAAATGATGTGTATTCCTATTGGCTGCTGTATTGTGTCTCATTTGAAAGGCAGGTCATGCTAAAACACTAATAACTTCAGCAGGAATAGACATTACTAAACTGATGTAGGCTGAATAGGCTGGATAGGCAAATAAGGTTTAATGCAGAATCAGTCTAGAATCATGTTTTATGCATTGTTTTTTATCATGAAGTATATTCTATTCTGTAGTGATGCTCTGTTGATGGCTAGAAGAACTCTTTAATGATACAGACTTTACTTTCAAATATGTATATTTATTAGATAAATAAAGTACAGCATCATTTCTAACATCTTCTGGTATTAAATCTTCCGATGTTAGAGAGAGGTTCTTCCGATGTTAAGTTCCTCTGGTTCTGGGCCTTAAGTCTGCTGCTTTTATACACTAGTTATGCCAAACATTCCAGATGGACAATGCATATTTCTCCCTTATTTGACTAGGGTACACAGAGTTCAAGATAAGAGACCTTTCCATAGGATAAGCATGTGCTACTGTTCTAAACATAATATCTGCTCTCATACCAGTTTGTCTCTGGACACAGTGTGCTGTGCTGTAAAATGCAGATCTAACTTATAAAATGTGGCAAATTAATGAACAGGGGAAGAAAGTAGCATTTCTTACTCTGAAACGTTACTTAAAAATACACTTCAATTATAACATGAAAACAAAGAACAGGTGTAGGGATTTTAGTATTTAGTATTTAGTATTTAGTAATGTTTATGTACCTTAAACTACATTAATAAAAAGAAAAAGCTGGTGAAATGGGATGTGGGCTCAAAAAAATCATAGATGGCAGTGCCATTTAATTCCAGTAGAGGGCACAAAAATCTTTGCTTTGCTTGCATTCATCTTGGAGGTGGGGGTGGGGGGGGGGCGGTGTTATAATCACTAGCACCTCTTAAAATTTAGATAAACATTTAACAATTAAAATAACAATTAAAATGCCATTCTTTAGCAAGACAGGGTCCCAAAAGCTTGATATTGTAAAAGAGGTTTATCTTGGCAGTACAACAGTTTTAGGAAATCAGGCGAAGCTTAGTAAAATGGGCTTTCAGGTGCCACAGGAGATGATCAATTTAAGGAACCAAGGAACACAAGCAATTAAAAATGCGCACCGCTGTGGAAATTGCTGCTGACTTCTCAACAGCATCTGTAAACAAGTCACATCTCTTGAGATTTGCCGAGTGTTTGAGCAGGTTAGCCTTGCTGAGCTGCAGTACTGGTTAAATGTTTTGGTATATCTTTTCTTTAATTCATTGAAACAGAAAAAAACTGCTAGCAGAAAACTGGTAACTGGACTCTCACCTATATTGTAAATGAGGGTCCCCCTATGTAAACCTTAACTTAAATAAAGAGTAATAATGTTAAATAACAATTTGCCTCTGTAAAAGCAATTCTGGTGTGTTTTAGCAAGCATCACACTGAAAGAGAGAGAGAGAGTGCATCCAGAAAGTATTTACAGCTTTTTGTTATGTTACAGCCTTATTCCAAAATTGATTCAATGCATTTTCCCCTCAAAATTGTCCCCATAGTGAAAAAAGTTTGTTTGACTTTTTTTTGCAAATTTATTAAAAATAAAAAACAAAAAAATCACATGTACATAAATATTCACAGCCTTTGCCATGATACTCAAAATTGAGCTCAGGTGTATTCTGTTTCCACTGATCATCCTTCAGTTGTTTTAAGAATTTGATTAGAGTCAACCTGTGGTAAATCCAGGTGATTTGACATGATTTGGAAAGGTACACACCTGTCTATTTAAGGTCCCATAGTTGGCAGTACATGTCAGGGCACAAACCAAGCCACGAAGTCCAAGGTATTGTGTGTAAACCTCCAAGACTGGATTGTATCGAGGCACAGATCTGGGCAAGGTTACAGAAAAATCTCTGCAGGTCCCAATGAGCCCAGCCTGGCTTGGTCTGGCCAATCTGAGTGATCGGGGTCAGGGTTAAGGGAGGTGACCAAGAACACAAGAGTCACTCTGACAGAGATTCAGGATTGCTTTGTGGAGGAAGAGAACCTTCTAGAAGGACAACCATTTCTGTTGCACTCTAATCAGGCCTGTATGGTGGAGTGGCCAGATGGAAGCCACTCCTCAGTAAAAGGCACTAGACACCTGGCTTGGAGCTTGCCAAAATGCACCTGAAGGACTCTCAGACCATGAAAAACAAAATTCTCTGGTCTGATGAAACAAAGATTGAACTCTTTGGCCTGAATGGCAAGCATCATGTCTGGAACAAACCAGGCACTGCTCATCACCTGGCCAATACCATCCCTACAGTGAAGCATGGCAGTGGCAGCATCATGCTGCGGTGTTGTGCTGGCAGCAAGAACTGTTAGACTAGTCACGGTTGAGAGAAAGATGAATGCAGCAATGTACAGAGACATTGTTGAAGAAAGCCTGCATTCTGGAACTCAGACTGGGGCGAAGTTTCCGACAGGACCCCAAGCACACAGCCAAGATAACAATGGAGTGGCTTCAGGACAACTCTGTGAGTGTTCTTGAGTGACTTAACCAGAGCCCAGATTGAACCTGATTGAACATCTCTGGAGAGATCTGAAAATGGCTGTGCTCCATCCCATGATGGAGCTTGAGAGGTTCTGCAAAAAACAATGAGAGAAACTGCCCCAAAACTGGTGTGCCAAGCTTGTAGCATCATACTCAAAAAGACTTGAGACTGTAATTGCTGCCAAAGGTGCTTCACAACAAAGTATTGAGCAAAGGCTGTAAATACTTATATGCATATGATTTTTTTGTTTTTTTATTTTTAATAAATTTGCAAAAAATTCAAACACTTGATAACCCCATGATAACTTTATTATCATGGGGTATTGTGTGTAGAATTGTGAGGGAAAATTTTATTGAATCCATTTTGGAACGACGCTGTAACATAACAAAATGTGGAAAAAGTGAAATGCTGTGAATACTTTCCAGATGCACTGTACATACATTGCACAACTATATTGTTATTTGTGTTTGCTTTCTGCCAGATGTTCGCCCATACCACGGTTTTCAAAATATCATTACAGACTGTCTGGTTTGATTTTATGATTTGGGCTTTTATACAGCTTTTTGATTGGATGCATGTATACTGGAAAAAAAAGATTTTTTTTCCCCATAGAAAATGAAAAAGATAGAAAAGTGTACACTAATCCACTGTACTTTTGCTGACAGAAACCATTTTGCATACGCTGCTTTAGAGCAGACCCCCAACCATGACGGCATTGTTAGTTTGACCCACCCTTACTTGTTTGTTTTCTTTTTTCCATTCCTCTTTTTTACCCATAGAGTCCTATTTATTGCCTGTCACATACAAACCCCATTGTTTCATTTACCCAACAGCCGCCAAACTGCCCCACACTCCTCTACTTGTCGTTTATTCATACCTTGTTCCTCTTGCTGCATAACCATCCTGCATTTCCTTTCCCTTTTTGGGGGAAAATACGACACTCTTCACAGACTCTTCATAAACTAATGTACAGCAGCTGTACAAGACAAAACAAATAAAGAACCACCAGAACTGAATTACTGTCATTTATAAATGTCAGGTTCATTCTGAACATGAATGATAAATTAAAACAATTTTGTCCATCTTGAGTCATGTCCCTTCAGTCTCCTAGCATCAAGCTGGTTCCTTAACCCTGAATGTCCAGAGGCATCCTACTCAAATATCTTTTTTTGTCTTACCATCTATCTCTAGGTATGCAAATTACCATTGAAATATTCTACTTTTGAAAGTAACAATATTTACTCCGTAAACTAGCATTACTATTGTGCTCTGTCAGCTTATCTGGTTAGTTACATTAGCCTTTTCATCTAGCCTAACCCTAACTAGGACATGGCAGAGATACAAATCTGGTATCAGCGTTTTTAATTCGTTTTTAATTCAACAACCACACAGCAACTAGTTAGCATAAGGATATTAATTTATACTAGTTAGTTCAAACTAGTATACATTTATAACCTTTTCAATTTTCTCTTTTTCCCTTTGTTGTCTACATGGGATGCATAAGTGGGCATGCACAAGTTGGCATGCACACTTTTACAGGCAGATTACATCTCCTGTTTTTAATTACTAATAAAGAACTGGGAATTGTAAATAATTTTATGATGGTTGAATTACTTTGTTTCACTTGCAGTTGAAGGATCTATTATTACATAGATAAACATAATTTTTGTATGTAAAGATTATATTGCTGGATAGAACAACAGGAGAAAAATCTTTGTTTGAGCATCTAATTTAGTAATTTCCTTTTTGCTGTTTGTCTCTGGACTATAAGTACTGCCTGACAAGTATCTGTCACTTAGGCCAGGAAAGAGCATTAGGAGGATTAAACCAGGATCTGACTTCTGTTCAACAACATGCCCAACCATGAAGGATTACAAGAGTTCAGTAGCTGAAGCATCTATGACTGTATAGGTGGGGCTCCTAAAACTCTTTGCCCAGTCACAGAGATTAGGAGACATTGACCACAAAAATCAACAAAGGGCCATCATAATCTTAAAGTGGTTAAAAATACATTAACATCCAAAGGTCTAGGGTAATTAAAAAAAAAAGTTTATAAATGATTCATCACATACGTATTGCAAAATATAGATGCAATATACATAAGGTAAAGTACCATTACTTTGTGTAAGGCAACACTTTATGTTTTTCTAATATGTTATTCCACAAATAAACAGTAACTAATATTTGTACAGAAAAATCAAGAAATCAAGAAAAGTGTTAACTAAAATATTGCAATAAATAAATTATTGAAAACAAACACTGAAAACATGTTCCTTTTTCCTTTAAAATACTTTAATGAAAAAATTGGTTCCGCATGAATAAAACTGCATTACATTAACAAATACTTAAATTAGTTTAACTGTAATCAGTCAACTTGATCTGTTGAATAAAATATCTCAAAATATTTTCTGGTGTTTTAAAGTTCAAAGCTGTATTACACACTTAGAGTGTTTATCAAAACATTAAGTGAAGGGTAACTCCAGCAGTTTCTCTGAGATATCCAAGCACCCTCTGCCCTGGTCTCCACTAAGTCTATTAACTGGTGCTGAAAGTGAATTACTTGTCTAACTTTCTATTAACACATAAAAATACTAAAAATAAGAGAGCTTTCAGTTTTAATATCACAACACAGATAGTATTCATATTTTTCCCCTTAGTGATTGTCCATGTTTTACCAAGGTGAATTTCATTAATATGATCATAAATGAATTAAACTGAGCAATTGTATGCACTGAGCAATTGTATGCACTTTTAAAAAGACACTGCTACTTTTCTCACAAAGTCTATTAGTTACAACATTTCTAACATGGCCAAATAATCTAAAACAATCTGATAACTCTTGCTTTATATGCAGTGTTTGTCACAGACAGTTGTGCCAAAATCTTGTATTGTGTACTGTTTTGCATACTTTTATAATGGCAGATATTGTGGTATAAACTTAATTTAATTATGTTACATAATACCATACAATTAATCTTAGTGGACTTAAAATACACAGACTTTGCTACCTCCGTGTAAGTTGATTGTTTTAGAACCAATTTAAAACATTTAGGTGAAATTTATCTGGGTTTCTTTGGATCATCATAAACTGTTTGCTTTCATTTAAACACATTTTTATTAATTATTGTCCATTTTATGTAAACCCAAATTATTTATTTTTTAATGTTACTGCATTTTCTTTTTGTAAGTCAAGCAAACCTGTTGGCTTGTTTGTTTGTGTTCCTTTTGTGCTGTGTTAAAATGTGTTCATGAAACAACTAAGAAAAATAGTTGAAAAGTTATTTTCTTCCATTACATTTTTTTGTCCTTGTCATGTTAAGCTGTACTTTGGAGATACATGTTTGTGTTCTGTCACTGTGGCACCAAACACAAGCAATATTTTAGGAATGTTACAACAGATCTGATTCATCTATTTAATTATAAGTAGCACGTATTTAGCCATTCAAGGATAATGTTTTTCTATGCAACTCCACATTGGACACTTTAACAAGGATTTTGACTGTGTAACAGTGTTGTTGCTGCTGTTGTTAGCTTAATCGTGACTAATTGTGCCTGATCTGGCATTTGGCCAGTCTTTTCCTTTCAAGCTCAGACGGGCTTTGCTTCATCGAGGATGGGGCAGGAGGGAGCAAACCACATGCGAGTAACCTAAAGCTGTGGAGACAGACAGACAGAGACAACACTTTCACCCTAATCATGTGAAACTAACATATTCTTGACTTATGACAGAATGGAATTACGCTGGAGTCACAGATACTAAAACCTTGTGTTCCGCACAGCCTGGTAAGTTTGACGCAGCGTTTAAATTGATATTGAACGCCTTCGTTATCTAATTTGGTTATCTCGCTTCAGAGCCATCCAGTCTTTTAAAAACTTTCACGCAGGGTGTCTTAATTGTATAGCTGGTATTGCGCTTCCGCGACGGATCGCAACAAAATCCAAGTGATTCTCTCACATACGTATTGAAAAATGAACGTACAACGTCTATACCCAACGTGTATAAACTTTACACAAGCTTGCAAACAGCAGTTTGGTCAGATCATCATTGAAGCACGTTTAGCAGTGCTCGACCTGATTAATTTTTTAACCTGTTGACATGTATTTTACCGAATGTGCTTAAAAGTAGTGTTATTGTATTCCATACACTATATTATATATAGTTATATATTATATTCGGTTGTATACAGAGCCCAGTTTTCTAAATTGTCCCCTTGAGATCATCATCGTACACTTATCCACAGAGATTCCCTAATCTTTAAATGTTCAACACCACCTGATAAACTGATTTGTGTGTTAGGAACAGTTTTGGGGCTAACGGTTCCCAGCTACTAGCAGGCCGTGACAGGCTATGACTTAGATGTCAGTACAGCTGGTACAACTGCATTGGGCGCTTAAAATATGAATTTGAATATGTGATTAAAATTATGATATATGTATATTAACACTGAAATATAGTTCTTCAGGATGTCTATTGATTGCGGATTGTGGACTAAATAGGTGATATTAATGCGAATGCTAGAGATAGAATTCATGGGGGAAAAATGTGTTTTTGTAGTATGGACATATGAAATGTATTTACATATATTGATTATTAATAGAGCCATATGCTATTTTTCAAGGAATGCAAAGCGAAAAATGTTTTGATTTTAAATTCATGAAAACATTGACATCTTACACTGAAATAAAAAACAAACAAACAAATTAATCATTAAGCAAATTAATTGTTTGGCACTGGTAAAACCCTTGGCTAAAAATCAACTGCACCATCTGAGGTACCAAAAGACAATACATTTTTAGTGAAATAATTTAATTAACGGCCCTATGTTTAATGTATCTGTTGTCATTGTTAGCTAATTAGAAGAGCTAAAGAGCTAAAAGCTCTCTACCTCCATGCTTTATAGTATTTTACTAGTCTGATTATTCTTCAGACTTTCACCATCAAAAGAGTCTACCATCATTTTGATGTCATGCTAAAGGTATTTTTGTTTCCGAAACAGATATTATTCTGAATTTAAATCTACAGAAATTCAGCAGTATTTAGATTTTTAGTCAGTACAGAACAACCACCAAATGTGTTTGATTTAAATGTAGTCTCTTTACATAAGCCACTGCCAGCATAAATAGTAGCATCCAGTTATTAACAGAATTTTTTAAATTGGAAACGTGATGCCATACAAGTCTGAGTTTTTTTTATTTGTCCTCAATGTTCTACACCATAGACTGTGCACATGTAAAATCTGGGTGATATATCATGTTTGATAGATACAATGAAAGATTAAAAATGTTAGTTGTTGGAATATACATTACCAGATTACAGTTTAAGTATAACTGAGCTAGAAGCCTGTACATATAGACTATAAATAATGTATGTACACAGTGTACAGACAAGCTCCTTTTTTGCGCTGCACAAATGGTGGTAGAACATAATAATATGTTTAAAAACATTATTAATAAATGTTATAGTGATAACTGTAAAGATGAGACAATGGGCATATAAAGCAAAGGAAGTTGACTGGTAAACAATGTAGCTCAGGAACTTTATAGTGGATTGAGAGAATTTTTCTTCAGAGAGAAAAAATGTTTTACCATTACTGTATTACAGAGACTCCCAATAATCTATGTACATTATCTGCTAAAGGGTTTTAATTGGCTAAAGCAGGAATGGAAGAGTGTATTCGATTCTACTGAAGTGCTTTGCTCTGCATTCTGCCTTTACCCGCATCTTTGTTACAGAAAGGAAATATGCCTGGTGACAGAGCTGAGCTTTATTTTTGCTGAACACTTTGGCTTGTTTTTCAGATCCTTGTTTTTCAGATTCTTGCTTGTTTTACAGAAATTGAAATTTTGCCATGGCAAAATTGTAGTGAAATTCTGTAAAACAAGCAAGAAATACTTAAACTCTGCCAATGTCCTTGTCTACTCCATTGTCTGGAATAAATGGAGAAATTCTTGGTCATGCATAAGGTGATGGTATTGTCTATGCACTTTTGCTATATGAAAGTCATAGACAAAAGGAATGGCATCCAGGAAACCAGGCACCACCCTTTTTGGCTTCATCAGATAGTGTAGGTTAAGAGTCCTTAGCCAGAGTTTCTGTGATCAATGGGGTGGTTTGATCATGTTGTCATGAGGAGAGTAATCATGTTATGATGTCTCTGACCCACAGTTAGTTGGTGCATGCATGTAATTAAAGTTGCATTGTCTAGGAGCGGGAAAGGAATTTGTTTGAAGGAGGAATGAAGTTTGAAATTTCTTCTTGTAAAGAACCTCTTGAAAAGGGCTACACTCAGACAATGAACAGGTTGTGACACATTGTTTAGGCACTTCAGAGCAGGTAGATGCCTCATGTCTTATTGAATGATAAAGATATTGTATTGTAATATCCATCTTGTACTTAAAACATGCATACAATTAGGTCCTTGGAAAATGTGTTTACATTTACCAAATATGGAATTTCACATGGAATGTGTCATCCTACAGTGGGACTCTAGAGTGTTAACTAACCTCCAGATTATGTCATCGGTGCACATTAAATACATAACTATTCTAAATACAGTAATTTACTCATAGTAAAGACCAGAATTGCACCTAAATTTGATTAGTGCCCAGCTTCAGGCCAGCTGGTCACTTGTTTGTTTATGCTGTTACTTAATGTGTTGTTATGACAGTCATTGAGAGTAACATGTTCGTTTACTAGTGTCTATTGGATACAGCAGCAAAAAAAAAAAGTTTATTTAAAGTATTTTATCAAAGTATTCTTAAGCCCATGTAGTGATATATATCACAGAAACATGGAGATTTTTATATCAGTGGCACCTGACGGTAAGTCACATTCATCCAAGAGTGTTTTTAAATGATATTGTGCATCATTGAAGGTGACCCTGCAACCCTTGCAATATTTTCTGTTTTCATTTGCACATCACATCCTCTTAACTTTTTAGAGGTTTGGAGGTTTGTGTATGCCCTAGGGTCTTGGGAAATTCCTAGTTTTAAAAGATTATGGTAACACCTGAATATTAACAGGATAAATCTGTTGCACATTAAACTTAGTTAACACAAGTGTTTCTGACAGCAATGAGGTACTATTTTTACTTCTTCAAAGAAAAGACAACTTGTGGGTTAAAGTGGAGAAATGGTCTGGATGTATATTCTTAGACTTTTTTTGACGTTGCTGGTTTTAGCCTGCCCAAAGTAGAATGTCAACATTAGAGTGCAGACTGCCTTTAAACTTACACAGCTTACATTCCTGGAACAGAGTGAACTGATCCTCTTAACCTCTTAAATGTACTGTGTATTTATAGATTGTCAACGTGCAGTGGTTTTGTGCTGGTTTTCTGGACCATGTGCTTTATCTCTCCTTTTCTGCTGATAGGGAATCTCAGAGAGTTAAAAAAAGTCTTAACGTTCCATGCAACTGATAAATGTATGCCATCTGGTTTTCTGGGTCAGATTTAGAAAGTCTATTTTTACTGGAAAGTCTATTTTTACTTGTGCAACATTCATTTCTGAATTTCCAGAACTGAGTTTAAAAATTAATTAACAGATTTTGAGAAAATGGGACTGTAACCACCATGCAAGACCTGATACACTATTGTTACCATCAGAGAAACAGTAGTTTCATAAGATCATGCTTCCCCTCTTGCTTTCTCTAGAAAAATCTAGCAAAGAATCATATTCATGTGAAACCAATCCCTGATAAATTTGGCTCAAAGTTGTCAAACAGAACATTTTCAACAGTTACAGCACCGGCTACAACACCCTACAAATCACTTAATGTAACATTAGCCCCACCCACTCTGATAGATGCACCCAGATGCCTGGATTTAATAACTGACAGTGGTCTCAGAAAATACAATGAAATATCATAAATGAAAGATACGTGAAGGAGAAAATGTTGCTTTAGTTTTGCTGACTCCTGTACCTCTTTTGCAGCTGTCACAAAAGTCTCTTGTGCAGTTGGCAGCATAACAGGATAAAGGATGGCTAAAATCTGCATAGAGCAATCATACACCACCGGCAGGTCTGCTTTTACTCCAGAACCTGACAAAGACTGGACTGATAATGAGGACAGGTCAGATCACACATACTATTGCACATACACATTTCTGTTTTAATTTTTGCTAATATACATCTTCATATAATTTACCTTTATCTGATTCAATGCATTAAAATATCTCAATGCACTTTGCACCTGATTTGGCATTTGTGACTCTTAAACTGCAGGAATTATCAGCCACAAGGAACTATGGGCAGGTAATTTTATTTTCTGTGCCTCTATGCACATTATTATTATGGTCAATTTCATTACAGTCATATAGGTGACAGATTTTAATAGCCTTTTCATAGCCTTTTAATAGCCAAATATAAATATATTTAAATATAAATAGCCTAATATTATTTGTTCTTTAATGGGCCAAACTGGCATAAGAGAAGAAACATTTGCCAGTTTACGAAGCATTAATCAAATAATGTGTTACATTAAAAATAAAAAAAGGAGTGGCCATTCAGCACATGATGCATACCTTTTCTGCAATGTTTTGGCCTTAGTAAAGCAATAGCATTTAAATACAGTGCCAAAGCGCCAGTGAACTTACCTGACTGACATGGATTACATGAAAAAAATTGCAAAAAAAAACACAGCTAATTTGGCTCCCATATATTTACAGCACATGACTAAAAAGTGACATTAAAATATGTTTACCCAGTAGGCTTAGTCATTATATTATACTAACTTCAGTGACAGCAGTAATATTTTTTTCCCAACATTCATTCACTTTGTTTGTTTGAAATATACTTTCTACAATCAGGTCACCATATAAAGTGTTAATTCTGTGTAATACTGGGTAAAAAAATATTCTTTAATGGATTTTAAATAATCTTTATTGGTTGAGCGTAGAACACATAATACAAGAATAATCATACATTTTATGTTGTCTTAGGATATCCCGCTTTGTGCTCACTTTTGGAGGTTGGGTTTCACAAAGCAAAATTTCTGCAAAGAGCAGTTCAATTGCAGAGGGCTCTGAAGAAGTTCCAAAGCAGGGTGGAGGCAGCTGGGACAACAGGGAAGGTCAAGATCAACTCCAAAAAAGGAAGTTAGTACAAAAGTAAAATATGATACACTTTATTTACAGTATACAGATAAATCAGCCTATTCAAACAGTTAAATTATACCAGTGGTTCACTATTTTAAGTATGTTTGAAGTGAAAATTTGATTGCGTAAATACTCTACACTCTATACATCTAGGTCACATGCACCCCGTTGTATGAGAAATCTCACAGCAAATTAATGAAAAACATATACAAAACTGAATAAACTGTAAACAGTTGTTCCATGTGAAATGAGACGTTCATATAGTTCAGTCATGATACACATGCTTAATGCAGTGAACATGTGCTCAGCAAAATATTTGCAAATTCTTATATTCCTAACTAACACTTGTTTTGGTCACATCTACTTTGCAGCTTCAACGGTAGTGCTGGTCATTGGCCTCTTGCAACACTAAATATGAACAACTGCAACAACACAGATGAGTAAGTGAGTTAAAGGGGAAGTCCACAGATGTTTTTTAATGTAAGAATAACTCAGTTTTGCTGACTTCATGTACCTCTCTGACATGAATATATTTAAAAATGTTTTAGGCCAAAACCTATAATAAAAATCACATAAAACAATATTTTCTAATGTCACTAAACTAATTTGTAACAATTTTTACAAATCAGATTTTAGTGGAATTAAAATTCTTAGATGTCTGGGTTTTTTTTTTACATTAAACCACACTGGTTTGAACTTGGTCTCTAACAATTTAATAATGCAGAAAGGTTACAAATCTGTGGAATTTCTCTTTAAATATTGTTGCAATGCAATATATTCACGATATATTACAATATGTAAGTTAAGTATGGTGTGATATTAAGCACACTACATAATTTCATAAAGAAAAAAGGATAAGGAGATAAAGAAAGACGACAAGAAAGAAGATGGAAAGAAGGATGAAAAGAAGGATGAAAAGAAGGAGGAGAAAAAAGATGACAAGAAGGATGACAAAAAGGATGCAAAAAAGGATGACAAAAAAGATGACAAAAAGAAGGAAGAACCACCGTAAGTAGTTGGCGTTTAGCGGATTTAGCAGCTATTTTAGCATATTCATTAACACAAAAATCACTAAATATGCACATCTGTTATTTTCAGAAAAGAATATTGGATTATGGACCCTGCTACTGACCTGTACTATCACTGGCTTACTATTGTAGCTGTACCTACCTTCTACAATTTGATGATGCTTATCACAAGGTAATTTTTGAATGGTCAGATTAAGCAGTTGCAACATTGCATTTACTACAATCTCAATCTCAAACATTGAATTCTATCTTTAAAACACCAAAAACATGCATGTATTATCTCTATTGCTCTTGATAAATTCTTGGACCACTGGCAGCAAAGCACAATTATGACACCTGCTACCCCACCAGACCCGCATCATTTTTACTTGAATCATTTTGCTCTGTTAATTTGCTTTAGCAACAACTTCCTCTTTCTTTGTGTGTTTGCACAGTATTGTGGAATTGTTAACTGTTGAAGAGTTTTTACTGGTTTCCTCCTGGCCTGGATGTTCAGTTTAGATCTATTTCTTGTGTTGTAATGTGCTTCTTCTATTTCATAAGTACAAAATATAGACTGCAAACAGGATTGTTTAGAAATGTATCCCCTTTCTAATCTGTGCTTTTCAATGACTTCTGCTTGATCTGTCTTGACAGCTAACATTGTTTACCATATCAGAGTGGAATCCTAAAAAACATTTATTATTGATTTTAATGCATGAATTGTATTTTATGAAACTGGTGTAACAGAAGTAAGTCACTAAACGAACTAGGTGGTTTTTGAGTTACCTGAAGTTTGCCAGAGTGGATGTATGGTTTAGAATACTTACAGTGCCAGAGCTTGTATTTGTGGTTTATTAGCTTGTTTTAGCACTTAAAAGTATGAGATAAATCTTACATTTCAATTAAGAAATGTTTTTAAAGAAAGACATTCAAGAAAGGCAGGATTTCTTTCTTCGCAGAATTTCACAAGTTTTTTTTTATCAAATAACATACACAAGAACACAATGCACAGGAGTAATTATCTTTTCTTATAATTTTTTTTTAATACGAAATTGTATGCTTTTAACATCATATTTAGGATCTGAATAGCTATTTTAAAACTACCATAAACTACCTAAACTCTTCTCAGTGAAACACGTTCTTTTATTGTAACCTAATCTACTACATTGACACAGGTTTTATGTCTTTGTATGTGCTTACGTACATTTAATCTTCTTGAGTTGTCTTCAGACAACTCAAGAGACTATTTCCTGCTGTCGGTTGTATATGTTCACAGGTATTAACAGCTCCTAACATTGTGCAAAAGCGGGTTGTCTGACTCATTATGGTTTCAATTCAGTGAACTGCTTACACAGTACTGTGCAAAAGAGCACTCTTCATATATAATATAATTCAAACAGTATTAGGTCATTTATATAGTGCCCTTTACAACAGATACCGTCACAAAGCAGCTTTACAGAAAATCCAGGTCTAAGCCCACAGTGAGCAACAATGGATTAGGAAAAACTCTCTCAAAGCAAGAAACCTCAAAAAGGGGAAACTATTCTTCTCTGGTTGACACCATATAGCAAAACAAGTACAAAAGCAATACAAAAAAATAAATACAATTTACAACTACATGCATTATTGAATGTAAGGAAAAGTAAAAAAGCTGTACCAATGAGAAACAGCTCAGTGCTTTGGGAGGCAGGAAAAGAAATAAGCGTTTAGTTTGTAAAAGCAGGAGAAGAAAAGATTATGTAAGCAAGCAGGACCTTGGGAGAGCCAGCGATATGCAGGTGAAGCTTTCCACAAAACACTGGACAGCATGAAGCTCCATGGTGGGTAAACTGGAGCAGAGTGCAGGCAAACGGACACCAGGTCAAGACTTACAAAGTAGCCACATCAGGCCGCAGAGGATGGTCAGCCGTTTAGCATCACACCACAGAAACATAAGTTTGCATATCAATTAAGTGTTTATATGTCCACTGTTTGCCTTTATTATAAATTCCATAAGTTTCAGGAGACACGGTTTTAGTTTTTAAAAGAAATATGCAAACACTTTTATTTTAGTGTATACACTGACATCTTGAGAACTACACAATTGATGTTGATTTGTCTTTGTACAGTAATAAAGACGTACAGAAACACCTGTAGATCTCGCAAGGTTGTTGTAAATGAAGGGTAGTCTCTGGTTTGACACAGTATTATATGTAATTTAGTTATTATTTTTTAGAGCATGCTTCAATGAGCTACAGGATAATTACACCATGCTGTGGATTGCACTGGATTATACATCAGATGTTATTTACTACATAGACACCTTTGTCAGATCCAGAACAGGTAAAGCACATTTTTGCATATTGGTGTATGTAATCATTTAATATTTAACATGTGTTTGCTTATCTAAAAATTTAAATATGTTAAATATTTTACCAGGTTTTCTGGAGCAAGGCTTGCTGGTGAAAGATCACAAGAAGCTAATGGAACACTACAGAAAAACTCCACAATTCAGATATGATCTGATAGCAATGGTGCCAACAGATGTATTTATGGTTTTTGTGGGCTTTAACAATCCTGAGTTGAGATTTAATCGTCTTTTCAAATTGTCTCGTCTCTTTGAGTTCTTTGATCGAACTGAGACGAGGACAAACTTTCCCAACATCTTTCGCATCGGCAACCTTGTACTCTATATCTTAATTATCATTCACTGGAATGCCTGCATCTTTTTTGCTATCTCCAAAACACTTGGCTTTGGGACAGACACCTGGGTTTACCCCAACATCAGTGATCCTGAACATGGCCGCCTGGCAAGGAAGTATATTTACTGCTTATACTGGTCTACACTCACCCTAACAACCATTGGAGAGACTCCGCCTCCTGTTAGAGACATTGAGTACTTATTTGTTGTTACTGACTTTCTCATTGGTGTACTTATATTTGCCACTATTGTCGGTAATGTTGGTGCCATGATCTCCAACATGAATGCTTCAAGAGCTGAATTCCAGGCCAAGATTGATTCTATTAAGCAGTACATGCAGTTCCGTAAGGTAACTAAAGATTTAGAGGCTCGTGTTGTAAAGTGGTTTGACTACCTTTGGACTGAAGAGAAGACCTGCGATGAGAAAGAAGTGCTTAAGTACCTTCCAGATAAGCTAAAGGCAGAGATTGCAATAAATGTGCATTTGGAAACCCTGAGAAAGGTTCGCATCTTTCAGGACTGTGAGGCAGGCCTGCTCATTGAGCTGGTGCTCAAGCTCCAGCCTCAGGTCTTCAGCCCTGGGGATTACATCTGCAAGAAGGGTGACATTGGCCGTGAAATGTATATCATTAAAGAAGGTAAGCTGGCTGTGGTAGCAGATGATGGTGTCACACAGTTTGTGGTACTCAGTGATGGTGCCTACTTTGGCGAAATTAGTATATTGGGCATCAAAGGAAGTAAAGCTGGAAACCGTCGAACTGCCAACATTCGTAGTGTGGGCTACTCAGACCTCTTTGCCCTCTCCAAAGATGATCTCATGGAGGCTCTGACTGAATATCCAGATGCCAAGCAGGCTCTAGAGGAGAAAGGCAGAGCCATTCTGATGAAGGATGGCTTGATTGATGAGACAGCAGCCAAAGCAGCAGATGCTAAGGACCTAGATGACAAAGTGACCATGCTTGAGACCAATCTCGAAGTGATGCAGGCCAAACTTACTCGTCTAACAACAGACTGGGCAGCCAGTCAAGGCAGGATCAAGCAGAGGATCAGCAACATGGAAGCCAGAGTGAAAACACTCAGGGTGGATGACCTGTCTGAGGTAGTGGAGGATAATAAAGACTAACACTTAAATAGATTTTAAGGTTGGGACAAAAATATATGAATGCAATAAATGAAAAACTCAAATGGATAATAACTACAGAACACCAGCTGAAAAACTCAAAAGAACATTTTTTAATGGAAATCTGTAGTTCTTTTGGCTGGATATTAGTTACAGGATTCAATTATACTCTGTAGAAATGTATTTAATGAAAATGAAAATGTTGTGTAGCATTTTACTACATTTAGTAAGTGTAATATTATATTAGGAATATAAGTTTCCTTATTGGATGCAATGAAAGGTGGCTCCTTCACATACGACTATTTCTCATGACACCCAATTTACATATATACTACTGTGCAAAAGCCTTAGGCAGAAGTCTTTATCTTAAGCTCATTATTTAAAACTGTTTATCTTGTGGATTTTTACCAATAAGAACACCAAATATCCTTAGAATAGATGTAAATAAGCATAAATACAATACAAAGTAGCATAAATATCTTATTTTGAAAGACAGATTTGTCCTGGACACCCCAGACATTGCATAGATTTATTAAATTCCTTCATCAGCAATCTTGATTTAGCTTAATGAAGCACTGAAAAGTCAAACCAGCTATTAGATGATTACTGCAAATAATACTGGGTTGCCACCAGGAAAAGCTTGAAAAGGTTTAAAGACACACTGACCACTACTTACTGTAGTAATATTATTTGTATACTTAAAAAATCATTTTTTTTTTTTTGCTGAGCAAATAAAAGCTTCCTGTCTGGAAAAACAACTTTTTAAATATATTATCCCCAAGTGCCTAAATCTTTTGCACAATACTATATATATGCATAAGGAAAGCTATCAGTGTTTTCAGGACTGTTATAAAATATTTGCCATGTAAAATGTATGCCTTTGTTTAAGCAAGAATGTCAAAGACTGCACGAAATGCAGGATACATTCTTTAATATATCTGACATTTTTAGACAGCAACTGTCTTTATTTTAACATGGATTCAAATTAGCATTGTGTTGTTTAATTAAATACTATATCAATAAAATAAAGTATCTATGTTTGTCATTTACTTTGGCAAAAGGCATAGTTTAAAGGAGCAAAATAAAATAATCAAATAACATGCAGGTAGAGGCAGATGTGACAGAGAAACAACCTTTAAAGAAGCTTTAAACAGAGAATTCTTTAAAAACTGTAAAACAAAACTTTACAGTTTATTTAATTGACTCCTATGGAGGCTAATATAAAAGTCTGAATATTTGTGTTGATCAACAGCATACTGTAGAAGTTTTAGTGGCTTATTCTGGTACTGCATTGTGAAGAAACAATGAAGGTTAACTCATCAGCAAATCAAATGGAACCAAAAGAAAATATTAATGTAATGACTTCTAGTTTCTATCTTTTTTATGCTCACCACATTTTGAAAGTCTGTGACAATGGCTTGAAAATCATTTTGGTATGAAAGATATTGCTTTCAAAAAATCTAAAAGATAATTTATTAGATTTTTGAGTCCATTTATGGGGCCAAAATAAAAATGTCATTCTGATGACCTGTTTTAAAGGTGGGAGGAACATTGGAAAATCGACAACTGCTTTGGGGCAAAAACTGAGCAAGCTGCTGTCCTGCTAGCTTGCAGAGGGAAGCCCAGAGAGCTATGGTTACTCGCAGATGTCTTGTCTGTATATATAAGCCTAATTAATTTGTTAAGCTGGTAGTCAGAATTTCTTTATTGCAGTAAAGGGATTCTCAATGGTTATTTGATGAGCAGTGTATGCTTGACATTCTAGAATGCGGCTGAGAGATACAACGCTGCACTAAACTATAATGTTAAATGCCAGTTTTAGGGTGTTTTTTTTTTTTTTTACAGAAAAAAGGTTAAAATTAGGTATCCTTTTTTACAATCCAAATAACTGCAGAATTTGTCTTTGTCTAAACCTGCTCTCAATAGACCAGTCTACAAAACAATTACCTTTGGGGTGTCATGAATAGATGTGTTTTTTTGGTCTCGCGTCTAGAACACACTCTAAGCGGGCACCCTGTGCATCTGTGTTAAAATAATCGCATGTTTTTAAAATGCCTCAAGTGATGTACATTTACATATATAATTTGTGATGCATCTATTATTCTTGTAATTTTTTTCAGGTATGCATTTTCTTCTTGTAATATGGCACATGTGACATTAATCACATGACATTTAATGACATGATGTTTTGCGTGTTTACTTGTAATCATGTTATTTAGACACTTTACACTTTTTCAAACTCAAATGCAATAAATACTGTATCAATGTAAAAATAAAGTACTAAGAGGAAGGGAACAGCCCCTTAGAACAACTTTATAGGAATCACTGGCATGTGCTGCATTTTGTATTTTACCCCTCCAAAACACAATGAACTTGATAAGAATATCTACAGGCAAGAAAGACTTTGTAGTCATTTTTGTAGTCATTTTAATTAATATGCCCCAAAGATTGTAGATATTTCATCCTGCCCAACACTTTGGGCGCCAGTTTGGTGCTTTGTGATTTCAAAGTTGATTCCAATAGCTGTCCACATATTTCTCTAAGAAGCAAACACACAATATAAATTATTTTTCACCAAAAGTATGCACTCTGCATTATTAAAATACAACACATACATGCTTTTGTGCCTATTTAACATATTTTTAATACTGAGAGGGTGCTGCTCATTTAACCTTTTAATGTTTAATTTAAAATGTTTGAATTTCATTACCTGTCATTTTTAGGGCCAAAATGTGAATTTTCAGGGGGTGCAAACTCTGCTTGAACCATTTCAGGAGTAAGACTAAGCCCTGCACCTTCAGTTCTGTTGAGGGAACAATTTTTCAATTTAGTTCACTTTGGTTCATGCAAACTGAAAATGCGTAACTTACTACTAATAATAATTTACTACACACATGGTTGTATATAAAATATATAAAAATGCACATATGTAAGGTTATGAAGCCTATTTATATTTCACCTCTATTTCTTTCATAATAGAAAAATAGATTCCCAGAACGTTTTTTGAGAACTACACTACCAAAAAATCATGGCACTTTAATTCCGGCACCACTCTTTACTGATCATTGCTTATTATTTAGTATTATTGCTTATTGCATGAGAGGACCGGCATCAGAACTAAAACATATGTCATCTGGAAATCAGAGAAAAAATACATCCAAAAAATACAGGAAAACAATACAAGGGCATGTATACATTTCAAATGCATGTATTCATTCAAAATATGTTGCAAAAACTTATTTACCTTAAGCAAAAAGATTTCCGACGATTTACATGCATTTTCAAATGTTTTTGTAAATATTCTTTTCATATAAGCAGGATTGATCTTAACACAATATACATTCATATTATGGCCTGGCATTTACCCAAAAATGACCCCCTGACCAATCTAACATGTAACGCTTGGTTGCATCCCCATTTATATCGATAACACAAAAATTATGGCTTACACTCCAGTGAGAATCTCTTCTCTTAAGCCGTCAGGAAGGTTGTGCAGGACTGCTGGGGCATCCATGGGCAGAAAAGAACTGTTGAAGGGATCAGACCTGCACACAATAAAAATGACCAGTACATTACATGATTTAGCACAGAAATGGACTTTGTTTTAAAAAAAATGTTGATATGAAATTCTTATTAGCCAAACCAGGGGCTCATGGGATTTCTTGTTTAGCCAGCTAATTTTAAGGTTAGTTAATCTAACCCTTTGCAACACATGAACACCCACACTACTACTTGTTGCAATGTTACCTGTATTTAATTTTATTTTACCAGTTTTTAAAGCCAATGAACACTTTGTGCTTATTTCCTTAAATGCCTGGGAGTGTTTGTGTGTGTATGTTTATTCTTACATGTGTGGGGTCCAGTTACTGCTGGTTAGTGTCAAAGTACAGGCAACAGTGGACAGGGCCATGGAGGGAAACTTCTTCCAAATCATGATACCTTTTATAATGTCCTGCATAAAATATCACCAACAGATAAACATAACTGATTTTTTTATGAGCCCTTTCAACTACAATAATTAAGGTAATATGTTGCAATACTTTACAAAATTACAATACAATTACAATAATTTCTTTAACTATTTAGCCTTGAGCCATGTGTTCCTGAAGAGGAGTCATATCATGACTTGTACTTAAATGATCTTAGTTTGGTGTTTCTTCTTGTATCTTGCTTTAAAATCCATCTTTAAATAAGTGTTTAAAAGTCCTGTTTGCACTGCATCTGTACCATAAAGCCTCCTACTATAGACAACAGAAAAGCAAAAGGTGGCTCAAAAGGTTCAACAGGTTTTCTGTTCTTTTGTAAAGTCAAGGAAATGTTCTGGAATTATCACCTGTGATAAAAGTATGCAATAGATGCAGCAGATAGAGATAAGCTGCTGTATGAGAACTTTACGCATTTTTCAGAGTTTACATTACTTATTTCTTTCTACTTCTACAGACAAATGTTTTTTCTTCTTTTTCTTTTTTGGCTCATGAGCGTGAAAACTTACCTTGCGTAAAAATTGTCACAGGCTTACCTTTCTGTCTAAGAACTTCTTCTGTGTGCAGGGAATATAGATTCCTATACTGTTGCCCTTGGACACAATGTGTTTTGGCAATGGACAAAGGTGGTAATCTAGGTTACTCTCTAGGTAAATTGGGGTTGACTTAAAGGCATGCACCCCAGGGGCAGGGTTCTGAAATAATAATGAAATACAGCATATTAGGCTTATAAAAGCATGCACAGACATTGCAAAGTACAGTTTACCCTTGAAGGAAGCCAGAGATGTAGAACCTCATCATAAAATCATGATATTTCAAGACAATTTCACAATACATAAAAAGAATTATGATATTTAGCTTGTAAGACAAATAAGTTGAACAGACAAAAAAAGTACAATGGTTTTTGATTGTTTACATATGATTTACATACTTTGCTGCACTGAATCTGATTAAACAGTCTAATTATGCCATCTTTATAATGAAACTTAGACGCAAGTACTAAAAGGGCAATTTGCATCTCCATGATATTCTCAGAAATAATTATTTTGATGTGACGTATTTTATTACAATAACAAAACCTTGTTATATTGCATGAATTGAACCTGTTAATGTGTGTATTGTTACTACAAGCAGAAATGTAAAAGTAAGTACTTACAAAGATCCTGAGAGAATGGTTATTTAGCATATTTAACAGATTTCTAGGAGGGCTGAAACTCAAGAGAGTGTTGAGCTCTTGCTTTAATCCACACTCTTCCTGCTTCTCTTCTTCCTCTGAGAATTCCAGTCTGTGACACATCACTGTGGGCAGCAGCTCATCCTGTAAAACATATAACACAAACTGACACTCTCACCTATACTGAGTATCTAAAACATATTATAGTAGATACAAAAGGCATGCAAGGAATATCATAATTAAAAGACATTTTGTGTTACCTGCGCGCCTGTGCGTAATGGCCTGTGCAGGTCAGCGTGAACAAAGTAGACACCTGCACCACAGGCAAATATTTCCTGATAGCCTATCAGCTTGTAATACTGAGGAATCTAGATAAATACATATTCATGGTAAAATAATACTGAAGTGTGTAATCTTGATTTTCAACATTATTATGATTTTTTAAATAATATATACCTCACAGTAAATACTGATTCATAAACAATCTTAAAATATATGTACAGCAAGTCTCCCAAAAATAACAAAAGCAGTAATAAAGACAAAGAGTGAACATACAAAATACTAAATCATTTGATTTCTGCTTTTTTTCCTTACACTGAAAGATGATAAACAATAAATAGCACTTTGACCGAAAACTAGCACACATAACAACTAATACGGCAAAAAAGCAGGAATTAAGGGAAGAGACTACTGAACCTGTAAATTAAAAAAAGGAATGTTGGTTGTCAAATCTGCTCCAAATGGCCTCACATGAACGGGTCCAAGTTGGCTGACAGCCTGGAAAAAAGCAAAAACATAGTCCTTATTGTCAATAAATATATGAACATTAGACAGGAAATTAATATGTTGAGGATACAGCAAATATTATTTTATTCCAATCAACTCATATTTGATACCATTTAATTAATTGGGTTTGTTAAATAAGGACAACACAGAGATAATGTATGACAATTTATGCTCAGGTATGGGGTTGGGAACCCTTTAAATGAATAAAACTAAAGTATCTACACTCCCAGAAATGCTGACCTACACAAATTATCAGGGAATGTTTTTGTGTAGGTGTCATAAAGCTCATTAAAAAGTGTGAATAACCTAATACCTTAGACAAATACGCCAGAAAATACATTCTCAGAATCTCTGAGGACAGCTCTTAACACAGGAATAAATGTTAAATGTTGAATGTTACATTATTAGTGTCTGTGTCAGATGCATTGAGGTCACAGATGACATTTTACTGGAAAATGTAGTTTTTTTTGTTATGTCAGATCAGAGGTTCTCAAACCTAGTCCTGGATTTCAACCCAGTCAACGACGATTTTCTTCCTCATTTTAGGTTGAGAAGTCAGTGACTGCTTCTACATGCACTAAAAGGGGACCTAGTATGATTTTCCTGTTTTTTGTGTGTTTAATGTTGTTGTTTTTTTTGCACATGTAACTTGTCTACAAAGTTACAAAGCTTAAAGTACAGTCGGAGAAACTCTTTCCCACAGTAACCAATTTTTTCAGTTGCCTGAAAAACCTTGTTGGAAATTCAGCCCTTTTCTCTAAAAGATAGTGATGTCATCTCATCATAATCCCCACCTGCAAGCAAAAGATGCTATGTTCTGCATTGTAAGGAGAAAGCTGTATGCTCTGCCTTAGGTAGAGTCAAAAAGTCAGTGGTTAAAATTATTTGTACCACTGTTTCCTGAGCTGTTACAGACATTTGCTGTGGCCCAACAAGAGGTTCAGGTTCACAACCTGTAAGTGTGTATATTTGTGTATTTGTGATGTATAAAACAAACAAGGTCGCTACTATGAGTGTTCAAGTGTGCAGCTGTTCGCTGTAACTAAGCCCGGTGCTCCTTGTCTAATGTGGTTAACTTGGCAACAATTTTTTTTTGTTTGTTTTTTTTCCTTGTATTTTATTGTTTCTTTAAAATATATGCCAGTTTTTATTTGATGCCCATAGTTACAGAGTGCTATTGTGTTCATCAACTCTTCTTTTAACAGCACTCTGTAACATTCTGAGGAGACCAACTGCTGTAGTTTAGAGACATGTTTCCTATTCTTGCTTGTTATAGGATTTAAACTGCACAACAGGTCTTGTTTTTGTCATATTTTGCATTAAAAAATATGCCAAATATGTTTGATGGGTGACAGGTCTAGACTGCAGGCAGGCTAGTTTAGGACCCGGACTCTTTTACTCTGAAGCTATGCTGTTGTAAAATATGTGGAATGTGGTTTGCCATTGTTCTGATGAAATAAGAAAGGCCTTCCCAAAAAAAGGATGTGAGAATGTTACTTTAAAAGCTGTATCAGTTGTACAGCCTTATTAGTGCCTTTACAGATGTGAAAGTTTTTCATGCCATGTGTATTAAGGCACCCCCATGCCATCATAAAAGCTTGATTTTGAACCGTGATCTGATCCCAAGATGGAGGGTCCTTGATTTACGATTATGCCGTTCACAATTTTCAAAAATAATTTTGATTTGTTGAAACAGGACACTTATCAAGGTGACAATGTTTCTGTATCGTGTGTATATATGATTTATTCTTTGCATGGCAGAGTTTTAACTTGCATTTGTGGATGCAGCAACAAACTGTGTTTACATTTGATGGTTTTAGGAAGTGTTCCTGAGCCCATGCAGTGATTTAAACTACAGAACTATGTTTGTTTGTGTATGTTTTTTTAATGTAGGTTTTTTGTTGTTTTTAAATTAAAGCATGTTACCAATGTTCTAGATTAGTTATGAGTTTGAATGTGATTGTACCCATGTTCAGTAAAGTATGTCCAATATGTCAACAGTCGCTTCAAAGGAATGCATTAGAGGTGTTGAGCATGAAAAGGTTAGTTCACAGACTATTTGCAATTTACCACTACTACTTACCAGCTCATCTGGCTGATCTGCAAGACAAAAGATGGGCAAAGAAAAGGGCAGCAGCTTATCTGATGACAGCTTCAAAAGTTGTGGTTTTCCATCTACTACTAAAGCAGGAGAAACAGAAACAACATACATTAGGATTTGCTGAGTGTGAGTATGTGTGCTTAATATTTTCCTAAGCTATCCTTGGGGAAACCCAGTTTTTAAAGTTATCATACAATACCTAATTAATCGAATCAATTTTTCATTATATCAAATCACGTGAGCTGCTGAAAGACTTGAAAAATCCTACAACAACATAAGGTCATGTACTCCTCTAATTGTTTTCAAATATATTAATAAAACAACTATTTTACTATTTTTTGTTTATTAGTATTTATTAAAATGTCACATACAAATGTTTTAAAGCAAAAGACTGCTAAGAAAAAAAAGTGTGTATTCTTGTGTGCATGGGTTAAAAATGCAACTGATTTTAAAAAGTGAAGTAAGAATGACTTTTGCCTCACTTGTGTCTTTCTCTCCTCTAACTTGTGTCTTCATATGGGAAACCAGCTCTTGCAACAAAAGGCATCTATTATTCATACGACACTGTAGAATGACCTGTAAGACACAACATGTCCAAACATAACAACACGACCCATGTTAATAATTGTTATTTATTTTTTATGCTTTTTAGCTTCAGTTATAGAACTACAAAGAATGCCTAGTTATTGTACCCTACCAACATCACAGAGAATAAAAATAACAAATTTCTCTATGTTCCATGTAAATTAGCTTTAAAGGCGCCATCAAATTTACTTAGCCTTGCTGAATAAGGAGAGTTTAGAACATACACTGATCAGCCGCAACATTAAAACCACCTTATTGTTTCTCCAATATCTGTCCATTTTATCAGCTACTTACCCCCACAAGACAATCACAGAGCTGGCATAATCTGGGTAGTGGATCATTCTGAACTGCAGAGACATGGTGGTGGTGGTGTGCAAGTGTGTTTTGCTGGTGAAAGTGCATTAGATACAGCAGAGCTGATAGGGTTTTCGAACACAGTGTCCACTTTACTAGACACTCCCCTTATAAATGTAAAGTCAGAGACAATAGCTTATCTTCTACTGCATAGTTTAAGGTAGTCTTCCTGTAATTCTTCATCAGTCACAGGATGCTGCCCATAGGATCTTGTTGGCTGGATATTTTCGGTTGGTGGACTGTTCTCAGACCAGCAGTAATGATGGTTTTAAAACTCCAGCAGCACTAATTAAATAAATGGATGCATCCAATACAGACATAGAATATTATAATTGTTTGTGTGGTATTGGGTTAAGCACATTGTGTTTGTCTATACTTGGGACTTAGATGTAGATCAGACCACATTTTATGACCAATTAATGCAGAAAACCAGGTAATTTAAAAGGGTTAACATATTTTTCCTTGCCACAGTAGGAACATCTGGACCACTGACTTTCTCATCATATAAAAGTTCCTCAGGTATACTGTCATACACTTGAATACAGTCCAAGACCTGAACAGTTCTGAATTTTACTTTTTAGTTCTTTGGGGCTCATTTGTTCTATCTCCAGGCAAAATAGACCTGGACTGACTGTTTTTAATGAAATGATATAGATGCAATTTACATTCTTATCATACAAGTACAAACAAATTATAATCACCACAATATAAGCTACCTTACGAACAGCCTGTTGAAAAAGTCTAAGCACCCTCTGTCTGACCTCCAGCTGGCTATTGCCATAGATGTAAAATGTAGGAATGCAGTCAGGCATCTGCAAAACAAAAATGTATTTGCCAGTTCTGTCAGTAGAAGAAGTTTTGAAAACAAAGTCAACTGAATAAGAGTGAAGTTTAAACATGTGTGTCTAAACCATTTTTTTTTGCTGTTTGTCATTACCTGCCCTGCATTTTGCAGCAAGCGGTGTGATGGCTGTTTTGGTAAGTCTCTGACAAAATTTGCCGCTCTGCCATTTGTGTGGTTTTTTTTCTGTAACACATGTCAATTTAAATATTTCCAGTTCACTGCTATCAGAGTGTATATACATAGTATAATCAAATGATAAATCAACATATATTATGACAGTAGTGTACAGTATTAAGAGTGTCCACCCTTTTTACAATTTCCTTTCTTTTCAGGACACTTGCTGGCTATTTCTTAAAGATATTTACAGGCATATATTCCCTACAAGTTCAGTGTTAGAGGATTGCATTTTCTACTTTTTAAAATCCAAGAATCACATTCAAGGAAGCAGATGTCTCAGCACTGGGGTGACCAGTTAATTGTTTTAGAAACACAAGCAGAAACATCTGTGGATTTTTTCAGCTATGATGTAAGTGTTCTGCTTTCTTTTAGTCTAGGTTCCTTTCTTTCACCCTTTTTATCTCTTTTTCTTTTATTTAATATATATACGTCCTTTTGATGTGTTTATCTAATAAAGCCTCTTTTATATAAGCTAGTCTTGGTGTGTTTTCAATATTATTACCAGTGTGTGAATTCCTGAACTCAAACCAACCTCAACCTCAGAAACTTAATATTTTATAAGGGTAAATTTGATTCATCTAAATTAATTAATTCGATTAATTAATTGGTGGATTAAATAAATACCCCTAGTTACGTTACATAAGAATAGAGCATGACTTTCTAGGGTTAGGGTTAGGGTTTAGGGTTAGTGGTTTACCAGGTCTTATATTTTTGTTACAAGTTTAGAATTCTTTATCCTCTTTATTTATTTTCTATATTCCTCCTTTTTTTCACCTATTTACTTTTTTATGTAATTGGATTATATACCTACTTAAAAACAAATGTGGTCTTTTTTGCAGAATACCACATATGAAGGAGCCAGCCATTTGTGCTAAACGCTATAAAATGGTCATTTTTAAAACAAAAAAGATTTGTACTTTTGTCACAGTCAATATTTGATTAGCTGCACTAAATACTTAAATTAATCCAGTTTCAAAAGAATTTGCAATATTTTGCTTGTTTCTGGGCATTAAACTACATGCATAACATTAAAGCAACTGTGTAGGCATATCCAATGGAATGAGTTAAAACTATGAATATTCTACATTCTTCTCTTAAAACGATAGAACGTCAGTAAAATCAGAAATTATTAATGACTGTGTACTCCCATGTACCATGTACTCAGTAACCGCAAATGCCTGCTCCTTTAAAATGTTGATTTTATGTTCTGTGGAGCACAAGTCTTCACCTAGGTGCACCTGCCTAGAAAAGAAACAAAATTACAGCAAGCTCAAATAAAAATGTTGTTATCCATGTATACTGGTCAAAACATTTTTCCACACTTAGTTGTTGGTGTGTTTTATGTACATATAAATATTACAGGTCATACCATCGAAGAAGATTGGCTTTCTCCATTTGGACATTTACTCGAACTTGATTTTCAAATGTTGCTTCTCTCATCTGTCTTATCTGGTCTGCAGTCTTTGTGTGGAACATGGCTTTTATCGACGAAACAACAAGGGGAAAGTAAAAATATTTATTATAAATGTTGTATTAAGCCTAAATGTTTCAGGTCCCCCTTAAATGGCTCTTATTCTATATTTTCAATGAAGCCTACTTAAGACATTTTGTGAGTTTATGTAACATTTAATTCATTTTCAATTTCAAACCTTTTTCTTAATGAAACTTAATGAAACTGTTTTCGTTATTGTACCTCCTTGACTTATTTATATAAATACTTCCTGTTTTTCTGATTGGCTGTCCATTATTGCACATTATGCAAAATGCAGTCTGGGCTAAAACACTGTACTTTAGTGTGAATGGGTGTATGTAAATTGCTGTAGGTAAAAGGTGCATATTGCGTAATTGTAACACCTCTTAGAACCTCTGCTGACCAAACTCAAAATTTTTCCATTTGATATGGTTCAGATGAGACATGACTAGCCTTTATTTTTCATTTCTGTACTCTAAAAATAGACAGAAGGTGAATAATTTTTTTGCTTGCAATATGCATGAAACTTTTTACATTTTTATGACTAATATCTGGTAAAAGAACATTACCAGTGATAATTAAACATTACTATTGACATTAATAACACAAACCCAATTCCAAGAAATATTGGGACAGTAGGTAAATTGTAAAAAAGCAGATAGCAGTGTTTTAAACAATTTATTTGACCTGTATTTCAACAAAAACAAAGACAACATATTTTATATTTTTTCCTTATTAACTTCTTTTTTATAAATACATGTTCTGAAATTAATGCCTGAAATGCATTCCAATAACGTGGGACAGGGAAAGGGAAAGGAAAGGGCTGGCCTCTTATGACACTCACCACTTCTGCCAAAAAATCATCAGCAAAAAAATTGTATAAAAAAAAAGCATTCCTTACTCTGGTATAGCAAGGATTTAAGGTATTTCACCCTCTGCAGTGCATTTTAATATAAAAAAAACAGGAAATTCTGAGAAATCGTTTAAGATCATCTGCTTCAACTATAAAAGTGGATAGAATTACAATGGCTGCTACTTAAATGTTGCAGACAAGGTTGTGACTTTATTTAAGATAAAATCATTCCTCTCTTTCCTGTGCAAAGCCTTAATATTATTAAAGGTTTGAGAAGTTGTTTAGAGTAAAATGTGCAGAGCAACCTAACATTTTGGTCATGGCTGTTACATAACAGTTTAGGATTCTGGAAGGATTATAGGCTTGTTTTACAACACACTTTTACAAATACAGAATTTGTATTTGAATGAGAAGAAATTGTATTAAGGGTTTATGGTATGTCAGTTCAGTAATGTACTGAACATATTATTTAACTATGATGACCATTCAATGGCATGTTTCAGTTAAAGTACAATGGCACATCAGATAACATGCATATCAGAAGCATGGCTTAAAATTAGATTAACTAGTGTCTTTAGTCCCAAAATACTTATTAAATGCTGTTAAGGAGAAAAGTAATAAACCACATTGGTTGGAATGTCTTGCAGGCATATATATTAAAACTTACCATATGCTACTTCACATAATAAAAAAAAGTTAAGCACTTGTTCTCCTTTTCATTGCTTTTTCTTTCGTTTTTTTCCATGTGTGCTACAAGACTGCTGCTAAACATGTAATTTTATTACATACTTACCCTCTCTGATGTTCTTGTAGCTCATTTTGTTTTGGGGTTGAATGAGCATCTTGGCAAGTCCAGCAGGGGTGGACACATCCACAGTAGGAGCATGAGGATATAGGTTAAATTTAGTCTTCTTTATATTTAGCTGTTGAAATAATATATATGAATTATGAGATTTGTCTATTTTCTATCAAATATTTATATATAGTAAGCAATTTTTTCAGACAAATAAATAAGAAATCAGAGTTCTAATACCACAAATGCTTAACTATACAGTGATGTGCCAAAAGTCATGGCATAGCAGTATGCAAATCGATAATGAAGTGGCATTACCTCAGACGATGGCTTGGGAGTGCCCATACCTTTGTAAGTTGTTAGGTGTTAGCTTGTGAGTGAGTATAAACACCAACCAGTGTGCTCATGACAAGGTAAGGTGAAGTACTAGAGTTTGATGCAGACATGCAAGTGAGTGGGGCATTCCATTTCTAAAGCCATGCAGGCTTATAACGTTCCTCAATCCACAGTGTCACAAATGCACAGGAAATATGAAATAATTGATATTATCACTCACAGTGGACAGCATAGCACCATAGGTGCTTAATGATTGTGACTGGCAGCCTCTGGCTGGAATTGTTCATGTAAACAGACAACCACTTTCATGCCAAAGGCCCCACACGCATATCCCACAGTGGCAACATGTGGCGTAATCTGATGAGTCACAGCACAACACAGTTTGTGGTGCAGACCTCAAGAATCCGGTCAACAGTCAACAAGGCACTGTGCGGGCTGGAGGTGGTTCTATACAGGAGTGGAGTGTGTTCTCATGGCATGGGCTGGGTACTCTGTTCCACCTAAACATGTTATTGACAAGTGCCCATGATGTTTCACTGCTAGATGACAATTTGCAGTCCTTAATGGATCTCATATACCCCCACAACAATGGAATGTTCCAGCAAGATAATGCACTATGCCGAATGTAGTTTCTGTCCCATGTCTTTTGGCATGTCAGAGTAAATATGGTTATATTAGTTAAATATACTATGTGTCAATGTGGCTATTTCTTTTCCTTTAAGAGATTGGCAGATTAATTTAGAACATGACTTATAATAATTCAAGTTTAATGTCAACTAACCATTTAAAAAAAATTACATTTTAATGGATTTTGCAATTGAGTCATCACGTTTAATCATGTACAAGTACAGGTCTGTAGCACTGATGACATACTGATAAAGTTACACATGGTGATAAATACCTTCTCAGTGTTTGAAGCCACTTTAAGCCTAGGTCTTCCAGCAGCAGGCAGGGACAAAAGAACTTCAGTTTGGTCTTTGGCAAACATCTCATTACTCTCTTCCTTTATTTTTGGTTGCCTAATGCAGAGACAGTACTGTAGCACTTACTGTATGCTTGATGAAAACACTTGCATAACAAAGCATTATGAGACCTGCATTAATTACACTGTAATAAAATAGAAGATAAAATCCTGAATGCCATTGTGGCATCACATGTATTGCACAGGAAAAGACATACATTAAAGAGAATAAAACACATAAATAGAGAGTTACATACATTAAAGAGAATAAAACACATAGAGAGTTACAGAAAAGCTATTAACCATATGGTATATATATATATATATATATATATATATATATATATATATATATATATATATATATATATATATATATATATATATATACCAGCAGTGGGACACCATTAGCAGTTAGCTACTGGCAGCCAGGGCACCAGACATTATAGGGACCCTGAAGCTGTTAGTTAGCCATATAAATTCTAGGATAATTATTCATGTACATACTAACAAGGCTCATCTACAGAAATCAGAAATCAGTTATCAAAAATAACTAAGCTAATATTAAAGACGTGTGTGAATAAGCCCAGATGATGTCCAATGCCATAATATGCTCTGGCCCCATCCCAGTTCTATGTGGCACCAAAGTCTAAAGCAGGTTATGGCATATATATATATATATGCCATATATAATAATTATCAAATAATAACAGCATCATATTAAAAAACATAACGTTTTGCCCTATTAGAAATTTACAGTGTATCATTACTTAGCCTATTAAATAACTATTGTGGAAAGCAAATAAGTAAATTTACACATACTGTAGTTCTAGCACTTTTGTCTACCCATATGTATTTTTTGAATTTCCCTGATGTAGCAGCTCATTTCTAATTCTTCAGGTTAAAAGATGCTTCCTCCTTTAAAAAGCTATAACCTGCATTTGGCTAAAACAGGGCTGCTTTGTGAACTCAAGCAACAGATCAGCATTTGACACTGCAAAGCCTTTACTTAGCATTTAGCAGTTTTAATATCTGTTATTTCACTTGTTTGAATGTTTTTAACATAAAGGCTACAAATTCAAACTACTATGCAGCCTTTCAACACACCTTTAGCCTAAATATCTAAAATGCTATGATGGACACTTGCTGCTCATCCAACACTTTCAGCCTTGACCGTTTGCTATTTTATCAGAACGTACGTGGCTGCCAGGATTTGGGAAGTGTGTAAATACCAATAAATACTGATACTAATCAATAACCGTTACTCATCATTCTCATGTAATAGAGCTAATGTACTTCCATCACCTCAAAGTCCCTTTGTTATCCTAATGTTACTACCTGCTTACGTACTACACTTTCTCGCTCAGTCTGTCCCTCGGGTTCTCTGTCAAAAGCTTGTATCTCTGACTGCTCCTCTACCTGCCTGCTGCTGCTGTCTTCACCTTCAACCTGCTGTGGCTGGAGCACTGCTGTCACAGAGGATGTGGAAGCTACAGCAGCGAGTATGTCTGGGATCTTAGCACATTTTGCAGCATCTACAGTGACATTATTCAATCTCTTCGCACATAACTTCTCCGCACCCCCTTTCTATCTCCATGTTGCATTTCCTTTAACACACACGCTCAACACTGAAACTAGCGGGAGTTACAGCGGACTACGCAGAAAAAGGGTGTGGCCGCTTTCGTCCTATATCCTGATTGGTTTAGTCCACTGTCTATATTAATGATGGGCCAATGGGCCGTCCCCTCTAAAAAGAAGAAAAAAAAATCCAACAGCATCAGCCCCTGAGGACTGTCAGCCCACCGGCAAATAGCCAGTACGCCAGTCTAGCCCTGGGTTATGGTCGCTGCTGGTTGTCCAATCAGTGGACAGAAAACAATGTGGGTTTGTATATAATTGGTTTACTTTTCAGGGCAGGCCTGGTCTTTTAAGTATCCATCCTTGCATGCAGGTGCTGCTCTCATTTCCTGTAGGATGATACATTGTCTTTAGCCGCTAGTGTAAAACAGTATATAGACGCCATATAGGCTCCAGCCAATTGAGGCTGTGTCAATTTCTTGCATCAAACAAAAGGTTTGTTCTACTAATTAATATCAGACTAGTCAATCCGCAAGGGCAGCATCTGGTCTGTCGAAGATGCTTCTCTGACTGTGTGATTGTTTTCCTGTTACAGTTCACAAACAGCCAGAGCCCAGAGCCCAACTTTACCAGCAAAAGTTAATAACAAAACTAACAGGTTAACAGATTGTGACTGGTTAAACAGTTATACACACTGACGCACACTAATTATGAGAAAGTGTCCAAATTAATTTTTCGATTTTACAACCATTTAACACTACGTAAAGCTTTTGTATGAATTTTAGACTCAAAATATAATGGGGCCAACTTATTACTGCAATTACACTCTTGACACAATTTTGACCTTCGTTGATCACATAAGCATTAGAGACTACAGCAGTCTCTAATCATTACCTAATCTCATATGAAATTATCTTTAATTGTAATACCAGTTCATCCACACACTATCACCTACAGCGTACTATAACATCTTCTTTACCTAAAAGTTTTATCAAAAACCTCCATGAGCTATCTGTCTGACCCTAATGATTAAAATTCTGACCAAATGCTTAGAGGATACTTTTCGATCTACTTTAGATAAATGTGACTCCATTAAAAAATTTGGCAAAAAAAGTTTGCTCCATGGCACAAAGACCTTATACTCTAAAACAGACTGCAGAAAAAAATAATGCATAAATAACATTTGACTAAAGTAGAAATATTCCAATCTGCCTGGAAGGATAGTTTTATAGACTAAACCACTACTAAAAATAATATGACTAATTCAAGGTTACTGTTTAGCATAATCTCAAAATTAACTAAAAAACAATCAGCTATTAAACTCCAAATAGCATCAGCCTACAGTAGCAATGATTTCGTGAATTTCTTCAATATCCAAATTACAACAATTAAAATGCTACATACTTACTTTGACAAAGAGATGGTTCAAATGATTTCATCCTCAAAACCATCTACTTGCATACTAGATCCAAATTTAAGTTTATCCTCTAACAAAAGAAACATATTATTGCTGGTTCTGCTTGATCTTAGTGCAACACCTGACATGATAGACATATGCTAGTATCACTAGACAGGCAAGAAAACTTTGTAGGAATAACAGGAATAGCTCTGGGTCAGATTTTACTTGAGCGTTTGCTATCAGTTTGTAAACAGTAAATGACCTATGATTACAAAAGTAAAGTATGGTGTTCCATAGGGCTCAGTCTTAGAACCTATATTATTTGCCTTACATATGCTACAACTTGGTACCCTTATCACAGTAAGCATGGCAATCATTTTTGATGAGAAGCAATTATATATTTTACCCAAAGAACATGATACATTTCAACTAAATAACATTGAGAACTGGGTAAATAACAAAAAAGACTGGATCTCAAATAACTTCCTTCTACTCAGAAGTTCTGTTTCGTCCAAAATAGACTAGAAACAGACTGTCTACATTAATGCTTGATCTTCATTGCTTCTCAATGGCATCAGGTATTGATCCTGATCTGGCTTTTGATGAACATATAACCAATATTACTAAAATAGCTTTTCTCCATATTTTTGGTATTAATTAACTAAATTAATAAATGCACTGCAGGATGTAAAAAAATAGTTCACACCTTTATAACCTTGAGGTTGGATTACTGTAATGCCTTTTGTTCTGGATGTTCCCGCAAAAGCCTTAACAAGCTTTAGGTAGTCCAGAATGCTGCAGCCAGATATTTTTATAAAAAATAGAAAATTTGACAATATCAGCTCAGCTATGTTTACCTCATATTGGCTGCCAGTTAAAATCTGCATTGAGTACAAAATTACTCTACTCACATATAAAGCTCTAATTAACCTCAATCTTCTTCAGTAGCTGAGTGAACTTATCTTTTATTATGAACTGACATGCCAAGTTGAATCCTTATTAGTATCTAGAATTAATGAAGTTACAGTGTAAAGCATTTTCATACATGGTTTTACTGTAATAATCCAGCCTGCCTGACTCACTGCTGGCCTCTAACAACATTAATGCTGATTACGGGTTGTGTGCAAGCACACCTTTCCTGATCATACCAAACATTTCAGAGTTGGAATGGTGTCGATATCTCAACAATTGTGGGACTAATTAGTGGACAAAAATACTAATAATATGTTGTTGGACAGCAATAGCATTCACTAATAATTTTGGTTATTTGTCTTTTCTTGTTCATTAAATGCAACTGTTCCAGTACAGTACTATTCCAGCCTAGGGCTGCCAAAATTGTTGATAAGCCATCTTTCTTTCTAGTTATACTTGATTTATAGCAAAGACTAATTGTGGAAAACTAAGACTTGTGCACTACACTACACTTTTGTGTGCGCACCTAGTACTTGAAGAAATATCTATCTAGTAAAGCTACATGGGAGTTAATATTATGAAATATTAAAACAAATCACACAGGTTAGATTTAGCTAAACATTACTCAGTACTGCTTTCTAAACATTTCAGAGCATGTTAAACTTTAATGATGCTTTGTGATGTTGCATTACATGCATTTACTCAGTTATGTCTTGTTGCAGAAATCTAATGACTGAAAAATTCTTGTAGTCTTGTGATCATCTTAAAACAAATGTGATTAGTAATAGTTCTGATGTATTAGTGAACATGTGTGTGGACATGGCCTTCCCAATACAAACACAACTGTACAGTCTAAATGTCTTCCATTTTATGTCATGGGTTAGATTGTGACACTGGTTGTTTCTTCACAACATTTTTTTCCAATCCCCTATTTCTGTATTAGCTTGGCTACATTTTAAATTAGGTATTCAAGGTACTTCGTGTTTAAATAAAAAATGATATATAAATCAGCCCAGAGAAAAAATATTTTGCTTTATTCTGTTTCTGAGTTACAATTTCATTTATATTCCTAGATTATTCCCAAATCATTCTCTTTGCTGTATGATTACTAGCAGATTACTGTGAATGATGAGACCAAGTGACAGTACCTTAGAGTCAAATAAGGAGAACAGGAGCTGGTCAGCATACAGATGAAGGGTTTGGAGTTGAACTGAGAGATGACCAGCTGCAGAGTGATTTCAGCAGTGCCATACTGGTATGGTGTGAACGTCACTGTAATGTCAGTCTTTCCATTAGCTGGGATGACTCCTATTAGCACAAACAAAACATGTTAAATATTGCTAGTCGAAATGGCATTATAATCTACCTTTAGTATCAGCTGATATGACACTCATTATATGGACAAACTGCTCAGACTGCTTTAATGCTCTACCACTTCACAGGAAGAAATACATATCCATCAAGAATAAACCAAAACAATAACAAACCCATGGCTTTTCTTCCTATTTATCTTTATAAAAAACAAGAAATATCACAGTTCAAAATTAGGCTATTTACAACAGAGAAATGAGTAATTGTAACATAATATTTAGAAAGCCAATGATTACACTGGATACTATTATGGACAATGACTCACATCCCTTCCACAACCTACTAATCAGACAGCGGAGCACCTTCAGCAAGAGACTTATTTAGCTCCGCTGCAGTAAGGAATGGTACAGGAGATCTGTCACTCATCTATGGTACTTAACCTATACTTTACACCAGATTGACAAAGTAATACACATACAATTCTATGTTGCACATCCACTTTAATTTTACTGTTTACAGCAGATGCACAATATTATAATGCATTTTGCACATTATACACTTTACTTTTGGTAAATTTGACTGCACTTATACTTGATTTATTACACTTTGCTATGCATTATTATGTGAATATGGATAGGCCTTACTTGCTTTGTGTGATACTTGAATCTTGTAGATACATCTGTACCTGATGTGATACTTGCATTTCCCGCTGGGATTAATAAAGTGATCAATGTATCTATCTATTAATTTTATACTTGATGTGACCAAATATGTTTTTAATCTGGATTTTAAAACATTTATCAGGCCTTTATGTTCTCTGGAAAGGTATTCGGAGTTCCACCATCAATACTTCAACAATTAATACAGCAATGTCACACTGACAAATCTGTAAACAGCCCTCACCAGTTACCATTTATTTCCCTCTTATTTATAGTGCAGTTCATCCATAGTTTTCAAACGAATCCTTTACAACTACCAATATCATGTATACATTATGTATAATTCTAACATGCCAAAGTATCAAAATTATTACATTAAAACTAGATATAAAATTATGTATTGTATCAACATGTATGTCACACAGCAAAGGTTATCTGAAATTTATATAACTTTCATATTTGATCAACTGTGTGTCAGACAACTAAATATGATGTGTAATTGTCAATATAGGTTAAAGTTAGGTGCTAGGTTTGGACTTTTGATGTAGTGAGTTGTAGCTGTAAAGATGCTGAGTAAATTCAAGCACAAAAGCTGAGCAGTTGGAAAAATAAGTACAAATTTCCTACATTGTATGGTTACTAACCCTAACCCAGTACCAGGACAATATATGTTCTCCTGAAAGTTTTTTTTAACAAGTCCCACCAAAGCTAAAATTAAATTTCTACGTACTTGACTGTGTTATTCATAGTTAGACTGTGCATACAGTGACCCATGTTGGCTATTTCTAGATTACAGAGCTCCTTTCTGTAATTATGCATAAGTAAAAGGTGTTATAAATTGGCAGCATCTCTGAGAAAACTAATAAATATGTACAGACGCAAGTTCATGTGGCAGCATGTGGAATTTATGAATAACACAAACAAAATGGGAGCATGAATAAAAATATAGAAAGGGGAGTTAAAAATGTTGCTTATAATTGGAAGAATGTTTTGGACAATGCTAGACCTGGAGTGTGTCAGCAGTTCCTACAAGACGAAGGCATTAAAGCTTTGGACACGTCTGGGAGGAGATCCCTCAGGAGACCATCCGGCACCTCATCAGGATCATGCCCAGGCATTGAAGGGAGGTCATACAGGCACGTGGAGGCCACACACAATACTGAGCCTCATTTTGACTTGTTTTAAGGACATTACATCAAAGTTGGATCAGCCTGTAGTGTGTTTTTTCACTTTAATGTGTGTGACTCCAAATCCATGCCTCCATTGGTTAATAAATTTGATTTCCATTGATGATTTTTTTGTGATTTTGTTGTCAGCACTTTGTACAGAACAAAGTATTCAATGAAAATATTTCATTCATTCAGATCTAGGATGTGTTATTTGAGTGTTCCCTTTATTTTTTTGAGCAGTGTATTTTAGGGGTCTTGACTGTTTTCATTTAGCCTTGCCTGTCTAGACACTACGACTTCGAAAGCATGCAATACAGGAATAACAAATATCTTTCCTATAGTGAGATATGTAACCTCAGTACCTCACCACACCCTCCCTGCACCAAACACAGGGAAAAGCATGCTAGAGAATTGGGAGCAGCAGTGAATTATGTGAAAGATGGAGCTCCTGTGTCAAAGAGGCAATTGGTCTGTCCTTACACATACATAGTGTCATTGGTGTTTCCATGGTATCCCACAATGAAATACCCATCTCTGTTATAAGAGTACTGAAGTTATGTAAGTAACCAAACGTTTTCATGTGACCCCTTTTTACTCTGGTTTATGTTACACTTTAAGCAATTCAGTGATATCCCACATATTTACCTGACTGAGGCTGGATGGTAAAAGCCTCATGAAACTGCAAGCAGTGGACCTGGAACTCAAAGTCTACTGGACAGCTACAGCTCAAAGGAATCACATGACTGGTGCTTTAAAAAAAGCAGAGATTTACAAAGTTTCAGTAACTAAAGTTCATAAGTAATAAAAATAATTATTTTAAAACAATATTATTCATTATTCTATTTTATATTATTTATAAATAATAAACTAATATTAATATTATAATGAGAAAGCTTCTTCACATCAGGGCTATAAACAAGATATTGCTTTGTTTTAACAGGGGTCTGACTATAGCAGCATCTGGAAAGAGGCACATTTTTTGAATATCCATGTTTTTTTTTAATTACAAAACTATTTTAACATACATTCACAGTGTTGTGAAAATATGTATTTTCCCCTTTCCCAATTTCTTCTATTTCTGCCCATTTGTCACTTGAATGTTCAGATTTGGAACTATTATCCATAAATACAGAAAGCGTGAAACAGCGATGAACCTTCCCAGGAGTGGTGAGCCTATCAAAAAAACAGATTGATCACTCAACAAACTCAACAAAGGGTCCCAAAAGAACTCAGATAATCATTAAACTTCACTTGCCTTAGTTAAGATCAACGTATATGATTCCACAATAAGAACATTGGTCATTTATGGGAGAGCTGCAAGTTCATTTGTGCTTGTTTCTGTCTTATATTAAAAGTAGTTGGATGATCTGAAACATTTAAATGTGACATATTAACAAAAATCAGGAAAGGGGCAAATACATTTTCACAGCACTGTATGTAGATTTTTAAATGGCCCTATACTTCCTATAAAACCTGATGTGGCCTTCAGGAAGTCAGGAATTGTGAACTGATGTGTCAAGGTAGCAGAACGATGCAACTGTGCCCACAAACCCAGATGATGATGAACTAAAACCATCCTGGCAGAAAGGGTCTATAGTATAGACAGTTGTTATTGTGTAGTGCAGTAAAAGACTAGAGTTCTGCACAGTTACATGATTTATCAGCTCAAACACACCTGAAAAACAGCTTGTTAAAGCTGATGTGTTAAACCACAGAAATCAGCAAACTGTGATGGTGTCTGACCATTGTTTCCTGGCAGGTGATGCCCTCTATGCAGCAATCTGAGGTTTTATTTACCACCCAAACAACAGCAATAAGTAAATCTAGACATAATAATAATAATAATAATAATAATAATAATAATAATAATAATAATAATAATAATAAACAATGGAATCAACAACTTATTGACGAACATACCTGTGACCCAGAGGCACAGCAGGGAGACTGATGTGGGATGGAATATGTAGATCATTAATAATGGGATAAGCATGGACTGGAATGAGCAAGTTCTCCTCTCCCTGAAAATAACAATGTAGGTCCCAACCAGGTGTAAAACAAATAAACAAACACATACCTCTCACTTATCTTCATTTTACTTATGTGGCCTTTCAAACCCCAAAGAGAAAAAATATATATTTTTAAATGATGTCAGTAAATTACACAATCTGAATATATTTGAACAAGCCCAGATCTGAATCCAATTTAAATGCCGCGTGGTTAGTACAAAAAGGCTTGTTCAAGTGCTTGATTAACTATTCTCACAACATGTAATTGCATACATACCTCTCACCTGTCTTTCTTCATTTTACTTATATGGCCTTTCAAACCCCAAAAAGAAAAAATATATATACTTGATGATGTCAGTATATTACATAATCTGAATATATTTTTTAACATTTACTTTTTGGGTTTTGAAATGCTGCTTGGTATGTATACAATTACAGTCACCCTCCTGCCTGAGAAACTGTGCAGACCAGCTTGCTCCTGTCTTCACCAAGATCTTCAATAAATCACTGGAGCAATAATTCCCATCCCCAAGCCAACCATCTCAGGACTGAATGACTACAGACCTGTCGCACTGACCTCTGTGGTCATGAAATCCTTAGAGAAGCTGGTTCTCACCCACCTGAAGGAGATCACCAACCCCCCAACTAGACCCCCTGCAGTTCGCGTTTCGCGCCAACAGGTCTGTGGACGATGCAGTGAACATGGGACTTTACCAAATCCTCCAGCACCTTCAACACAATTATCCCCAGACATCTACACACCAAACTGACCCACATCAGTGTGCCAGCCTCCACTTGCCAGTGGATCACAAACTTCCTCACTGGCAGAGAGCAGCAGGTGATACTGGGAAAGATCACCTCAGGAACCAGGACCATTAGCACAGGTGCTCCACAAGGCTGTGTTCTCTCCCCGCTGCTCTTCTCACTCTACACAAATGAGTGTACCTCCACAGACCCCTCAGTCAAAATCCTGAAGTTTGCAGATGATTTGACAGTCATTGGTCTCATCCAGGACAGTGACGAGTCTGCCTACAGATGTGTTGTGGAGCAGGTGGTCCTCTGGAGCAACCACAACAACCTGGAGCTGAACACAGCCAAGACATTGGAGATGAGAGTGGACTTCAGAAGAAGCCCTCCAACCCTTCCAGCACTTACCATCCTCAACAGTACTGTCACGGCTGTGGACTCCTACAAGTTCCTGGGCACAATAATCTCCAGGGACTTGAAATGGGATTGCAACATCAGCACTATCATCAAGAGAGCTCAGCAGAGGCTGTACTTCCTTAGGAAGTTCAACCTGCCCAAGGAGCTGATGGTGCAGTTCTACACCGCCACCATAGAATCTGTCCTCCCCACATATATAACATCCATATCTAGATGTTCTCTCTCTTCTTTCTCTGTACTGCACCTTTATTTATCTGATAGTGTCTCAAAACACTCTGTACTACCGTCTCAACCAGTGACTCTTCTGTTCTCCATATTTATATTTATTTAATTCAGTCTGCACTGTCCTTCACTGCTGCACTTAGCACTTTACTCTAAATACACAACACTGCACATGTTAAGTTTACAGGTGTGTCTGTGCGTGTCTGTCACTGTCACTGTGTGTATATGTGTGGGTGTGTGTGTGTGTGTAGGAGGATGGCTAGGTTGTGTATGTTTGTTAATTCTGTAATGTCAGTTATAGTGCACTGTGAGCTACTGTAACCAAAAACAAATTCCTTGTATGTGTGAGCATACCTGGCAAATAAAGTCTGATTCTGATTCTGATACATGTTGTGAGAATAGTTAATCAAGCACTTGAACAAGCCCTTTTGTAATAACCACACGGCATTTAAATTGGATTCAGATCTGGGCTTTTACTAAGTCATTCCCCAACCAACCAATTTTTTTTCAAAAATATCTTTATTTATTTATAAACAACCCAGCATGTTTATGCTACAGAAAAAAAGATCAAAAAGCATGCCTGTACCAAGGAAGAGATTGAAAACTGCTTAAAAAATAAATAAATAAATAATAATAATAATAATAATAATAATAATAAATAAAACAAACAAACAACAAATTGCTTTATTCTTGACAGTGATAATCCATTTTCAGTAACAATAGTCTGTGCAGTTTACAACAAACTTATACTTCTGCTTGAATCATTAACAAATTCCATAAATGGTCCCCAGATTTTTTAAAAAACATTTTGTCTATTCTTCAGTATATATTTTATTCTTTCTGGTGGACTAACTGATAGTATTTGTCTTAACCAGTGTACAATATTTGGCCTATAGATTTTTTTTCCAAAACAGTGCTAATAGTTTTTTTTTTTGCATTTAGAAAAGTGGTTTAATAAAATAATGTCATTTTTATTGTAGTTATGTTCTTCTGGGTATATCCCTAATATAAATATCTTAGAGTCAAGTGGAATTCCTTTTGAAATAATCTTCTCACAAGTTACTCTAACCTCTTCTCAAAATGTCATAATCGGTGGCTCTGTGATCTGCTAGTTTTCAGTGCTTGCGAGAAACATACAGCTTCTGTGTTTGATTAATCTGTTTTATTGTATATTAACTATCTGTAGACCCTTAAAAACTATTTTCACAGGACTACATACCGCAGAGAGTGGAGACTGCAGTTTAGCTTTCCAACAAAAGCTGGTGCTAAGATTTTAAATCGACTGAAAAAGTCAGTACCACTATCTTGTCCTATGGTTGCGTTTGCTTGTGTGGAGTGTGGCATGTATAGTGCTAGTCCTCTCTCCACCACTAGTGATAATAATAGTGGGTTAGTTTGTGAGAAGTGCCAGCTCATTTCTACTCTGGTGGAGAACGTGAACCGGTTAGAGGTGCGCATTCGGGGTTTAATCAGGGATAGAGAGCAGAGTTCAGTGTTGTCTACCCCGGGTGCCTTAGGAAGAGTTAGAGTCCCATTGACTCCGGCTGTAGAGCCCCGCAGCAGGGCGAATGGGTGACGGTTCGGCGACAAAGCTAAAGCTGACGCTAAAGCTAACGCTGAGGCCAAAGCTAAGGCTAGCCCACCTGTGCACCACGCACCTATTCGCGTTCAAACAGATATTCTCCTCTCGGTGAAACCCACTCCGAAGAGTCTGTCAAAGGTACTTTGGTTATAGGAAGCTCTATTGTACGACACGTGAAATTAGCTACTCCTAGAATTATCTGCTTACCAGGAGCCAGGGCGCCGGACATTAGCGGCAACCTTAGGGTGTTAGCAAAGAATAGATATTCGAGGATGGTGATTCACGTAGGTGGTAACGATATTCGTATGCGGCAGTCTGAGGTCACTAAGAGTAATATTAAAGAGGTGATCAAAATAGCCCATACGATGTCCGATGCCGTAATATGCTCTGGCCCTATTCCAAGACGGCAGGGTGCTGAAGCTTACAGCAGGCTTTGGGCGCTACACTGCTGGATGTCTAAGTGGTGTGCAGAAAATCATGTGGGCTTCATAGACAATTGGTCCAAGTTTGAGGGGAAGTCTGGTCTCGTAGGGCGGGACGGTATCTCCCCACGCGGGAGGGTGCCGCTCTGCTATCGTGCAGCATAGCCCATAGCCTGTTAGTTAGTCGGCAGAGCAGCGGAGGTAGTTGCTGACTGTCCAGAGCCGAGACCAGGCAGCAGACAAACAGGCTAAACCGACCGTCTGCTCGCTGCCTTGAGACGTCACCTAGGTACAACTATATTGAGACTGTTTCACTACCCCGAATTAAACACAAACTTAGAAAATCTCAATCAGTTTGTTTAAATAACGTAGTTAATATAAGAATATTAGATCCAGCGTCTAGCTGCAGTGTTTCTGAATTAAGGTTTGGTTTATTTAATATAAGATCACTAAACTCTAAGGCTGTCATTGTAAATGATACAATAACGTATCATAAAATTGATGTGTTATGTCTCGTAGAAACATGGATTAAACCTGAGGAATATTTGGCATTAAATGAAGCCACTCCCATAGGCTATAAGTATGTACACAGCCCCAGACTGTCCGGTAAAGGAGCGGGTATATGTGTCATTCATAAAAATTCATTAGACATGAGTCAGAAACACAATCTCACTTTCAATTCTTTTGAAATTCTTCTCATAAACATCACCAATCCGACCACTAACAGAAGTGTACTCACCCTAGTCAGCATTTATAGACCACCAGGACCTTATTCTGAATTCTTAAAAGAATTCAGTGACTTTGTTACAGATCTAGCAGTGATCACTGAGAAAGTAATAATTACAGGAGATTTTAATATTCACTTTCAGAACTCAGCAGATCCATTAAAAAAGTCTTTCTCATCTATCTTAGACTCTGTAGGTCTCACTCAGAATGTTAATAGGGCCTACACATTCCTGTAATCACACACTAGATCTAGTTTTGACCTTAGGTATTGATATACATAATCTTACAGTTCTTCCACAGACTTCAGTAGTCTCAGATCACTACCTAATTTCATATGAATTGAGTCTTAGTAAAAATGTATGTACATCACCCCGTTATTGCATGAAACGTTCAATAATGCCATATACAGCTCAACACTTTATTGAAATCCTTCCAGATTTATCAACCATAATTTTTCCATCATCAGACCCAACAGAGCTTGACAGACTAACTGACTGCGTAGTAAATACACTCCGATTTACTTTAGACAACGTTGCACCTATAAAAATTAAAAAGATGCAACAGAAAAAGCTCGCTCCGTGGTACAACAATGAAATACGCACCTTAAGACAGGCAGTACGGAAATTAGAGCGCAAATGGAGAGTGACCAAGCTAGAGGTATTTCACTCTGCTTGGAAGGACAGCATTAGCAGTTACAGAAAGGCACTTATTAAAACACGCTCAGCATACCTGTCCACACTCATCGAACACAACAAAAACAATCCTAGAGTTTTATTTAGCACCATCGCAAAACTTACCAAAAATCAGGCAGGAACGGAACCTCAAATACCCGCCAACTACAGCAGCAATGATTTCATGGACTTTTTCAATAGCAAAACTGAGAATATTCTTCTCTTAGTCTGGGTCATGTACCTAAGTCTTTTAAACTAGCTGTGATAAAACCCTTGATAAAAAAGCCAAATCTCAACCCCAGAGAACTGTCCAGTTATAGACCGATTTCCAATTTACCTTTTATCTCTAAGATTTTAGAAAAGGCTGTAACTCTGTTCTCATCTACATAAGAACAACATATATGAAAAATTCCAATCTGGTTTTAGGCCACACCACAGCACAGAGACAGCTTTAGTTAAGATAACAAATGATCTTCTTCTTGCCTCTGATCAGGGCCACGTATCTCTACTGGTGTTACTCGATCTAAGTGCAGCTTTTGACACTATAGATCACACTATTCTCTTGGACAGACTAGAAAATATAGTTGGAATCACAGGAACAGCGTTATCCTGGTTCACATCTTACCTTAGTGATCGCTTTCAGTTTGTAAAGATAAATAATGTATCGTCTAACTCTACAAAAGTAAAATATGGAGTTCCACAAGGTTCTGTTTTAGGTCCTCTGTTATTTACACTATATATGCTACCATTAGGCTCAGTTATAAATAGACATGGAATTAGTTTCCACTGTTATGCCGATGATACACAACTGTACATATCAGCCAAACCAGATGATAAATCGAGATTAAATAAGATAGAAGATTGTGTACGAGATATTAAACTTTGGATACTACAGAACTTCCTTCTTTTGAACCCTGACAAAACGGAAGTTCTCCTCCTCGGCCCAAAGGCTGCTCGGATTAAATGTTCAGATTTAATGTTAAATCTTGCTGGCTTCTCTGTAGTTCCTGGTTCAGTAGCCAAAAATCTTGGTGTAACAATTGACTCAGATCTGACATTTCATCAACACATAGGTAATATTACAAGGACAGCGTTTCTTCACCTACAAAACATTTCAAAACTAAGAAATGCATTATCTATGTCTGATGCTGAAAAGTTAGTGCATGCCTTTATAACCTTAAGGCTAGATTACTGTAATGCATTATTGTCAGGATGCTCCAGCAGGAACCTAAATAAACTTCAGTTGGTTCAGAACGCTGCAGCTAGAGTACTAACTAAAACCAGGAAATTCGATCACATCAGTCCAGTTTTATCAGCACTTCACTGGCTTCCTGTTAAATTCCGTATCGACTATAAAATCCTTTTATTGACGTATAAAACCCTGCACGGTCTCGCACCGGAGTACCTGCAAGATCTAATTTCCTATTATGAACCACCACGTTCACTCAGATCACAGGATGCTGGTTTTCTAATAGTTCCTAAAATCCAGAAGACTTCAATGGGGGGAAGAGCTTTTTCCTACAAAGCCCCCAAATTGTGGAATAATCTCCTAGTTAATGTTCGGGACTCTGACACAGTCTCAACATTTAAGTCTAGACTGAAAACATACATGTTTAGTGTAGCTTTTGGTAATGAATCTTTTCTTTTAGATAAAGGCAGGAGATCTGGGGGTTCATGGACACAGAGGTTTATGGTAAACTGAGATGTTGGTGCTATTGTTCCACCACTTCACGCGATCACACAGGTTTGTTGACGGTGGAGTGGGGGGATCCCAGTCTCTCAGGGTGCTCTCATGTCCATGTTACCTTCTGGTTCTCTCCTTTTAGTTTAGGCTGTTATAGTTAGATCTGCCGGAGTCACCAACCACACTCTAAAATTCAGAAAACTCATATTCTCTAGTCATACTCCCGAGCCCAACTAACTCTCTCTCTTTACTCTTCCTGAGGTAATGACCGCCCTCCCGTCTGTTGAACGCTGTTGAAGGACTGATCATCAGGGCCATCACCCCAACATCACCAGCCAGCTCACCTGTCCATTTACTGCTACACCCTCAGTTACATCACTGTGCCATCCAGATGTACCAGCATTGAGATAGGATGGGACTGTTTCAGCTCACGCCCACTTTACATAAAGACTCAGGGTTTCTTCCTCCAGTCTGAGGGAGTTTTTCCTTGCCACTGTTGCCTCTGGCTTGCTCACTGGGGGATGTATGTTATAACTGTCTGGTACATTCTTGTTATAATAATTTAACAGGGGAAATTGTAGAAATTTAAAGAGATGTTTTCTATCCAGGCTGACTCAGTAACTCAGTTTTTCAAATGTCATCAGGTCATTCGAATTTTGTGGATATATTTCTTGAATTATTTTAAGCCCTTTAGCCACCCAAGATTTAAATGTGACGTCCTCTCTTTCTGGTACAAAGAACTTATTGCCCCATATTGGACTGTATTTTGACAAAGAATTTGGTTCTTTAAGAGCTTTTTTTTACATCATACCAAATTTTGATCATATGTCTGAGAGATGGATTTCTAATCTGCCTTTGCAATTTTTTTATCTGTATCTGAATACATGTACATGCTGGGAGGTAATTATATACCGAAAGATTGCATATCTGTTCAATGAGGTGCATGTGTTGTTGAAAAGTAAAACATAACGAGCCCCAACTGGGCAGCCCAGTAATACCAAAATAAATTTAGGTATTTTAGGCCTCCTCTGTCATATGGCAAATATAACAGAGATAAATGTACCCTTGCTTTTCTATTATTCCAGATGAATATTTTTTTCATTTTCATAAACAAACCCATTGGTGGTAGCAGAGGAATGTTTAAAAAGAGAAACATGATAATCAATCACAGAAACAGGTAAAGGCATCCACCTATCAATTAAATGAGTATTTTTTTCCATTAAAGGTCCATAATTAGTGTTTTCCAATTTGGGCAAAATTTATATTCCCAAATTGTTCTACAGCATTAAATTGAAATGTTACTGAAGGTGGGTTCCGCCTTTCATGTTCATTTAAAGGTAATATTGCCAATATAGTTTTATTTACCAGATATCCTGAAATGTCGTAGAATGTTTGTATTAACTGTAATGTCTCTGGAATTGATTTGCCTGATTTTGTAACAAACAAAATTATATCATCAGCATATAGCGCTAGTTTATGCTCAATCTGTCCCACTTTTATTCCATAAATGTAGATGTTGCGAAAGGTTCGTCCACCAAGGTGTACAGGAGTGGGCTCAAAGGACAACCTTGATGACAGCCTCTTTTAATATTAATTTGTTTATGTAATATTTCTGTTTGTCATCATTTCTGCTGTTGGCTTATTGTAGGTGGTGGTTTAGTGGTTAACACTTTTGCCTCACAGCAAACCGATCTGGGTTCGATTCCCGGTCCGGGGCATTCTGTGTGCATGTTCTCCCCATACTTAAGTGGGCTTTCTCCGGTCTCCTTCCACATGTACCCATCCTTCGTCCAATGACGCAGCAGATAATAGATGGATGGCTTATTGTATATTAAAGTAACCCATCTTCTAAAGTTATTTTCAAACCCAAACTTCTCCAAAACAGATCCTATTGAAGGCCTTTTCTGCATCCAATGATAGAAGGGCTGTATCTAAAGTGTCTTTTCCATAGTTTAAAATGTTCAGTACTCTTCTCACATTATGAAAACACTAGTAGTAGCCAGTGTATTCCTTTTGCTAAGATTTTGCTTTATATTTTAAGATCACAATTCAATGAGCTTAGTGGCCTCATATTCTTACATTTGTTTGGGGGTTTTCCTGCTTTTGGAATTAGTATGACTAAAGCACCATTTAGAGAAGGGGGGAGATTTCCTTCCTGAAATGCCTCCAAGTACATTTCCATTAATGGAATCAGTGGATTCCATTTTTTATACAAATCTAATGGTAAACCATCTGGACCAGACTTCATACCATCAATTGCACTTCCAAATTTTTCTTTGGTAATTTCTGACTCCAAATATTCTTTCCATTCACCTGGAATGGATGGTAGAGTTAACCCTTCCAAAAATCAATTCAATTTGTTTGGATCTTCTGTAATCTCTGTATTATATAGTTTTTCATAAAATGTTTTAAAAGCATCATTAATTTTAACTGAGTCTGTAATATTTACATCTTTACTTAAAATTGATGTAATTAAATTTCTTGTTTCTAGTTGCTTATGACAGCACAGGTGTTTCAGCCTTTTGTGTCACTTCTTATGGTTGAGTGTTGCAAAGCAATGCTTTCTGCCAGATCTTCGCCAGATAACTCATAAGTCATCCTACATAAATTTCAGGACACATATACACAAAGAATGGCCTACCTTGCAATGAATCCGGATGCTGTCAAAAAAATATCGCCACTCATTGGGACTAAAGTGCACAGTAATAGTGTAGGACAGTCCAGGAACTAGTCGACTCTGTATAAAAAGCACACATCCACTATCAGAAAAATATACAGTAATAAACAGAGTACAGTCTATATGGCTAAAAGTATGTGGACCATCACACTTATACAAGCTTGTCGGATATCCCATTCCAAAACCATTGGCTTGCTCTGTGGTCTTCTATTTGGGTGATGAGCTGCTGTTGCTCTTAGACACTTCCATTTTTTCATAATAGTACTTACAACTGAACAGGACAAAATAAGCTTAGCATATATTGACAATAATATGGTTTTTTTTTAGGTAAAAGTTTTACTGTTTTTATTCTAGCGTTATATAATATTTTAGTGCCAAAGACACTTTCTTTTATGATAACAGTTTTAAGCATTTGGAGAGTATTGTAGAATACCCGTCCCTTCATAAGTTTATGACTGTAAATGTTCTCAAGCTAAATCTTATAAGAGAACAGGGGATATGAATAACTAAGGTTTGCCACTATCAATTGCATTAGAACTTCGCTAATTTACAGATTCTTTCGATAATATGAGTAATCAAAAGTATTTGAAACAGTTCAACAGTGAAAACAGACATTGCGGAACAACAATGTACAATGCATAGCTTTTCGATTCAACAATACTTCACTGGAATTTAAAGTATGCAGTTTAATCATGCAAATTCACCAATCTAATCACTGCTGATTTATCGGGAAGGTAAACTTAATCAAAATGTATCTTAATTGAGTAATAATATATATAATTTTTTTTTTTCATTTACGTCATTTACATCCCTATATAGCGTTTTGGATTTTGTATAAACATCTGAAAGCATATGTGGAGTAACATGTGAAGCAAGTATTTTTTCTATAGCATTAAACACTCACTTTATACTCACTTTTTCAAGTCACTTTATAATATTAACCAATAGGAATAATCTTTCTTCATATTGGTATAATTACCTTTTTTGCATACTCAGTAACAAAGAACTTTGTTTGGGTAGGGAGAATGTGGACATCAAGCACCTCAGCAGAAACATTGATGAGTTTCTATATAGAAAATATATAATAATAATCATTTCACCAACGATTACATTTTCAAATGTTGATACATATGTATTCATTAAACTGAACTACACAAAGAAGGACAGTTGATAAAAAAGTGAATTAACAGTATATGATAAAAGTTTTAATAAAAGTAAATTCAGGAAGTCTATTCATCTATAAAAGTAGTCACTTTTTTGTACATAAAAGATATATAACCAAATAAGAAGTATGTACGCATTCCAGCATGAAAGTCCAGATACAATTTACATACCACAACCTTCTGGTAGTGCTTTCCCACCTCAAACCCACTAAAATGAAGCTCTGATGGTGCAGCTTCAACAACTTTATTGCTCTTAAGCTTGGCATAAACCCCTAAGGGAAAAACAAAATAATACAAACAGGATACATCAACTGATGCCTTCTATTAATAGAAGTCAAATCACAAGAGTAACACAATATGCACTGAGAATGGAATACAGTTAGATATAAGATTGGACCAATAAATAAACTAAAAAAAAGGTATGACAGCACAGGTTACATACTGATACATGAATCTTAGATAATCTCTTACTAAGAGTAGTAACTAGTAATAGTAGCCTTTACTGTAAAATGAATTACAGTCATACTAGTTTTAAGAAGGTGATGAGATACACTGCCAGTCCTCCTTGTCTCCTGTACAAGTTGACAAAGAGGAAGAGTTTTCTTTTTCTTGGGTGCCTCGAGCACAACTTCCATAATTGATTGGCTCAAAAAATGGGGTTGAACATCACAAATGCTGTGCAGCAACTAGGGAAACATCGAGATATTTAACAGATTAGTCATACTTTTAAGCACAATGCAATATGCTGATAATGAAAACATACAGATGGACAGCAAATAAACAAAACACCAACATTAAGTGTTTGGTAAGGATTTGAGAAGTCACTAGACATTAGAACAACTACAGTGCCACCTGAATTGGCGAGGGTTGGGGAACTGGAGCCTCTCCCAGCGTCATGGGGTGAAGGCGGGGTACACCATGGACAGTTTGCCTGTCTAATAACCTTATTAAACTCTCTCTCTACTACAAGGCTTATTATGGTAGAGAGTAGTTCTTTAGTTTAGTTCAATGATGAGCTCGACTTACATACTACAAAGATTAATTTGGTAAACAATTAAGTTACTTATTTTATAATGGTTTTAACAGTCAACTAAATCTATTGAACTATTCATCATTTTTATGCATATCAAGAAAGTCTACAGATATAAATGTACATTTTCAAAAGAAATTACCTAAAAATGAAAATAACAATTTAAATGTTATGGTTATTAAAACCAGTGTGCAAATAATAACTTCACTATTTACCAAAGGAACAAATATCTGCACTTTTCTACGTTGTTTTGACATCATTAAGTGTAATTAATAATGCAAGTAATATGTGTGCTTTTGTGTGCTCAGTTTGAGCATGTGTTGGAGCCCACAGACCACTGAACCGCTAAACATTTATTCCGATAATTGTGCGACGCCCCCCCAACACTGCAGCTGGGTACAGAAGCAGAAACAGGGATAAACTGCTACGCTCTGGCTTCAAGTGCAGTTTGGATTCTCCATGAAGACCTGCTCCTGCTCCTTCCCCCTGTTGCCTTTGTATTTCAAACATATTCCACCTACCTTGGTCCCCCAGAAGGACAACTTATGTCAGTAGCCGGTAAGCGAGCTAGTTAGACAGCGTTATTTAAACAAGTTTAGGAGTGTTTGCGAGGAGCTGCAAACGCAAGTTAAGCGGTTGTTTCCTAACCCTGAGCCATGCCAACATTTCCATCACCATAGCGACAGCAACAACATGAAGACCACTGCGGTGTAGCAGTCCTGTTTTTCAAAATAAAAGCCAAATCTCATAACCTAACAAACTTTAAAAAAGAAACAATAATACCATAGTGTCGCTACTTTTTTGTCTTATTATTGGTCAGAAACGTTTTGCATTCTTCTATGAAATGACTTTCGCTTGCATAACCATTACAACATACACTGCACAGTATTTTCCCAGCAACACATCTGATCCCCCCAGAGCCATGGATAAACCTAGGATCAACATTTTATATGGCTGTGTTTGGCAGGGGGCACTCCAGGACCGAAGTTTGGAACTTGAGCAATACACACACACACTGATTAGCTATAACATTAAAACCACCTCCTTGTATCTTCACATATTGCCCGTTTTATTAGCAATACTATTTATGTGCACTTTGTAGAGTTACAGACTGTAGTTCATCTGTTTCTCAGCATACTTTACCCCACTGTTCTTAAATGATCAGTATCCCCAAAGGACCACAGCAGAGCAGATATTATGTAGGTATTGTGTTAGTGTGTATTGTGTTGGTGAATAAGACACATCAGTGCTGCTGGAGCTTTTAAATATTGTGTCCACTCACTGTCCACGCTATTGGACACTCCTACCTTGCTTGTCCAAGTCAGAGATAAAAGCTCATCTGTTACTGTACAGTTTGTGTCTGTCATCCTCTAATACTCCATCAGTGGCCACATGACTCTGTCCACTGGACACAGTAAGCTGAATATTGCTGGTGAACTATTTTCAATCCAGCAGTGACACTGAGGTGTTTAAACATCCTAGCAGTACCACTGTGTTTGATCGACTCATACCAGGACAACACACACCACCACGTCAGTGGTACTGCAGTGCTGAGAATGATCTACCTCTTTAATAGCACATGCTATGTGGCTGACCATTAAAAACAGGATTAAAGGGGATAAAGAATGTATGCAGCAAATCGGATTGGCTACAGTCTGTAATTGTTGAACAACAACATGTTTGCAAGTAAACCCCTAAAGTATATATCATTGAAGTATATCACACACTTGCCAGTAAAAACCACAAACAGTGGTCTTGTGGAAAATGACTACCAACATTTTTTTATGGGTGGGCCCTTTCCACTGATGAGTAGCAGGGGCTAATAAATTATCCAGCAACAGTTGGACACAATTAACATCCATTTATTGAAGATATAATAAAAGCTAAGCATTAAAATATTTCAGTGGGTTGCTTTCAGACAACTGTCTTTCACTCTAGTAGCTGTCTTTCAGCCTCATCTAATGCTCTCTCCATCTCTTCAGCATCCAAACAAAACGTCTCCCTATTCAGAAGTGTTTTTTGGGCTTCCTTAAGGCTTCTCATGGTGTTCTGCACCTCCTAGAAGCAAACAGATAAAACAGTTGTAGCAACAGAGTATTAGATCAAAAAAAATACTTTTTTTTACCGACCTGTTTCCGATTCAGTTACAGATTGCATTTGGAAGTCGGAAATATTTAGTATTTAGGAAAAAGTCTGGTTTACTCCAAGGTAATGAATAAGAATTAGGGTTGGGCATCAATGCTTTACAAAAGCACTACATACAATCTGTAATATTTCAACTTACTGTCAAACATGTCCCATGCTTTCTTGCAACATCATCAAACAACGTCAACTCGGACATCAAATTCTTGGAAACTGCCTGTTAAAGATACATAGACTGAATATACTTTAAGTCAACTACAAACTAAAAATCAGTTTAGGATGTTATATTATCTCTGTTTTATATAAAAGCCAGTGTAATGAAAGCAGAAACACAAAAAGGAGATTGTTGTTACCAAGAGTTCTTTTCTTTGATCTTCTGTCTGTTCTGTTTTCCCCCCCGAGACTGAAAATAGATTTGAGGTAAAATAAAAAAAAAGAATGGAAAATAATGAAAAAGGTCAAATTTTGTACTATAAACACAAAACAGCAATAATTTCACATTTTGATATTTTTTTGCATTCTAACAGATAACAACACTCAGTTAATTGTACAGTGTCTTTAGATTCATTGTAATCGAAAGATTCTGAAATAGTGTTAACCTTCTCTTGCTATGCGTCGAGAAACACATTGGTTTCTATTTATTTGTAAAGCACTTTCTGGCCAGCTGCCATCGCATATCACAACAATGCATACTAAAAATAGTACAAATTACGGAACTCGCTTCAGTGATTTTATCGCCCTTCAGGCTCCTAGAGCTTTTACTGAACTGGGAAAATCTGCTTTTAGGTACAGCGCACCTGCGAGCTTGAACTCACACACTAAAGCTCAGCTCGCTGGCGTCAACTAGTCATTTTAAACTCTTAATTTCAAAACCACTTCCGCACAACCTGCCAATGTTTTATTTAATTTTAGTTAGCAGTTTTATGATTCTGATATTTTACCTTTTTTTTATTACTCTATTATTAAGATTATTTTTTTTATTATTATTTCCTTTACTATTTTATGTTTTACTACTATATTTATATCTATTTTTATTTACTTATTTTTACTTTTTCTTATTCAGTTTTTATTTGTTTTTCTTATACGATTTACTTAATTTTGTCTTTGTTCTTTTTGTTTCTTTTACATCTTAAATACTTATTAAAATTCATTTGAACTTATTTTGTTTGATAATTGTAGTGCTCGACGACATTGTAAATGAGGGTCTCCTTCAATGTAGTCCCAAGTAAAAATAAAGGTTGATTGATTGAACCACCAGGTCACTATCATTTACCACCTCTATTGGTAGACACATGATTAACTTTTGATTTGTTCAAATTTTGGCATTAGGGGTAAAGAATATATGATTATTTTGTGTGTTAATAATTCACAATGTCTGTAAACTGTGACAGGAACGTTATAATCATACAAAACAAAACAAAAAAAATACAGACAAAAGGAAAATCACCTGGGTCAATGTGTTCTGCAATAAGTGTATGACAGTCTCTGAGCTTTTTCTTAATTTCAGTATTTTCTTCCTGCACATCACTGCATCGCTGTTCTAAAGTAGCTACATATTCCTACAAAAAAAGATATAAAATGAAACACAAGAACATCTATTAATCATAGATTATGTATAAATGAGTGCTGAACATTGACAAATTACTTAGTATTGTAGTTTTAATTTTCTCTACATAGCACAACACATTAATTTGTTTTAGGTCCACATCCAAACAATTCTTACCTTCATTTCTGAAACTTGTCTTTGCAAATCTTCATTTACGGACATCAAAAGCCGATTTTGCTCCCTTAGGTCATAATGCCCATATTTTATTGAGGGTCTACAAAAGCAGAAATAAAAAATGTTTGGTAAATAAACTTTTATACTTAATAAAAAAAAGCCAAATGAATCCCAAGCGTCACATTTGCTCTTCTTACCCTTTAAGTCCTTTAACTGGGATCTTCCTGAAAATAAATAATATAATAATAATACAACATTACCTTTCAAATGCGTTACAAAACTCGACGACGAAAAACTAAGACCACTTCCTCACCTTGACGTATTTTCAGTGTCGCTCTTGACATTTATTTTCCTAGCCACCGTATTTGCTTGTGTGGAAATCGCTGTCTCTTTCATTAGAGCTTTTTCCACTCTCTTCATAATGTCCAACGCTAAATAAAAAAAAAACATTTAATAAAGCTTTTGCAGTTCGTGTTAATATTAAAGCAGAAAGTGAATGTATTTGAGTTGAAAAGATGCAGCCCGAATACCTCTGCTACAGCAAACAGAGATCCAATGGCTAACTTACGTGTCTAACAGTGCTCGTCTGAGTGTGTGGTGTAACGAATGAAAGACCACCGAACTAGCAACACGCGCTGCCCAAAAAAACAAGTTACGGTTTTCAGCGTTAACTTATTTACTAAACTATCCAGTTACTTTATTAATTATGTCGTTGTACCTACCTTCCTACGCAGTCAAATTAACAGAAATTTAGCGCCGCGAGATTTCAAAAATATTTACGTCATTTCCGTCAACACATCGTCTTGTGTTATGCCAATAATTGCATTTGCCAAAAACCGTACCGTGAGCATGCGCATACCATAGTAAACGCCCGCTTGTCGCCCGCACGCACGCACAAACACATATACTAGGGCCTCTGGTACATCCCCCGGAATACACGTATTGTCGTCACACATGCAGATCCCGCCCAAACACTACTGCGCATGCGCAGATGAAAGAAACGGACAGGCGGGCCATTTCAAATATGTTCAAATGGTAACTGGCGACGGAAAGAGAAGACGCTTGTTTCAGGTTTACATTTAATACTACAGGATACGGCTTAATATTTTAATAGGTATTGAAAAATAGTATATATTAAACAATAGGCAATGGTATTCATGACCCCAAGCCCATGACGAAACCTTTAGCTGATAGCTAGATGATTTGACATTAAACTGTAATTGTTGTCAACTGCTTGTAAACCTAGCTCTCTAGCTAGCTAGCTGGCTAACTTAGCAAAGCGATTTACTGACGAGCTTGGGGAGAAAACGAACTATATGTATTAAAAGTCATCTTTAGCTAAACTGGTTATTACAACGATGTTCTGTTCTTTAGGTTCATGCTGTTCATTCAGTTGTTATCTTTCTTTATTTTGCTAGTTGCCATTCATGTGTTGTGTCTTTGATGGAGCATAACGAGCCTCTGCAATTCGGGTAAGTTATCATCTGAATTAGTCCGTCTGTTAGGTTCATGTAATGTTTATGTAATGCATTTAATCGTATAACAATAGATTTGGTAAGAAACGCAGTAAGAGTTCATTAAATGTTATGTGGTAAACGCCTATTTAAATTGTATGTGGAAAGACGTGTAAATCTACGCCATTATTATTATTGTCAGCTACGTCCTCTTTTGTGTTAAAGACTACTTAGCCAGTGATACCCCAAATACAGCAGCCAGTCACATGACACTAGTCTGTGTAGTTAATGTGTGTTCAGTATGTTGTGAGTATATTTCTTTAGGACAGAGTTAAGTTAGTTCTTCAGGGACTGCTCAGCATTCGACCTAAACAATCCTTCCACCTGTGGCTAAAACATTCAGGCATTTAGTTATATTTCTGTCTGTAGGCATGACCCAGATGGATCGTCTAAAAGGAGAATTTCATCGGTATGTATTTGACAAACAGTTTATTGATAATCTTGGTCTTTATCACCAAACGGATGAAAAAAAAATCTGGATGGTGAGGTTGTTAGCGTGTACTCACCATATTTCAATATTCCTGCTATTTCTGATACTACAGGTAATATTTTTCTTCACACGCTCTAATCTGCTGTTTATGAGGTGTGAAATGGGCAGAAAGTACATCTAGTCACAGCACAGACCAATATGTTATGTTATTTAGCCTGGGAGACCAGAAAAAGATGGTGATTACATGTGACTATCTCTTAGTATTCATGTTAGACTTTCTTGATTTTCCTGCAATCTAAAAGAGTTTGTTATTTAACAAAAAAGATGTTGTTTAAAATTACTATTTGCTAACCCTAATCCAGATTCTGAAAGCTCCCCGGACATCCTTGAAAGCTTTTGGAACCGATCAAGATGAACATCAGGTGATTATAATATGATTATGCTACTATCATGTTACACATTAGGGTCACAAGTATAAACCATTGAAGGATATTCACATTTTCTGAAATACAAGTGATACGTACACATGTTTTCTGTATCTAAATAATTGTGGTGTTTCGATTTATTGTTCCTTTACCTTCCAGGAGGAAACTAGACCGAGTGAAAAACGCAGGATTTCAAGAAGAGTCAGTTTTGCAACAACAAATAATGTTCATGTCTTCTCAAAGTAAGTTCATTTGCATATCAAAGCAACTTCCATTCGGGTGAAGGATGATGCCAATGTTTACAAATATTTACCATTTTAGAGACATCAAGACTGAATCTCCAATACTGGGTCCCATTTGTAACTCTACAGCTGTTGGTGAGTTTTTTTTGTTTTGTTTTGTTTTCTCTCCCCATTTAATTTTAGACATTGCCATATGTGAATTAACGTTATATAATTCATTAGACTTAATGGTAAAGGGGAGAAATTTGTGAATTATTAGCATATTGTTGATAAAATGCAGTGTGGACAGCAGTAAATAAAAATGTGAATATTGGCCTAGATTAAGCTGCATGCATGTTACTAGGTGTTGCCATTATTAAGTACTATTTCCAAACCTTCCTGGAACTGGTTAGTTGCAGCGATATTATGTCAAGCAACTTATATTCATTACAGATAATTAGAGGCTTCTCATAAATCCTAATAAATATACCAAGAACATTTTAAGTGTTTGTTGTCGCTTTACAGATTAGAAATTGGTTAAAACTGAATTGTCATGTCATTGGCTTCAATGTGTGTATTGCTTTTTAATTGCACAGTAGATTTATTATTGTAAAATTGTTATTGGCAAAACAAATAAATTATGTCTCATTCTCAGTCTGAATGCATACCCTCTGCTGAATCATCTCATTTCGCTTGCTTTCATATTACTTGATTTCAGTTTTTTTTTTGTTTTTTTTTAATTTAGCAGGGGTCAGTGATGGGCAGGCTAAAACGTAAGTGATTGCACTGTTATAAGCATTTTTAAATAGTGTTAAATGTGAAATAATTGCATCTCGTTATTGACCTAAGTAGGTAAAATGAATTTATAATTTTGTGGTTGGGAGTTTATTGCCTTTGAATCTGGAAAAGTAAATAACGGAGAAATGCAGTCTCAATCAGACTTTTTCATTAAAATGAGACAGCAGCCGTAGACTTTTTAAATACGTTACTGACCTTTTATAGTTGCGTATTTATCCTCTTTTTTGTTATAAGGATGCAGCATTTTGATGGCACTGAAAGCCAGAATATCACAGGTGAGTTTAATAGTCTTAATGTGAACAGTATTAGAAAAAGTTTTGGTCCAACAGAATTAAAAATGATTTAGAGAAATTAGGCATCTGCATCACCAGACTAAGAAGAAAGATTGCACATTGAACACAAGAACACATTGAAAAATGAGGATGCAAATATACACAAAAACTCATTGTGAACACATAATGACCTACGTCTACATGTTGGGAAGGGTCTGACTAGTCTGAAACAAACACAGTTGGCTGCAGCAGCACCTTACAGTGTATTTTACACTATAAATTATATTACACATTAAAGGTGCGTGTAAAAATCAGTGGGAAGAACAACCAAGCAGGCTTTTTTTTGGCTGAAATCTGAGGGTTTTAGAAAAGAGCTGTATTTATAATTATTGTTTAAAAAACACTCCAGTATATGACAAGTCGTTTTTAAAATATAAAAAATGCTGTCAGATATTACTAAATATTCCTGTACATGTAAACATTTAATTTAAGCCAAAAAAGATTGTTTCTATTTTCGATCAATAATGGCAGACTTTTCAGCGTGTTTGTTAACTGACTGACAAGCATAGCATTTCAAGCATTATATTTTTATTTAATATTCTGAATATATATAGATCTTTTTTACATGACTATTGATTTTGCTAGACTTAACTATAGATTTTGTGAATATTATTGATAATTATCATGAATATATGAAAGTATATTGTGACAAATGCTAAATTAGATGCAGCTTGTCAATATGCCTACATGCATGTTTGGACTATGACTACGATTACTGCTTGGGTATAATGTGTGAAAATTACATGGATACTTCATTCTTTACAGATAGACCAGTTAAATCTCATTAAAAAAATACATCACAGAACCTGCTATGGTAAAGCTAATCCAGTAGTGCTTTATTCATTTGTATTTTGCTCTACAAATGTTTCACAAGTGACTCTCATCAACCCCATTCATTTTTCAGACTTGGACACCACGTTGAGCGTGCCATTCCATATCTCAAAGTTAAATAAGGTAAGCTGCAGATGCTGTGATTCTCACTCTTGCCTAGTGTCATTTGTATATGACACTATTTAAAATACAGCTGTAAAATGTGTTAATCCGCAGAGCGAATATGGTTACTATTTTTAATATATGCTAATGCCGTACTATTGAACTCATTCACTTGTATCTATTAATTTTATGAAAAAACGTTCTGTAAAGAGGAATAAGAGATGTCTCACATTTGCATAAAATGTTTGATAAAAGTCATTGCTACTGACGGTAATCACACCAATTACTGAAAAATGGGCTTCACTTTTCACCAGAGTTAAAGAAGTGTGTGCGTGAGTTGGGGGTGAGTTGGTCATGAGTTGGCCTGCCCACCTGTCCATGGTGTACCCGCCTTCAGCCCTGTTACGCTATGACCTAGTGTAGCAGAAGATAATGGATATATGTGTATATCAATATTGTGTGTGTGTGTGTGTGTGTGTGTGTGTGAGAAAGTATAGACAGTAGCGAACACAAACACTAGGGTGTAGTGACCCTTAAGTTGTAAGAATAAATTATATCTAGTAGACGTTTCTTGTAGATTAGCACTGAAGAATAAGATCAGGCCCATTTTTCTGTTTGTATCAAAAAAGTTGTAGCATGATGTTTGCTTTAATTTTCTGTAGTTAACCATGTGGCTTGTGTGGATTGCAGTGAAGTTTTCAAGGACTTTACAAACTTCCTAACATTAGCTGTGCCTACCTAATTTTGGCACAAGCTGTAGCACTTGCATATTACTTGCTTTGACATCTATTTAAAATTGAATATCTGAATAAAGCCTGAATAAAATGCAGGCTAAATATTTTTAAGCCATTGTATGGCACTGAGGTGCATGTTTCATTTATGACATCTTTTACAGCTTTTAAATGTCTTCTTCTTTTGCTTAGGAGAGTTTCTTCTCAGATCCAGTATTGCAAGATGAATGTATGGACAAAACTGTGTTACTTGGAGAGGACACTGGGTACATGGATATGACACACAGTCACACTATTACAATTGACAAGGAGCATGACATTAACTCAGAATTCAGCTTTGATGTCTTGGAAAATGTCACTGGACTTCACAACTTGAAGAATCAGAATGGTACACCTTGTAAAACCACTGCGCATGTGGAAAAGGATGCTGTGCATTCGGAATTCAGTGCTTTTCTCGCCAGTATATCCAAGCCAGGAGTGCACAATATTACACCTCTTACAAGAAAAACAGATCGATTTGGTTGGGAAGATACAACAAAAGTAAAAATGGACAAAGAGAATGTTCTACCAACCCGTTTTACCAAGCAGGCAGCACATTATTCAGTCAATCCACAATCAAAAGTACTTCAGCCTAGGATTTCAACAGCTTCATTTCTTGAACAGGACCACATGGATATGACCAAATGTCATACAGTTGTGATTGATAGAAGAGAAGTTTCTCAGTATGATGCATATTCAGTTAATGGAAATCATAGAAGCACAGGATTAATAACACAGTCTTTTTCAAATAATTCAGATGACATGGAAATTACTCAGAGTCAAACTGCAAACATCAACCTCCAAACCATGGAAGATGTAAATTGCAGCTTACCAATGAATGTAGGTTTCAATGGATCTAATTTAATCTCTGATGATGTCAGGGAAATAGTTGTGACCCAGGTGCCTGATGGCTTTCTTCAAGAGCCAGAGCAAAAAGTGCTAAAAGATAAAGCTCTGACAGCTTTTCCCAAAATTTTGTCTGGAAATGGACACATTTCTGACAGAAATACAGCTGACCACTTTCAGAGTAATCTTTTAATCGCCACTGTGCCTGATTCTGATGACATGGAAATAACACAATCTCAGACTGTTGTTCTTGAGACCAAGTGTGGGGGAGAACCTTTTGGGAAATCAAGAAAGGTTTCTTATATTGTATCCCCCTTATCTTCAAGGAGAGGTAGCAAGAGAAGTGAGGCACCTGCAGAAGACACTGTGTTTCCCAATGAACAGAGTGCATTTATGGAACTGACATGCCAAACTAATCTTTCAGTTATGATTATGTCTCCAGGACCTGATGACATGGAACTGACAGGATGCAATTATGTTGCTATAGGCTCACAAAATAGTTTGACAGCAAGTGGGGTGATGTCAAGAACACATACATCCTTGGTGCTCCCCCCTTCGATCTGTGCAGAAACTAAAACTGTTGATTGTATTCAGAGTGACATTTCAGTTCCTCATGTGACAGATGATATGGAAATGACACAATGTCAAACTATTATGCTTGAATCCAAATGTGGGGAGCATACACCGTTTGGCAAATCAAGGAAATCCCTTATGGCAACGTCTTGTGACATGAGCAGTGATATTGGCAGCAAGAAAGATATGAAGATGGCTCATGAATTAAGTGGACATACAGCACTAAATAGGTACGCATCATCTGAGCTGCCTGAATGCATGGAAATACACAAAACCAATGCATTTGGCATATCTGCTGTTCAGGATGATATGGAGCTAACAGGATGCAACACTGTTACAACGCACACGTTTGCTGGGTTGGACGAAGATCAAATGGAGATGCCTGAAGTGGTCAATGAGAAGCCAGAAAGGGTAATACCCTCACAAATAACAAAGTGTACGTTTCCAGCAATGGCTGTGGACAGCTACAAAGACATCCACAATGAGCCATATTTGGCTTACAAGGATTTGATTAAAAGCCAAGCAGACACCAACAGTTGTGAAGTCTTATGTCTCAGCAATGTAAGGGAACGCTCACCACTTCATTTGATCGCTAAAAATGTAGACTCCTCTGAAAAAGACTGTGCTATGGAACTTACTGGAGCTTTCACAATGCCCCTTGAAAAAAAGTACGTTGTTGACTTTAAACAGGGAGACAGTGCAAAGGAAAATACAGAGACACTGTCTGGCACCACTGTCCAAACAACTATTAAAGAAGGGGATCATGTTTTGCCCATAAATGAAAAAATAGAGCAGTCTGTAAAAAGCCGGGATTTTTCAACTAAGTCTGAGCTTGTGAAAAAAGACCAATTAAACTCTGCTAAATCTAGACGTAGAAGTCTGGCTGATCTACAGGAGAAACTTCAGACTATTGCTCATTCTATCAATGAACCAAATGGATTGCTAATAGGAAGTTGCACAGCACCTGTGGGTAATTTCACAGTCTCTAAGATATGCCCAATTGATGAACGTTCGAAGATACCCAGTTCTACAGATCCTTTAAGTGAAATGCCTATCTTAAAAAATGTCAGCTCAGCTAATACTGAGCACACTGCTCCTTTTAACCTCAAGAACTTTCTTACGGCAAGACTCTCTCTTGGTGGTGTCACGCCAAAACTTCCTTCACGGACTAAACCTGAACGGAGCCCAAACCAAACGGAGCCACTAAACAGTAATATATTTCAAAACCTACACCTAGAAACGCAACAGGATAGCAAAATGCAGAATAGCAGTTGTGTAATTAGCATGATTGATAATGAAGTGCTTCCTGAAGAAGATTTGTCAGATACTGTGGTCAGCTATCTGAGCAATAAGAAGGATGGGCAAGACAATTCTACACTAACTCCTTTGGATGAAGTTGCTACTGAAGATGATGTAAATATAAGCCAGCCTGAAAAAATGGCTTGTAATATATATGATGCAGGCGATATGAAAAGAAAAGGATCCAGTGAAACTGTAAGCATGTTTACACATACAATTTAAGCACATCTTCTATACTTGTGTTCCAAAGGTTTACTTGTATACTTTTGGTGATTGACATGTTGATTATGTGCAGGGGGACAATAATTCTGCAGCTCTGGCGGTTCTGAATGTTTCAAGCCTCACGTCAAAAGTGATAGATGACACCTGCAGTACCACCAGTTCAACCAATATAAAATGTGAAGGAATTGCTGAGTCAAGTGGGTTTAAACATTAGCATTTTCAGTTGTGATTGCACAGTATTGTTAACTGTTAAACCCTTTTGCTCCTTTGATAAAACTCTGAATGTTTTCTATATTTAAAGGTCTGAGAAATTCTCAGTTTGATTCACAAATTGGTGGGACAGTGGATCTTGAGTTTGACTTCGGCAAGGTATCTGAACACATTGTCATGATTTATAAAAGTATAATTTTATGATGTATAATTAATTAATTAATTAATTTTCTAACATATGATAAGCTGGCATTTAGTAACAATAAAGTAAACAAACCAGCGTAGTAATTCAAGGTGCAATGCAATGTTATTGGGTGGTGTTCTGACATCTCCCATTTTTATTAATAAACATAGATCCTTGAAGATGGAAGCATTACAGTAAATGAGTTCTTAAGTCACTTTGGTGCAAACACTGTAATTCACAAATCAAGACCCAGTGTGCTCCCTGACAATGTAAGTCACTCATATTTTCTCAGATTACATATTTTATACACATTTTCACTTATTTAAGTTTTCTCTGCTTCAGTTTAGAGTTGCCCAAACACATTTATTGGAGGATTTGCTTAGGGAAAAATACATATACCATTCCAAGCAGAGTCTGTATGAGACAGACTGCCAGAAACTCTCAGAGATGGCAGAGGGGTATGTGTTGATTTCAAATTATGTTTGTCATTATAAAAAAACATAGGTGTTCAGAAATATTTGTAATGAACTTTGTATAAATCTTTTTAGATTTGAAACACAAAAGGCAGCGCAATATAAACCACTGAGAGAGATAAATGAAACACTTCTGCAGGATATGTGTTCCTTCTCAAATGCGCAGGTAGGGTTTTGTTTATATTTATTTGTATTTTTAACACTTTTTTAAAAAATTATTAAATATAGTTTGCCAGCTTGATATTACACTCAAAACATGAGTCAATTTTAAATGTTATTTGAGATTAAATTCTTGTGGTCTTTATTTATTTAGATTTTGTAACAAGTATATGCTAAAAAAATGGCAATGGCTTAAAAAATGTAATAAGGATATAATAGTCAGTGAATGTAATTACCCTGCCTGAAGCAAACTGATAACAAACTGAAGACAGTAGTTCTGTTGGGCCAGTAATTCTTTAATATGATGCTAGAATCTATGATAAATCTTAAAACATCCAGCTGCACTTATTTTAGTTCTCGTCATTTTGACAGAAAGTACCTAAACACATTATTTCATATAACTGGTTCATTGATTTATGGGCATGAAGTTACTAATTCACCAAAACACATCTATAATATCATACCATACCCCACAGCTGCAAAGACTTGGAGCCAAGTTGAAGGAACGAAGAGTATACTTTCGCAAGAGAAGCAAGGAACTTTCCCATGAAATGAAGAAAGTCTTATACTCTGAGCTCTTGAAAGCAATCCAGGTAAGAGAGATAAAATAAAATAAAATCATTTTTTACTGTGCCTTGTCCCTTGTGTACACATTCTAATTCAGATGCAAATGGTAATGAAAAGGTGCTGGTCTATAAAAATGGTTATAAAAATGATTTGTCTTCTGCACCTTCCAGCAACTTTTAGATGTTCTTTTCGTGGCATATTTGAGAATTTAGATGTGAGCCATTTATTCTGCCCTGTACAGTGCATATACAGAAGGAGGTTTTTAGATTTAATCATTTACCAAAATAGCATTTTAAACCTACTGAACTTACCTGTTGCTTATTGTATATATTTTCAGGACTCAAAACAAAACTTGGTGACTAAAATCAGAGACACAAATGAGATGTTGAAAGATCTTAATGGATGTGTAAATGACTTGGAGTCTGGTATGGAAATTCAAAATGTCTCAATTTTTTTTAATTTGCAATGCTAATGTGAGTGTTTGTGTGTGTGTAGATATGCACAGCAATATATGCACTATATATATAGCAATATATATATATATATATATATATATATATATATATATATATATATATATATATATATATATATATAAGTATGTGTATCTTTTTTTTTTTTTTTATTAAGAAATGGCAGCAGTTAATAGTATGCTCATAGGAGATGAACATTGCCTCATCAGCCAAGCTGAGTCTGCTCTGAAGTCACAGCGTCAAGATCTTGATGCCCTTAATTCAGAAGTTGCTGAAACAGAAAAGTATGTATTGTTTGTTTTAAGAATCATGTACATTGAAATTACAGATGACAGTTTACTGTTCATTATATTCAAAATGCACCTCATGAAAAACATTTTAAGTTTTATCAACAAACCTGTGATCTATGAACTAAATAATGTTAACACTTTTGTTATTGACTTCAGACAAATTTGTGACCAAGAACATCAGAGGATGGCTTTGGTGGACACACAGGAGAAACTGCAAGATGAAGTCAGAGGGCTTGAAAGTCATATCACAACTCTAAACAGGTATATTTTAACAACTATCGCAAGAATGAACTTTTTGCTAGTATCATGGAACGATACACCATCATGATATCTGCAGAAAATGATGGCATGTGACTGCATGCAAGTCTGATTCTTTTTAAAGGATAATATTCTTTCTTGTAGTATTTTACTTAAAAAATATCACACGTGATCCATGAAAGACTGTCAGTAATGCCTGTAATCCTCTACAACAGGGGTATTTGATTGGAATTCAGTATAATCCAGTTAGAGGAAATTTCCTCCATCCAACATCCGGACCATCATAATTTCTATTGTTATGATTCAGTGCCATATCCCTTATGCTGAAGTAGTTTAGTATCAGCATTTATGTCATCACCAACTTAAAGACAAAAATATTACAAATACTGTTCAGTATATTTCAACAATATTTATTGTTTTAAATGCTTAATTGAATTATTTATAATACATGTATTAATTAAAATACATTTTTTATATTTTTTATATATAAAAGCATTTTTCCTCATTTCAAGTTAAAACAAAGCTACATTTAAAAATGACAGAATGCTTTTTTAAAAAAGTACATCATAAAGTGCTTATTTAAAGATCATTTAAACCTTTTGGAGCACGCCATCTGAATTAGCCTTTCTCTGACTCACTTTATTCTTCAACTGCTGCAAAGTTCTGCTGCTTAAAACGAATACTGTCAAATTCAAATAATTCTCAATAGTTTAGTGGTTTGGGTCCGTGTTAGACAATATTTGGGTCTTTGTTAAAACTGCTTCAAAACGCATTAAATAAAATTCTACAGGTTGTAATGCTAAAACGAGTTAACATTTATGAAATTGAAAATGGGGCAAAGTCTCATAAGCAGCACAATTCTTTCTTTATAAGCTTTGAGATGATAGAGAAAATGTTGACATGTAAAGTTTATGATTTTGTAATCAAGACATCAACTCCCACATAGTTTTCATGCAAATACATGCCTTTTTATATTTGTATGGCCTTGAGACTCCAAGTTAAGGGCGTATCTACAAATTACATCACAAGCACGATGAACATTTAATGAAATTCAAGCACTAATATAACTTGTTTTTCATTGGACAGCGACAATTTGTATTAGAGAGTTGACAGTGATGTGCAGCACTTGTAAGATGGTCAATAAGCTCACTCGTTTTGGGTTTGTTTATAGCACCCATTTACATGGCTGCTACATAGAAATTATTCTTAATTATATCACTACTTTACATTGTAAAAAATGTTGTCTTTTTCAGTTTGAATGAGTGGCGATTCCATGAGAGAGATGAAAACCGAGCCGTTTTTACTTTTCTTCATAACACTGTCCACTTGGAAGTTAAAATGAAAAAAGCTTCTGGTAACTCCTAATACCCTAACTCCAATAAGTCCAATACATTTCTTGTGTGTTTTGTATTTTGTTTTTTATTACAACTTTTTTTTTCCTCTAAGAAAAGAGATTTATGTATGAAGATGCTGAACATGATGTGGATATTTCATTCAAGTTTCTTCTGAAAGGTAAGAGCAGTTGATGTAGTTTTCAGTGTTACTGTTTATTTACACTGCTTTATTTACAGTTTTCTCATTAACATGTGCCAATATAAACCTGAAGCAGTTAAAGTATTTTCACCCCCTGCCCCCTAGGTGAAAGCTCTGAGCCATATGCAGGAATGATTCATAAGTTGCTTGGAGAATACATTCAAACCCAAACCAAATGGATGCAGAAGTACCCAACAACTCAACACATCCCTGTGGTAACTACAAAGTATCTCCCCATCACCACCGCCCACCCCCAATAATCATACACGGAGAGAATTTATAATATTGCAATACTCAGTGCGACCTTGTTCTCTGTATCTGTGGTCTTCCTGCAATAGTTGCTCCATGATATCAGCTTGGTGGTGAGTCGACTTCGACTCCTAGGTGAAGAGATTCATCAGCTGAAGAAGTGGGGAGGCTTGAGACTTGGAATCCTACATATTACCTGTGTGGACACGCTGTAAGTTACATAACTAAAGCAGGTATTTCTTTGCAGAATCTCTGTAGGATATCCATATTGCTTACAACAGCATTTTTAAAGAAGTTGGGACACTGCAAAATGTGAATAGAATTTTCCACCTTAAATGATGCAGCTGTTACATTCTGACACCTGAGACATTATAATACTTGCTGCACCATTTAAGGTGTAACAAAATTTTAACGAGAAGCTGATTTTGTAGTTCAAATGCTGGTAGACTTTTTGATTAGGGTTCTGCCTGGAGTTTTGGGTACAGAGCTTTTTATAAAAATGCTCTATGGTACAACATTTTGACATGGTAGCACAATTTGTCAGAGCACATTGAACTATAAAGTTAGGTGAAGATGAATCAGAAGATGCAAGAAGTGCTGCCTGTTATTAACAGCGCTTTTTATTTTCTTTTTTTTTCTGCATGTTCTGTAGATAGGGTGGCTAGTCATAAATTACAATGAAACTAATGTTTGAGGATGCAGCAAATAAATATAAGTTAAATTGCCACCATGCGAAGATGTAATCATATACACAGGTTCCAGAAACGCTGCAGACCTGTGAGCACAAGCTCATATACTATGGACAAAGGCAAACTGGAATTCTTTTTTATTTATTTATTTGTTTGTTTGTTATTTAACTTTTTATCAGTGCACAACTTACCATAATGATGTAAGGGGGCAGTAGTACACTTGAACATCTGTGATGGCCCCATTAAAGCTAAACAATAGATACAGAATTTAAAGCAACACGTGCTGCTCCCCAGATGTGTTTTTTTGTTGTTGTGGTTTTTTTGGGGTTTTTTTAGGGAAGACTTTGCTTATTTCAGCACATTAATGTCAGACCGCATTCTGCACATGTTACAACACAATGGTTCTAGTCCAGGATTTTAACATCAGATTTGTTGTCTTTGTGCAGAATGTTAATCAAAATAGAATGCAAAGATGTGCAAATCATTTAAACTCCATATTTAACTGTAAACAGTACAAAGTAACTTTTCTGAAACAGGGCTATATATGTATTCATTTTTAGTCTGTCATTGGAAAACGTATCCTTAATGATGCAAGTTATATTGCTATTTGTTCCCTCAGATATAACAGTAAACATGTTTTACAGCTTGCAGGAACCCCTCATAATTGGCTCCCAAAGTATTCTCACATTCTCATCAAAGGAGGATGCCTGTAGATGTGCCTGAGTATACAAAAAGAAAGCTCAAAGTCTGTGGCGAAGTTATAAATAGACTAGTTAAACACCATTTTCTACTGACACCTCTGTGATGTTTAAATTGATATTGAACTCATAAACAGACAAAATGCCTTTGGGAAATTTAGCTATGGCACATGTGGCAAATGCCCTTTGAACTCAAGTAGGGATGAGACTTCACTGTTCTACGGTTCTCTTTAGAAGCTAGTAATGCTTTACCTTTAGGAAAGAACTTTTCTTTTTCTCTTTTCACAGTAATACATGTCAGCATTTTACAGTGCTTAGCAGCAGTTCAGGAGACTGGTACCCATATTTGGTTTTGGTATTATATAAGGAATAACAACTTTTTTTCTCCCCAGAGTTGAAATCTTGTTTTCGAGTGTCAAAACCTTTGCCAAATTTGAGCTAAGCCTGGCTGTCACTCCAGACTATCCCTTTAGCCCTCTACAAATGAAGAGGTTCCAAAATCATATTGGCAATACAAGGTTTGAATAAGTTTTACATTTTGTGTATAGTATGTTAGATGTACTTATAAATACGTGTGTGTGTGTGTGTGTGTGTGTGTGTGCGCGTTCATGTGTGTTTTATATTATATACATTTATACATATTTTTATACTCACTTTTACCCTGTTCTTCAATGATCAGGATCACCACAGAGCAGATAGTATTTCGATAATGGTTCGTTCTCAACACCACAGTGACATTGATGTGGTGGGTTAAGGTCTGTTGTGCAGGTCCAAGTGGATCAGACAGAGCAGTGCAAAACAAAATAGTCCACTGACCAAATATCTAGCCAACAGCATCCAGCATCAAGTCCTATGACCATTGGGTCCTGATCATTGGGGAACTGGGAGACTGGTCTAAAGAAGGTTGCAGAAAAACAAATTGACTACAGTCTGTAATCGTAGAACACGTTTGTGTGTGTTTTAATGAAGAGCACAAAGACAAAGACTGGATATCAGTTGACTTTGTCCTAATTAACTAATTAGGACAAAGTCAACTGATATCCAGTCTTTAAGTTCTACACCTTACTGACTGTTATATTGTGTCCAGCTACATGTGATCTTATCAGTAGTCATGATGTCTATGCTTGGCTTAACTGCTCTCATCTTTTTTGCTGCTGCTTTTGCACAGGGCTGACCAGATCAAAGACATTTTATCCTCTGTTATGCCAGCCAAGAACTATCTGAAAAACATCATCCAAAGAATTCACGCTGAAATTATGGGATGAGGCATGCACCAGGATCTATTCTATTTGATCTGTTAGTGCAAAAAGAATTGACCCACATGGCTAATTTTTAAAGACATGACAGTTTTTTGAGTGCTAATTCGTGATCTATTACATTTTACATGCAACCTCCTCCAAGCATATACAAGACAAAGCTAAATAGCCTTTTAGTTGTGTCCATTATTTTGATAATCTCTTTGCTTTGCATCTTAAATGTAAATGCTGTGTTGTCAAATAAATGTTTCTTATATTTGCTGTTTGTCTGCTTATTTCCATTTTGCGACTTGTATAGTGTCCATATTAATCCTTAGAATGTATATGCTATTAATAAATTAAGGAATCATAACCAAAACTCCTGAGTTTTTGGTGTAAAAATGCATGTGGCAGATCAGGGCTGGTCATTAATTATAACTCAAAATCTCAATCAACTGTGCCATTAAAACCTCGTTTCCAGCTTTGTTTTCCATAAACAGAGTTTTTATTCTATTATGCACTTCTGTCTTATTTGTCCACCTTGTAGATCTGCTGCTTAGCAGTTTTTGTTGGTCATCCTCCAGTTCATCAGTGGTCATAGGGTGCTGCCCACATGCCACGGTTGCTTGGATGTAGCTGGTTTAGTTGGACTTTTGCTCAGCAGTGACAGAGGTGTTGAAATACATTCCAGTGATAAAATAGACAGTGAGTGTAGAAACAAGCAGGTGATTTTAATGTTATTATGGATAACATTGCTATTACTAAAAATAAACATCCATCTTTGTAAAAAAGCAGACAAATATCAATATTTTTAAGGCTGGGATCAGAAGTATCAATATTTAGGTTTCAATCTGTCCATCCCCACCATTCTGTAGCCAGAATCAGAGATATAAATGCATTTGTTTGCAACATGTAATATTCAATCAATCAATCAACCTTTATTTAATCTCGGAGTAGAGGGTGGCCCTCATTTACAATGTAGTCGAGCATTATACATTGTAAGGGGATTGACAAAATAAAATAAAAAGACCCAGCATTTTAATAAGATGTAGATACAAAATATTATAAAATAAGATTTTATAAAAATAAGATAAAATATTGATTCCTACTGTTTAAAAGTAGGAATCAATAAATGTATAGGTAAGAAAATCTAAAGTAATAAAAATAAAGACTACAGTTAATACAACTAAATACATAAAAGGGTAAAATGTAAGTAAACAATAACTAAGAACAAAAGAAGAAAATAAAATAATAAGAAAGATAAAAAGAAAACTGCTAAAAGATTAAAAAAGAAATTAAAAGTAAACTAAAAATGTTAAATAAACAAAAGAAAACCATAAAAACTGAAATCAGCTAAAACAGTGGCAGGCTGCCTGAAGGTGGTTAGAGACTAGGTGTTTAAAATGATCGAGTGACACCAGCAAGCTGAGCTTTAGTGAGTTCTGTAGTGAGTTCCAGCTCGCTGGTGCACTGTAGCTAAAAGCAGATTTTCCCAGTTCACTAAAAACTCTCGGTGCCTGAAGGGTGATCCAATCACTGGAACGAGTCTGGTAGGTTGTGCTATCTTTAATAAGCATTTGTGTGATGTACAGTGGCATATGGCCAGAAAGTGCATTAATAAAAATAAACCACTGTGTTTCCCGATCCACAGCAAGTGAAGACCACCCAACTTTTTCATACAGTAAGCAGTGATGTATACTATACGGGTCACCAGTAATGAATCTTAGTGCCTTGTGATATACAGAATCTAGTGGTTTGAGTGTAGTTGCTGGCACATGTCTGTAAATCACATCAACATAGTCAAGCATAGATTAAAGTGTTGTTTCAACAATCTTTTTTCTTGCGTGTCTTGGGAAACGAGATTTATTTCTATAAAGGAAGCTGAGTTTTTGCCTCAGCTTACCTGAAGGCTTGTTTATATGGTGCTTAAAAGTAAATTTGTCATCTAGCCATATGCCAATATTCATTAACTCTTTCCACATTAGAAGCCTTCAAATTTGTGATTTTAAAAGTATTAAAATCAATGTTAAGAGATCTGTAAAACAGCATAAATTGTGTTTTATCAGTATTTAAAACAAGTTTATGGTTATAAAAGGCAGACTTTATGGCATTAAAAGCGAACTGCAGTTTATCTACTGCAGCACTAATGTGGTCAGCTGAGCAATATAAAATTGTGTCATCAGCATATAAATGTATTTTAGAGTCAACAATGGAGGTGACAATATCATTAATGTAAATATTAAATAATATTGGGCCAACGATTGATCCTTGAGGGACACCTTTAGAAATGGGTAGTGGTTCTAATCTACTTTGTCCTAGGACTACACACTGCTGTCTATGAGAGAGGTCATTTCTAGTCCATTCTATGGCATTTTGGTCGAAGCCGATGTTTTGTAGACTTTTTAAAAGTAGTGAATGATCAACTGTATCAAAAGCTTTAGAAAAATCAATGAAAATGGCTGCACAGTGTTTCTTTCGATCAACAGAGGTTAAAAGATCATCAAGGATCAGAGTAGTTGCAGTAATTGTGCTGTGCTTCTCTCTAAATCCAGACTGATATTCTGAGAGGACAGAGTTCACACTGAGAAATGTCTTCAGTTAGTCATTTACTAAAGATTCTAGAATTTTCGTAGCCATGAAAGTTTTGTAATTGGTCTAAAATTATTGAGATCTAAAACGTCACCTCCTTTGTGGAGTGGAATTACTTGAGCTGTTTTCCAGATACTGGGAATTCTGCTTGATAAAATGGAGAGATTAAAAATATAAGTAATATGATTTAAAATAATTGGAGATGCAAGCTTTAGAAAGAAAGGGTCCAGCCTCTCCTCCCCTGTGCCTTTTTTAGTGTTAATAAAGCTGAGGGCTTTAGCTACTACATGAGGAGTGAAAGGGTGGATAGTAAAGAGACCATGGCTTACATTAATTTAGGCAATAGTAAAATAGTGAGTCCCAAATATGGGCATTGCACTACAGAATGACTTACAGTGGTCTATTTTTATTTATGCAGGATGTGCCTGTTTTCCCCTAAAAAGTGGTGTGGTCATGGATGGCATATTGTAGATCTGTATTTGTATTTGTAAATTATCTTTTGTTGCTTAATGCTGAAACCAATATATAAGTCTTTTTTCGCTTTCAAGGACATGGACAAAAACCTGCTATCTAGCATGAGAGCATGTCAGTGGCTGAATGTCAAGGTGCTTTCACACCTACCTTGTTTGGTCTGGACCTTCTGACTTTTTAGTTTGGTCTGAAAGGTGCTATAGGTCCAGAAGAGGTAGTCTGCGTCCAGATCAAACTAGACCATGGTTATTATATTATATTTGAAGTAGATGTCAAAAAGTATAAAGTGTAAGGGTGAGCATTTAAGCTTATAATTTAATCTAAAACCTATATTTCTGCTAACATTTAAGAAAATACTGTCTCTAATGTGCAGGATCTGTGCAGGATCTGTATAATAGGCATGAATCGACTGGCCGAGCTGGGTCATCAACCAATCAGGGAAGAGACTCCTCCCCCAGGACAAACCGTAATTAGAACCACCATGACATGGAGAAAGTTTAAAAAAAACGGCAGGGCTGAAAAAATACTAAACATACTTCAACAAGATGCAGAAAATGCATGGAACTGCAGAACTTGATTGTCTGTCTGTGAGGAACAGAAGTACTGATGTGGTACGTTCTGAGTTCACCTGGCTAAATTCAGTCCGCCGCTTGAGAAGAGACTAGTGTATACATTACTGGCTCATTACTGTGAGGACACAAATCCAGGAGCACTTGTTAGACTATCTTTCAAATGCTTATCTTGAGGTAGGCAAATTCCCAAGTATAAAAACATTTAATTTATCACTTTTGGTAAATACAAATGACTTTTTACAGTAAATGATTCTAGGTCAAGGATAAAAGTAATTTAAAGTTCATTCAGTACTATATATTTCAGTTCAAAGACAATAGTTTTTTTATTCAATTCTAAAAAAAAAAAGAGCAACCTTTTGTTTGTAGTGCTGTCCTAGCGACACAGACTGTGTAGTCCATAAACTCTATTTTAAGATGACTAGAATCTGCCACCTGTTCCTTCTCGTCTAGGCCTCTTGACAAGTTTGCTTCCCCTGCATCATAACAGTTCACTGACTGTCTCAGAGCAGTGTCATTCACAATCTTTTGTGGTGCATACAAGAGCTAGTTCCCCTCGAAGCATTAATATTATTTTGGTAAAATATTAAGCAGAGCACTTCTGATATGGCTGAAGCTGGGTGCCCAGAGGACCAGTGGGAAGTAGAAGGTTTTGATGATGAATTTGGAGAAATCATAAAGACAAGATCAGGTAAGAAGAAATTTATTGTGAGGATTGCCTATGCTGCTATCATACTAACAGCAAACAAGATTTGTGAAAGTAGTCGGCCTGTATGTTTTTCTTGCAACCATTTTCTGTCAAGAAATGTTCTGTATGTAAAACATGACTACTTTTACACATCATTAGAAATATGAGATATGTAGTCTTGGAGTTAATGGTTGTATGTATAACAGTATATTATATGTATATTTTAAACACATGCTTATTATTGTTTTTGCTGGCAATATGCTTATTTTATGTATTTTATGAGGATATATAGTTGGAGAGTATATAGTTTCTGTGAATAGTATTTGAATGAACATGTATTTGTGAAATTTAAAAATGTGACCTATGGCCATAACACCATCTTGAATCCGGGTTGGGGTTGAATTGAGCTCCCTTTATTCTCCTGTTGAAATATGGTCTTAAAGAGCCTAAAATAGCAACAGCTGCCTGGTGTAAGATTTCAGGAGTTTTAGACAGTCATATTGTTGTTGGCTATCAGTTGAATATGTAAACTGAGTGAGTAATACCATTGTCAGTTATCTTAATAATTACTTAAATTAGTAAACACATCAAATATTAGTAAATGCCCAAATATTTGGCATTTTGTAATCATGTTTGGCATATCCAAAAATCCAAAGCATTTTTCAAGTCTCAGGAAGTGCAACCCTACCCTTTTGCTTTTTATATCCATTCCAAGTTCCACTTTTTTATTGCTCATGCTAGGGGTGCGAGCATGTCCCCTAACATGAGCAATTCTATATTAATTTTGCTGTAGACATAATGTACAATGTAAAGGTTTTTACACAAATTTTACAGTGATAAAATATTTGTGGATATTCAATCTAAAGAGCCTTTGTGAGGTCAGAGGATGTTGGACAAGAATGCCTGGCTTGTGAAACCATGTCTTTATGCATCTTGCCCAGCTGAACAGTTATGGTAGCACAAGAAAGGGCCTTTCTATGCTGTTGCCACAATGTTGGAAGCATATAATTGTGTCTATATAAAATGCAGCATTATCATCTTTCAAACCTAAATTTATACATCATGTTGCAGTGACAACATGCTTTGCACCACTCCAAACGATGCTTGGCATTAAGTATAGTAATCTTGTGAGGCTTGTGTGAAGTTGCTCAGCCATGGAAACCCAATGCAAAAAACTCCTGCACAATCAATGCACAATTTAGCATGTTTAACACATCTAACATATATGAATGAAAGTAACAAGTCTATCATATTTAAACTGGTAAGACTTAGTACAACGTTACAGCCTTTGAAGGTATTGTTAGAACATTAATTTGATTGGTTGTGTCTAATTTACTAGCTATTGCCACTTATTGGTTTGTTTTGGTTTTAAGATTATATTAATTTAAAAAATATATTTCACCAAGTATATGTTTAAAATGTATGTATGTAAGAAAAAATATTTTTATTTTGTAGGTTTTCACTTTTAAAACCTAAATTTAAAAAGCATAAAAGATCATTTTTTACTATACTATATACTATATATAGCTATTTATTAACTGACATTCTTATCCCAATTTCTATTTCTTACATCTATGAAAAGCCAAAGTCAAAAGGAAATACATGCAAAAAAGGTTTACAGTGAGACTAATGTATTAAATTTGAATCACATATAATGTTTTATTCATACTGTAGACTGTTAAATTATTTAGCAGTATGTTATATGTAGTGTTTCTGTGTTCATGCTTGTATTTTTTGCAATGCTTATGTTTGACATTGTGCTACAACATATATCTTAATTTTGGGGGTTTTCAATTTTATCCGGAATAGAATCTTTAACTGATCTGTAGGATGCTGCTGAAACTCAAAAAACTCACTGACAAGACAGAGTCATGTTTTTAAGACAGTGATTTCAGGTTATTAAAGCTATTAAAGAATGTTTGTTTCTGAGTTCTCATGTGCGAAGTTACGTGCGAAGAGACTGAAGAGTGTCACTGTAGATGCTGCGAAATATGCTAAGATCACAGACATGTTCACTGCTGTAGCAGGTAGTAACATTTGGATAACACAAGGGACTTTGAGGTGATGGAGGAAACGTTAGCTCTATTACATGAGAGTGATGAGTAACGGTGATTGATTAGTATCAGTATTTATTGGTATTTGCATACTTCCCAAATTCTGGCAGCCACGTACGACACCTTCTTCTGATAAAAGAGCAAACTGTCAAGGCTGAGAATTACTGAATGAGCAGCAAGTGTCCATTTTAGGCTAAATCATAGTGTTTTAGATATTTAGGCTAAAGGTGTGTTGAAAAACTGCATAGTAGTTTGAATTTGTAGCCTCTATGAGATTCAACATGTTTTAAAAACACTCAAACAAGTGCAATACTAAGTATAAAAGTATTATTAGCAAAAGGTATGCTCACAGTAAGACAGTGTTAAATGCTGATGTGTTGCATGAGTTCACAAAGCAGCCCTGTCTGTTTTTAGGATGATCCAAATGCATGTTATAGCTTTTTAAAGGAGGGAGCACCTTTTAACCTGAAGAATTAGAACTGAGCTGCAATATCAGGGAAATTCAGAAAATACATATGAGTAGACAAAAGTGCTAAAACTACAGTATGTGTACATTTACATATTTGCTTTCCACAATGGTTATTTAAAAGGCTTCTGAAGTAATGATTCACTGTACATTTGTAATAAAGCAAAACATTTTTTTTGTGATGCTGTTATTATTTGATAATTATTATATGATAATAGTGAAATACATTCCTTCGCGGAACACATACATAAATTACTGGTTGGCTGTCCCGACAGCTCTGATTCAATATCATCTTATATATCTTAAAATGTGCTTTGTTGGTACAACTTAAAAAAATACTTCATGTAGTAACCAGCAATTAAACAAGTTTGACTTATTTTGATTAAAAGAATACTTAATTCACACTACATTTTAGGGTGTACCAACGAAATGCTTTTTACAGTCTATTGTAAATAGTCACTTAAGTAATATGTAATGCATGTGGCAGATGTGTTGGGCCCTAAACATGTAGGGCACAACATCCCAACGTCATGCATTATCACATTACACTGCATATAGAGCTAAGTGCTAAATTCTATTTTTGTTAATGCCTGCTGTTAAGGGCTTAGCAGAGGTGGTTGCCAGGGTTTGTAATGTCTTTTCTTTTCCATGGGTTACAACATCTTGTCTTTTCTTGTCCTCTTTTTGCCTAATGTTGGAAAGTGTTACTGCCACAACTATGTTTTTTTTTTAATTGTGTAAACTCTTATTAGGTTGCTACAAAGTTTCTTGTCTTTAAATGCACCATTAAATGGCTATCGTGGTCGGAAGGAGTTCCAGAGGCTTGTTTTTGACAAATGTGCTTGACTTTTACAAAACAAGCTGGACAGTTTTGGTTTAAAAAACAAGATTTAACAACCTGTAGCAATATTCAAGTTTGTGTTTACTGTGCCCAGAATACATTATGTAGCTTTTATGGGTATTAAATGCTTCAGACACCTGATTTAGTCCACCATTATTGTGAAACATAACTACCTCAGTACGTTTCTTATTAGATCTCATTAAACCACTTTGAATGGATTGATTATATGTAGTGTTAGGTTGAGGGTTAGGGGTTAACCATTGAATAGACTGCTTGTTTAGTTACACTAGAATAGGTAAGTCATGACTCTTAGTCATGAGTCTTAAATTTACATATCAATATTTTCATGGTCTCACTGTGGTGGGAAGGTTGGAAAAAGTAATGGAAGGTCCATGCTAAGTGAGCAAGGTGAGGTGTGGCTAGTTCCATGACAATATAAGATACTGCACTAAGATACCCGAAGACCTTGTCTATTTTCAGTGCAGTGTTTGAAATCTGCTGCAGTCTTCTATTTTGGTTCCTAGGGCGTTAGGCACAAGTGACATGGAAGTGAGTCATAGAGTAATGTTCTTGACAAACAGATAGTTATGACACTGTATGGCAGTAAATTACAGGCAAAGTCCTTTATTAGATAAATAAGGTGTGTTAGATTTGCTGGAGGGTAACATCCAAAAGGAGGGCTACTAAACATACATTTTTAACATAAATTGATAAAACATGAATGAAAAAAAAGGGGCTTATTCTTTCAAAATTCAAAGTATCTTATAGAGACGGCTGAAAATGAGAATATCGGAGTCCTCTAGTCTGAAATAGGAGTCGATCTAGTCCTCTAGTCTGTAATGTTGTTAAAACAGTGCATTCCTTTTTGTGGTGTGTTGGAGTAATGTGATCATGATCTACTTTTAGATGCCTGTCTTGTGAAGTGTATCAAATGAATGGCGCAGACTTTTCAGTGGCATGGCATGATTTTGTCGAAGGTAGCTGCCTTGCACAAAAACTTAAAGCAGCATTTTGTTTAATATGCATATTGTTTTATAGCAGGTGTAAAAAAAAGCAGGAGCAGGAGTGGTGGTGTGTTAGTGTGTGCTGTGCTGGTACACCTTCGTAATAGTACCTGCTTTGTGGTGGTCTTGTGGGGGTCCTGACCATTAAAGAACAGGGTAAAACGGGATAAACAATGTATGTACGTACAATGTATGTATAGTCCATCAGATGGACTACAGTCTGTAATTGTTAAACAACAAAATGTTCCTACACTTTAAAAAGTGGTTTTGTGTTTTAGTTAGATGAACTGCTATTATCATGTTGGTTGAACTTACTGTCCATTACAACGAAATAAAATAAGTTCTAAGAACTTCAACTCAAATATAAATATTAAAACTTAAAATCTCTTGTTTGACTGACGAAAAAGGCTTTCCAGGCGATATTTTATATACTACTCATGCGCTGAGCGTCTGACATCAGCACTTGTTCATCTTCGGACTCGAGAGGAGAGGAGCCATCTTGGAAAGCGCTGTGCTCTGCAGCTGCTACACAGAATATATCTTCACATCGTTCTGAAGTAAGTAAAAGTGACTGAAATCCAAACCGTTTTGTTCAGACAAGGTTGACTGTACACAAATATAATTTTAACACGGACATTGTCTAGTTTGTGCTATCTAGCGTTTGCTGTCCTAGCTGAAAGCTATGGAAATTAGCCGTTTGCTAAGTGATTTTTTTGTGTAACTAACAGCCAAACGGCATTTTATAGTTGTAGTTTAAATACAAGTCCACATTGGGTCATCTTAACTGTATGTTTTAAGAGTTCGCTAGCATATGTAGCCACGTATATGGCTACATTAAACATCGATTTGGCTTGTAGCTACCAAAACTAGCTTATTGTCCATCTCAGTGTGGACGGTTTGCGAGGAAGCTCAGTGAAGTGTTGTAGTGTTTTCCTCTCGAGCTGAGCTAAATAAAAGGGCATTTAGAGTAAGAAGTGATTGTGAAAAGACTATTAGTAGCTATGTGGCAAGATCTTTGGGTTATGGTTTCGGCATGACTGCGAACACATCCCATTTGTTGTTTCATGAGTTACAGTGTTTTGTAAAATACAAACAAATGTTCTGCTTTGCCGTCTGACGTCTTATTTGATGTTAACTGACGCAGCATACGTGACATATAATTGCAATCAATAAGATTTGATGGAATGAGGTGGTTGAGTTTTAATATATTATTCATAAGCCAAAATGTATTTCAGGACCTTCAGTTTGAGGTGTAGATCATTTAAGACTCTAGTTATAGAATTAAGTATTGTATATTAGGCAAACTTGAATAACAGTCCACAATCACTAATCCTGGGCTGTCAGCAGTGATATTATATGTTTAATGTTTTACAGGCACTTTGAATGTTAACTGTCAATTGGATGCATTAAAACAAGTGTTTAAAGATTGTTTCAGTAATTTTTCCCTATGTTTTCTTTACAGAATCACTTCAAGTGTTAAGAGTGTGAGGCCATTCCCCAGGTGATGTTTCTGCTTCAGCCAACTAATAGAAATATTGAGAATTACCAACAGTCATATTTCTGCTTCAGCAAACTAATGGAAATATTGTGAATTGTTAATAAAAAGGTTTTGGATCTTACCAAACCAAAATTTATTTCTCATTTCAGAGTATTTTTTCAGCAGGCTGAAAAACTATTGTATGAACTGTTACCTAACTAAGTTGCATTGGACTAATTTAAGTATGTGGGGAAAAACTTGCCATATCATGTTAAAAGAACTTTCTGTATTGTTGTAAAAATTTGAAAAAATAAGTTCTGCCAATTTGATTTAAGTTAACCAAATTAATTTTTGTAACTCTGTTTCACCTGAAATAATTAGTTAAGTACATTTCCAGGTTGTTGTATGAACAAGACTTAAGTTAAGTTCAGTAAACTTAACAGGTTATGTCTTTACAACTTAACTGAGTCAAAGCAAAAAGATGACTTGACTGAGTTGAGTCAACAAATTATTTTATATTTATTTATTTATATTTACAGTGTATAAGTGGAGCTGATAAAACAATGTGTGTAGATATAAGAAGTTGGTTTTAATGTTATGACTGATCTTTATTTACAGAACTAAACAAAAACTAGAAAAATCCTAAATGCGTACAGCAGACTGGTTCACCCAAATAATTTTCACATATAACATGATCAATATCATGGAAAAACGGATTTTCCTTATTTTTAAAACAAATGAGTTTCATTCGAAAGGATAAGAAAGCGTTTGAAATTTGACAGGAACAGCCACTAAATTAGTCAAGGCCGTTTCCCCTCACTGATTTAGGAAAGTATGTTTTATGTGTTTCTGTTTAGCTAAGGGCGGTACACAGAATCTGAGCAAGGAATCCAAAGGGTGTTTGCCAGTTGCATTTAAAAAGCACAGACACGCCAACACATTGGTAGCACTTGTGAACATAATTTATAAACTTATGACTTCTGTATTTTTTACTCTCCTGCTAGATTTACAGCAAATCTATATTTATTAAAGAATTTATATATTATGCTATTTCTATGATATTTCTTTTCGCTCATGACAATCAGTGGGGTGACACCTCAGGGCCCATAAAGGACAACATACCCCTGCTTAATTTAAGTCTTAGTAGATTTTAAATAAATATCACATCAGGCATAAGTCAAGGTTTCAATATCTGTTTCAGGAAATAAAACTCAACTAGTCATAAGTGAAGTATAAAAAAGTTATAAGTATACCTGTGGAAAAATGGCTGAAATACAGAATAACACTGGTTTCTCACTCCTAAGAGACTTCCAAGTGAACACCCTATTCTAGCGGAGATATGTTTCCATATGAAAAAGGTTACTAAAGAAAAAACATTAAGTCTTATATTAGGTTAGGCTTTTGAAACAAGACATAAGCCTGGAGCAAAATGTTGTGCCGCCTTTTTATGAACATTATTCTAACATTCCATTGGGTTGTCTGTAACTATTTCTAGCTACCGCTCGTGCTTGATACTAACTATAGCCTACAGGCCATCTGCTGTCTCTCAGGCTGGGATACAGAGAGGAGAGTAGAACAGCTCCAAGTCAGGCCAGTGTTTGATAAAAAAAAACTACGAATTCTGGCTAACAACAGCTTAAGTGAAGTGCAAAATAAACTGTCCAGGCGTCCACCACCTACAGCTGCGCCGTGGAGAATAGATATACGCATATAGAGTTATTACGACGCTGCTATTCTAGCCGTGCACACGCGCTGAAAGCTCTCCGGGAGAAATATTCAGTCGTCTACACTACATTCGATACAGGTAACTGCTCACTGACACCGTGTGATGAATTACATCTTTGTGAGTATAGCTCACTGCGTCGATGTGTTTCTGGTTAGATAAGGAGGGAATTCCTGCATACTGGCAAGCTGTTCGAGCGTCGCATGTGAGTGTAAGACTAAAACAGGCATAAATACGTAACTGATATGGGCTTGTGTTGTGCCAGGCTCAGCATGTGATGTGCTTTGTTATTTCGGGAAAACGCTGGATTGGTGGCTTTATTAGGTCGTTTTGTCACGCATCCGATTCTAGATTTAACAACAGATTATCCAACCGGGCGTGTGTCTGCGATTTGAGCGAGATGCAGACGCGGTCTCCCCGTTCACAAACATGCTGTAACTGCCACGCGTTTATATTTATCGCCTATCTTTAAAATCATATGTCTTCTGGGACAGTTTTATATTAATAATTGTAAACAAAGTTTGGTGACGTATTTGTAAGATGAACCTCCTACAGCAGCGTGTATGACTCTTGTATTTGCTCATACACTCAAGTCATTAACGTGTCAAGGTACTTCTTGGAAAAGGCAGATTTCTAATTCTGTCTCCCAGACTTAATAACATGCCATGCACTTTACCGAGGGTTTGCATTTGAAAATAGCTGGGCTTGACAGTTTAGAAAGACATTAGAAATCGCTGCGATGTCTGTAGTTGTGTTTTGATCTGTTTTACGTTTTCAGAGGCTAAGTAGCTGGGCCAATACCTTCAAATCCCACCAATGGCTTTGTCCGTTAGCTGCGGCTCAACCTAGTTACTTTATCATCCTATTTGCACAAGGGCGGATATAATCCAGCGAGCTACACGCTAGATTGTGGCGCAGACACACCAGCTGCCACCTGCCTTAAGTCACGCGTCTGATCCATTGCAAACCTACGTTCTGTTACCTTCATTCTACCATCTGCGTGCGTGATATGTCATCCAAAATGAAAATGCTATAGGTGATGTGAAGTTACTGTTTTCTGTACAAAACGAAAAGGAATCCTGCTTTATCATCACATATTTTACACGAACAGTTGCATCTTTTGTTGTCACAAATTCATGATTGATTTTGAAGTAAGGACAATAAAAAGTTCAGAAAGACAAAGTGGTGTGCTGTCAAGTGCAACACAAATTGATTGGCACTTAAAATTATATTTTGTTGTACCATTTTTGGAGATGAAGCACCACAGTATTGAGCATGCAGGTATTTAAAAAAATAATTTTGTTAAGTTCTGTGTTATCATGTACATTTTCAGTGTGTTTTACTAATGTCAAGTGCAGTGTGCTGAAGTCTGTAACCCACAGCAATGGGAAATGTATATAAATCCTATAAAAAAAGTAGAGATTCCCTTTGCTAAAAAACAATCTTGACGTCTAGTAAATGTGGAAGTTGTTTATTTACATACTTTAAGATGAAGCAAAGTAATGAATACATGTACTTTGTTACTGTTGCCACTGGTAACCCAATCCGAATACCTGCTGTCCGTGTAATGTAACTATTGATATCCTAAGGATTTGAAAGTATGTAATTAATAAGTATTCTAACTGTTAAGGCTTACGTGTGCTTAAAATGATTACCTTGTACTTAATGACTATGAAGAGATTTGGCTTTTTCTCTGGTATTTTGCAAATAGTACTGAGGTCCAAAAATGTTGCTTTAGCACGCAGTTTATTCAAAGACTTAGTCAGACTACATACAGTTTTGTTGGAAGTCTCTAAAAGGACAAAAATATTGCAAAATGTCATTAAAGAATAAAATTGATAAAAAAGGGTAACATAAATGTTTAATAATGTCAAAAATCTAAATTAATATGTAAAAGTGAAATCTAACTAAAACCCCAATTTAGAAGAAGTTGGGACAGGGGTAACAAAAGGCTTGAAAAGTAAGTGGTACAAATAAAAAACAGTGTGTAAAAATTGTGAAACAATTTCAGAAAAATATTCCTCAGTGAAAAATTGTGAAGACTTTGGATGAAAGATAAAGCTGTATCATGCAAAGAAGAAGCCATATGTCAGCATAATCTAGAAATATATTCTCTGTGGCAAAGCTAATTTAAAGTAGACTGAGAGTAAATGGAGAATTGTTCTGTGGTCAGATTAATCAAAATTTGATATTCTTTTTAAAAAACCATAAACGCCTTTGGCCTCAAGAGGAGAGGGTAGGGCTGGAGCGACGCGTCAACGTAATCGGTTACGAAGTTATGTCTGGAAAGGTGGCCGCGCCTACTGGAAGCATGGATTTATCCAGAGCGCCAGTTGCAGCTAAAACAGTCGCTCGCATGCATCTTAAGTTGTGGGAGTGTTTTACACAGAAACACAACAGTGTGGTGCTCTGTCAGCTTCCCAAAGTGGAGATAATCACAACAGTACAGCTGCTACGAGCACTTGAATAAGCACAGAATAATGCAATTTTTAATTCCTAACACACTGACATTCAAAAAATTAGTCGTTAGATTAATCAAATAATTGAAAAAAATAATCGTTAGATTAATCAATTAAGAGAGCGGGACCATCCAGCTTGTTATTAGCACAAAGCCTGCATCTCTGATGGTATGGGGATGCATCTTGTCTGCAACAGACAACAATAGGACAACATTCCTCTCCAAAAACTCTTTTGACTGGAGAAAGATGGGTCTCCCCTTGTGATTTTTGAATTGAATTGAATTAATTAAAGTACCAGTCTGCTATCATTTGAAAAGCCAATGAGCTTCAGGCTGATGTAATGCCACTCTGGTCATGGCCATAAAGCAAATTCTTGTAAATGTTCAGAGACTTGATGTTCAAAGGAGTCGCAAGGCCATATGTTATCTCACAGGGAGTTATTTGTTAGCTGTCCCTTACTAGTTATCCTGTTAATGTTTATGGTCACACACCTTATATAATTCTTTTTTACTGTGTCAGAGGGATTGTCAGCTCTATACAGAAAATATATATAAGGAGTGTTAAACCACTACATAAATGCTCCTGATTATACATTATCGATTAAACTTTATTACTTTATTTTATTATTGAAAAATGTGAGTACAAATGGAAGAGGACTCTTACAACCATTTTGACCGAAAATGAAATAAATAAAGCTTCATCTCAGTACTGATAAAGCATGCACAGTGAATACACATGCATCAATTTTAGTTTATGTTTACATAAGCAGGATTATATCAAATAGAGACATTCATAATGAAAGAAATAAAGATTATTGGTTTTAGTCTGACTGACACTTACATACACATATTAAACCTTGCTCCAGCAGTGCTAGTGATTATGGAAGTTTAGAAGATTTATCTTCTGCTTCACATTGGCTTTGGACTGTCAATGATTACTTATAAAAAAGACTTGTAAAATACGAGCTAAAATCCTTGTAGAATAAAATGCTTTTGGATTCACAAAGAAGGCCTGTATCACAAGGGTACAAAATGCTGCACATTGTATTAATTACAAGTACTACTACAAGTAATAATGTATAAATCAATTATTCATTTATTTATTTTAAATGCCAATTGTCTGTGATAAGTAAATTTTGCATTTAATACCATTTGCAGACGAAAGGGAGGACATCCAAAAGAAAACCTTCACAAAATGGATAAACTCGCAGTTTACTAAGGTAAGGTGAACTGTGTAAAGGATTTCTGATGCATAATAACTATTTTGCCAGTTTACAGTGACACCTATAAACCTTTTTTCATTTTTTTTTATTTTTCAAGTGCACTACCATGTACATACACTTTGTAGTTATTCTGTAGTTATCTTTAGTACAGATTGTAGTCTGTCTCTTCCTACACAGTTTATCAGCCATCCTGTATCATATGCATCAAAGGTACATTTAGCGACTGCAGCTCAACTTATTCCTGCACAGTTTGTGTTTGTCATCCTTTAGTCTTTCATCAATGATCTGTTTTAAGCCATAGGACCACTTTTGACTGGATATTTGTGTTTGGTTCACTCTTCTCAGTAACACAGACATTTAAAGCCTTCAGCGCTATCTGATGCCTGTACCTGATACATTTATGCCAGCTTTACAGACAGGCTTACATTTTTAAATGATTTTCCACTGATAAATAAGGTAAAGAGAGTGTTAACAAACCATCTAGAATTATGAGTAGATGTGACATTTGTATCTGGAGTCTGTAGACTCTCTACATAAAGACCAAAGCGGAGCATGTGAGTAATAGCAAATGATGTGTAAGAACACAGAGGTTAACAGAGCACTAAGGTAACAGAGAAAGAGGAATTTATATTTATTAATATAAATGGTTCAAGATGTGGGTATTAATATGTGAAAAATCGCATCTATAGAAGGAAATACAAGTACGCAGTTGTTGTTTTTTTACATTAAAACAGTAATGCTCACGAACAGAAAGGGTTTCATCTTATAAGCCTATTTAAACAGCATGAACATTGAGCAATGGCTGTACCAAAAAAGCACACAAAAAAATTGTCGGCAAGGGCCAAAAGTCTGCCAAAGTAACTGTCTCATTTGTATTGGTGCCATGAGTATCAATTGTTAAGTTATTAGCAACTTTGTTTTATAGTTATAGTTATTTGCCATTCATTTATAAATCTATTATATGCCTTCCAAATAAACATGGAATAGTTAATGAAATTTTTTTGTAAACAAAAGCAGTACAGGCACTAATTCCGTACAGCTACCACATCTTAGGGAAAGGGTAGATGGGGGAGAGGGGTAGGCTGCAGTACCACACTGCTAGAGGCCTACACACTGCTCTCTTAAGTACCTCTTACATTATGGTCCAATTTCTGTCTTGTTATTTTTGTTGCATTCAATGAGCCCACTTTACTAGCCTAATGCTATTTCATCTGCCATTTACTGGGAGTTAGTTTTATGAGTATGTTCTTTTTATTCTTTAGGGTGGGAGAGCACCAATTGATGACCTCTTTACAGATCTGCGTGATGGCCGTCGTCTTTTGGAGCTTTTAGAGGGCCTGGTTGGGCATGAATTGGTAAGTGCATTTCAATGAAATGATAAACAATTCACATACTGCACGATGTTAATTGTTAATGTTTGTTTATTTTGAAATTGGTTGTATAATGTTATGATATTATAGTAGGTGAACATAAACAGTAGTAGGTGGAACTCCAGCATCATACACAGTAAGATGTTCATACATATGATCTTACATACACAAGGCCACAATCATCAGCATAAATTATGACTGTGCTGTATAAAGGAACGCTTTGTGCTAGAAGATGTTAATCATCCTGTCAGAAGGTTAAAGAAGAAGACACAACAGAGGTTGCACAATACAAATACACCTTATATATAGCAACTTCTTTTGTAAAGCCCACTAAAACATGTGGCCTCCAACCTGGCAAAGCTTGAGCATGTTTTTCTAAAGTGCTCCCCATCATGAGTAGTAAACAGGGAAACTTTTTAAAGATAAAGAGTAATCTTACCACATATATGTTACATACACCAACCAGTCACACTTTTTGTCCATTCTGTTAGGTCCAGTTCCTATATAAAGTATTTACTCACTCATCCAAATCACTGAATTCAGGTGTTTCAGTCACTTTCTTGGCCACAGGTGTATAAAACCAAGCACCTAGGCATGCAGACTGCTTCTACAAACGTTTGTGAAAGAATGGGTTACTTTCTGGAGCTCAGGGAATTCTAGCGTGGTACCATGATAGGATGCCACCTGGGCAGCAAATCTAGTCGTAAATTCAACTGTCAGTGGCATAATATAAAAGTGAAAGCGACTGGGAACGACAGTCACATAAACTGACAGCGATGGACAAATCTGGGTCTGGCGATTGCTAGGAGAACGGTTCTTGTCTCATAGCATTGTGCCTTGAGCTTACAAGTGTAAAGTTTGGTGAAGGGGGGATTATAGTGTGGGCCTATTTTTCAGGAGTTGGGCTCAGCCTCTTAGTTCTAATGAAAGGAACTCTTAATTTCATGCTCCCAACTTTGTTTGGACAATTTGGAGACGGCAGCTTCCTGTTCCAACATGACTGCGCCCAGTGCACAAAGCAAGGTTCATAAAGACATGGATGAGCGGGTTTGGTGTGGAAGAACTTAGTCTCAACCTCAACCCAATAAAACACCTTCGGGATAAATTAGAGCAGAGACTGTGAGCCAGGCCTTCTCGCCCAGCATCAGTGTCTGACCTCACAAATGCGATTCTGGAGGATTGGTCACAAATTCCTATAAACACACTACTAAACCTTGTGGAAAGCCTTCCCAGAAGAGTTAAAGCTGGTATAGCTGCAAAGGGTGGGCCGACATTATAATAAAGCCTATGGATTAAGAATGGGATGTCACTCAATTTGCATATGCATGTGAAGGCACTCAAGCAAATACTTTTGGTAATATAGTGTAGATGTACTGTTTATGTTACATTTATATGATCTGTTTCTCTGCCTAATTTTTAGCCCTTTTACATTGTATTGCAATGATCAGGACCCCCAAACCAGGAATTGTTTGGGTATTAGCAATGCAGTGACTTACATTTGTGTGGTGTTTGTGTGTGTTGTGCTGGTATTAAGTGGATCAGACACAGCATTGCTGCTGGAGTTTTTAAACACCTCAGTATCAGTGCTGGCTGAAAATAGTCCAACAACCAAAAATATAAAGCCAACAATATCCTTGTGGGAAGCATGCTGTGACCACTGATAAAGGACTAAAATATCACCAACACAAACTCTGCAGAAACAACAGACTTTGCAAGGTGGGCTAACAACATGCCACCACCACACCAGTGTCACTATAATGCAGGGAATGATTTACTACACAAATAATACCTGCTCTCTGGCCATTAAAGAACTGGGTAAAAGTGGGCAAACAAATTATGTGAAGAAACAGATGGACTACAGTCTATACCTGTAGAAGTGTACCTACATGATAAACCTAAAAAGGGATTATGAATATAGATAAACGGCATATGCCATAATAATTGGTTGGTACATATCACACACCATTTCGTATTTTGTATCCACATTCTGGGCTATGAGGCTACTGAAGGCAAAAAAACAAATGGAACTAGGATATTTATTTATTGTATAAATACTGTTTGTTCAAACAGTGTTGGCATGTAATGGAATACGTATTCAGAATACAAAAAAGATGTGTATTTAGTCTGTTGTTAAAACATTTTTCAGAATGCAGTTACTTTTTCCATTTTTGGATTTTTTGATATATATATTTATTTATATATGAGATTTCTTTTGTACACCATGTCCGCAGGTAAAAGAGCGTGGCTTCACAAGAGTACACTATCTAAATAATGTCAACAGAGCTCTGCAGGTCCTTCAGAAGAACAATGTAAGTCGACAAAATTCTATGAACTACTTTAAATTCCTTCAACTGGTTTTCAGTAAAAAAACATTTCCGAGATATATTTAAAAATGTTTTAAACTTTGCTATCTACTTGTGAGTACTTCCAACAGATTGCTTGGAGTTATAATACCCCACAGATTTACACAGGTTTATTTTTTACTTTGTCATTGGTCTTTGCAAACTGCAGTTATCAAATATTTTTGTATTAATATATCTTGCCTATAGGTTGAACTGGTGAACATTGGAGGAGCAGACATTGTTGATGGGAATCATAAATTGACCTTGGGACTCATCTGGAGCATAATTCTCCACTGGCAGGTAAAAAACCATGGCATAGGTTACATGTACATATGATCCCTTGGAAGATCTCCATTGGTTCTTATGTTCCTTATATATTTTACTTCCAATACAGGTGAAGGATGTGATGAAAGATGTGATGGCAGACCTAAAGCAAACCAACAGTGAAAAGATACTTTTAAGTTGGGTTAGGCAGTCAACCAAGAATTACCCACAAGTCAATATTGTGAACTTCTCCAGCAGCTGGGAAGATGGTCTTGCCTTCTGTGCTCTTATTCATAGCCACAGGTTAGTTTATGTATCAACCTATATAAAATTTATCCCATACTTAAAATACATGTATATGCTTCTCTCTAGGAAAAAACTAACCGATTTGGTGGGATTTTTGTTTTTCGAAGACCAGAGCTGTTTGACTGGGCTTTGGTTGAACAGATGGATAAAGCTATTGACCGGTTGGATCATGCCTTTAGTATTGCAGAGAGGCATTTGGGCATTGAACGACTGCTTGACCCTGAAGGTACAGTTTAATGTCATATGTGAGATGTTTACATTTTAATTGTTAGGATAATGATAATCAGATCTATGTGAGCACTTAAACTGCCACTAACCTGCCACTACCCTACCCTGCTCTGCTTTCATCTCTTATAATTGAAATCTTAGACACTGGATGAAATCACTTTTTATAATTAAACCCTGAGAAAATGGAAGTTGCACTTATTAATTCAACATCAATTTTTATTTTTTAAAGAGATTTTCTCTTAAGCTCATCTGACTCTCAATTTGGATGGTAACAGTTCAATTGTTAAACCTGAATAAATATTGTACATCTTTATGCTTTCATATCCTCCCATCTAAGCTACTGTAACACTTGTTATTGGTGTTCCAGACAAAATCATACATTGTCTTGTTCAAACTTCAGGTGCTAGAATTCTTGCTTATTCCAAAATATAGCATAGATCACAGCAATTCTTTGTCAGTTAAAATAGCTGGCTACATGTCCTACTATGCATGTGTTTTAAACTCCTGCTACCATATAAATCTTTACCAACCTACATTTATCCAAATATTTTAAAACTTTGTGCACCCTAGATTTGCAAGGTAAGTTCTGTTTGTTGAGTTGGCTAAATTCAAGTAATGTTGTACATAATGTATATGATTTCCAGAACCCGTTAGCCTTTGGGCATTGTGTTAAGTCTTGTCACTGTATTTAGGGTTCAGCTCAGCACATCTGAATGATGTTTGTTTCTGTGATAGTGTAAACCCTGTTTGAGGTAACGTTTTGGGTTTTGGGGTTTTGTTGTCCTGAAAGAGCCAACTGTATCTCTGGCAAAGAACTGATAGGATGCAACTACAGAGTGGACTTGGTAATTCATATATGCAGGTTTCTCAAAATTATATAACTTAAATTATCTACTTGTTTTCTTTTTTGATGTGGTTTTCTTTACTTTTGAGACACCATGTACTTTCATTCATTAGTGATTGCAAGTGGTGCTAATAACAAGCAAAACAATGTTTTAAAGTTTTAAAGAGAGACATAGAAAGAGAGAGAGACAGAAATAGTAAACAGTTGACATAAACGCATATCCAAATAAATGATGTGAGCAAATATGCTTGGCTTATAAGAATAGATAAATTTTATGTTTCTGTGTACATTCATCAAACTTATGAGGGGTCTATTCTATGCACAGAAAATATGTGTATGGAATGTTTTTGCTTTTTACCAAGCTGATAATTAACACTCTGTAAACTAGTGGTGGTACGAGTAAAACAAAAACGAGAAAGACAATCTTAAACATTTTTATTCTTTTGTTTGTTTGAAGCAGCCCAAAACACACAATTTCTGCATCATCACATATTAGATTCAGTTTGCACCAATCAGAATGACTTGCAGTTCTGATGTGTTGTCTTTTTGCACTGTATGACAAAGCACCATAAAAAGCTGTGTGTACTTTTATAATATACACATTTGTTCAAACATTAATGTTTACCTTTCTAGCACAAATTCTCAGTGGCATTTGCTGAATATCATAAATATTATTTAAAGAAATAAATAACTATTATTTTTTCTTTCTCTACAAATCAATATATAACTCAAAAAAATATGGCAGGCCCATGGAAGTTGAACACATCAAATGCACATGTAGCAGCAAACATGGTAATATCAGCAAATTCACATTCACACAATATATACATATTGCTTATACAAGGCTATATAAGGTCATGTCACACATTAAGGTCACACACCCAGGTTTCCAAATTTCAAAAACAATTAAACTAAGTGATTCATTTTGCATGAACAATTTGAATGTTTCAATATGAGCATCTTTAGTCAGTACAGTCTGGAGTAACATGCTGCCAAACTGAGCTTAGAAAACATGGAACAAACTTTAAGAAAATCTTGCAGAGAAAAACAAATGATTAAATTATAACACAAGTCACAACAGAAAGCAAAGCAAATCTGAAGCAAAATGAAATATATACACTCAGGCAAACATGGTGGGACGTGCTGAAATGGTGACTGTGCAGGGAACTAGACGGATGGCCAAGCAGCTGGCTGGTCAGGGGACTGGAAAGGCTGGGTTGCTGCCTAGGCAGTGGACTGAAAGGCTGGGCGGAGGGCCGAGTAAGGGCCTGAAAAGGCTGGATGGCTGGTTGGGCACCCACTTCCTGAACTGCAGGGTTGGTGCAGCTGCAGCAGCCATGTCCTGAGCTGCAGGAGTTGCAGAGGCTACAGCAGACTGTCCAGCTGAAAGGACCTCAAGGTTCGAAGGCTTGGGGCCGGTAGATTCGGAGAATAGGGGATCAGAATACTCAGGAAACTCATTGTCTCTGGGCAGGACAAGGAGGCTTTGGGGCCATGGACAGGGTGCAGGTGGAGTGATATGATAAAGTGTAGAAAGTATGTTCAAAGTATGTTGAACTCAATGTGTATGTGTTAATGCCAATTATGTGTCACTCCTTAAGTCTCCCTAAATCATTATGGTTTTGGCTGATAAAAAATTGATTGGTTCCAAAATATTTATGAAAACTGGATAAAGCCATTTGTACTAACCTTTGTTCATATCGGTTCTTTATTTTTTCCATCTTATAGATGTGGCTACTGCTCATCCCGATAAGAAGTCTATAATTATGTACATTACCACCCTATTTCAAGTGCTGCCTCATGGCGTGAGTTTGGAGGCCATCCAGGAGGTTGAGACTCTACCTCGAACTATAGTAACTAAAGAAGAACACTTCCACTTCCGAGCACAACAGCGTTACTCCCAACAGGTCAGTTTCTTAAATTTTGGTAATGGTTATGTTTGCTGGGTATGTTTTAAGGAAGCTATCATAAAATCAATAGTAAAATAAACAAGTTTCAAACAGCAGGTATAATAGTAAGTTTCCAAAAATATATTATAGGGAGATAACATCCATCCAAGTCCCAGTAAACCACCTAAGCTTTAGATTTGTAAAAATTCACAGATGTTTTTATATATTCTGCCATTGTTAAAGTCTTTGGGTAAGTCTCCTAACACTACTACTAATTTTGCAATCCTAGCTTGGGATATTTACTTATATTTTACAAAATATTTCAAAATTTCCAATGCGTCTGGATGCCTTTTTCCTATGTGTTCTGTCTTATGTGTTTCCTATGCTCACTTATGTAAAGTATTATATTGTGCTGGTGTTATATTTCAATTCTGCTTTTTCTCTCTTTCAGATCACAGTTAGTGTGGCTCAGAGTCAAGTACGCAGCCCTTCCCCTTCAAGTAAGCCACGCTACAAAAGCTATGCCTTCGCTCAAGCTGCATATGTCAAGACACCAGAACAGAAAAGAAAGAACCCTGTCACACAGGTTAGTCTTTTGGAAGAGCATCATCCTTTACACAAGGTTTTGTGCTCTGTCAGAGTGTTAGTAATGTATACTTCAGCTTTACAGAGATTTGGGAAAAACACCTAGGTATTAGAGTGATACAGGTAAAAAGATTGATTTATATATTAAAAATGGAACATTAAAAATTTAAGTTACTTAAATGTTCCACATCAGTTGCATCATCTCCCTATGCCTGGAGACCCCGCCGCCGAAGTCAACTTTGTGGACGTGGAGCAGAGGGTCAGGGTGGGCTAGATGGAAATCACGGATAATGGAGGGGTCGAGGATGTCATCAGACCAGACCCAGCACTGTTCCTGCGGGCCGTACCCCTCCCAATCCACCAAACACTTATTAACCTCACCTTGTCACTTCAAATCTAGGGCCCGTACCAAGTAGGCGGGGGGCCCATCAATGTCAAGTGATGGTGGGGACACATATGATAAGCAGGGGAAATATGATAGTGAGGGTGAAGCTGGAAGCGATAACCCACTGGGTTGACTACCTTAATAATTCTAAAGGGTCCTATGTACTTAGGGCTTAATTTTTTGCAAGGGAGTTTGAGTCTCAGGTCCCTGGTCGAGAGCCAGACCCTCTGTCCTACTATTAATGAGGGACCATCTTTCTGAGGCCGGTAGGCGAAGAGCTTTTTACGCTGTACCACTTTTGGAGGCATACATGGACTTGCTTTCATGTATGCGCACTTCTACAAAATCACTCATCCATGGCAGGAACCTCAGAAGGCTCTCCTGACCAGGGAAACAGAGGAGGTTGGTAGCCTAGGACGCACTGGAAAGGAGTTAACTGAGTGGATGTATAAGTAAGGGAAATCTGTGCGTACTCTGCCCAGCGAAGGTAGCGGCTCCAGTCCTGTTGGGCATTGGCACAATAGGACCTTAGGAACCTGCCGATCTTCTGGTCAAGCCTCTTGACCTGCCCATTAGATTGGGGATGGTAACCGGATGAGAGGCTTGATACCCAGCAGGCTACAAAAGGACTGCCAAACCCGGGAGGTGAACTGAACACCGCAATCCGAATCTATGTCCTCAGGGAGCCCATAGAAGCTGAAGACTTCCCTGAACAGAGGAACTCCTCTGCAGTTTCTAGAGCAGTGGGAAGCTTGGCACTCCTTGGAAAAACGGTCCACCTAACAACAGGACGTCTGTCAGAAAATCAATGGAAAGATGTGACCAGGGCCGACGGTAACTCCAGGAATCCAGCAGGCATTTGGCGGGGGCTCTGGCTCGGAGCTCATATTGCGCAGGAACTTACAAATTCAGCGATAGATTTTGTTATCGCTGGCCACCAAAATTTGTTTCTTACCTGCTGCAGTGTGTGCTGAATACTAGGATGACCAGAGCCAGCAAGGTGTTGACCCACTGAACAGGGAAAATTAAAGGCTACTGAAAGGAGAATGTGGAGGGATTATATATCATGACTGTGATGAGCTACAGGTGTAATTGTGGAACAAGGATCAGGTGTGTGAATGCACAAGTGTGAGTGGATAAATGAGCGTGTGTGTGTCTGTGTGTGTGTGTGTGTGTCTGTGTGAGTGTGTGTGTCCTAGGCTACCTAGAATTCTGGGGACTGAGACCTCTGGTGGCGCTAAACAGTATTGCTCACCGTAGCTTAAAATAATGATTTTTTCCAACTCCATTGCTCTGATTACATAAGCAAGTTTTGATGGTAATTTAACCTATAAATAGATTCATTATCAAAATAAGAAAAAAACCCAAATTGTTGTACATTTGAACTAGCAAGGAGGTGGAACACATAACATGTAGACCCTAACAAGTATAACAACTATCATTGCAAGTTGGCGTGTTTCTCCCAGTCTATATCTAGAATATATATCTAAGAGCTCAAGTCTAGTGGTTTTGTGTGTACTTACATGCATACATACATACATACAATGCATCACACATTAAAGCAGTCATAGTCATGTTTTTAAACAAAGAGCTAGTTAGAAGAACAAAGCTTTGGTTCTGGACATTCCCTCTGTTTGGAACTCATGTGGTTTGTTTATCTGGATGCTTATCTTCATAAAGCATCTCTTTCTAATGACCCCCTCCCACATCCTGTTTCAGCATTTTTCCTTACCTCACCCTTTTTTCAAAGTCTAAGGATCTTAAAAGGCAAACATTTAACAGTAAAACTACATACAGTTAAAATTTTAGCAAATGAAGCATTTTCTGGAATCTTTTGTGCTATACATTGTAGGATTAATTTCTGTTCCTTCTTTACTTGCTAAGACTTTATTGGTGGCTTAAGTGTGTTTCTTTCATCTGTTGCACCAGACTCTTTGTAAACAGTACAATTGTGAAATAATCACATGAATCTGTACCCCCAGCCCAAAGCCACTACATTCCAACCCTTGTATCTAATTTGAACCACCCTAATTTTATCTGTCTGCCATTAGATGTTCCTTCAGAGAATGCAGATTTTTTTTTAGAATAGAAATACAAAATTACAAAGATAACTTTAAAAATTACTTTTATGTGATGTTCTTAGGTCATGACATTTAAAGAAATTTAAAGAAATGTATGGTATAATTAGTTACCCACTTCTCTACCACAGGAAAATTGGGTAACTTTCCATTACCAAAACTGCTACTGAATATGGAATGTATCTGTATTTGAAAATTTTGCTAACACTCACCAGAAACCCCCATACTATACCCCCTGCAGTCCCCGGAAAAGCCAGAAGATATGTGGCCCTCCCTCAGTCCTCTGCCACAAGGCTCAACCCAGTTAGAAAGTTACCAAAATGCCTTGGAAGAGGTGCTGACTTGGCTCCTATCTGCCGAGGATGGCTTGCAAGCTCAACCACCTATCTCCTCTTTTGTGGAAGAAGTGAAGGAGCAGTTTCACACTCATGAGGTAATTAAAATAAGTATTAATCTGTGGGACAGAATGACATTGCAAATAACAGCATTCAAAACCATGTCGTCTAGGGGAAATGCATGATTTTTCTGAGAAATATATATTTTTTAATGTGTATAATGCAATGGTTTCTTGTATTACATATGCTTGTTGTATAACTGGCAGTTAGATGTTTCTGCTGTGTTCCCAATATCTAACATGTAACACGACTTTCATAACTACAGATCTTCGGTTGTCTGTTGTACGAGGTGAATATTCCAGGCTGTGCAACATGTTTTTTTATTAGTATATGTATATAAATATCATAATATTTTTTATTTTCTGTATTGGTCATGCTGTTGCTAGTGTTGTGACAGTTTTCGTCTTTGACTGGATTGGCTTAGGCACTAGCAAGGCTACTTGACTGAAGTTTAGTCGCCACATTTCCTCATAGTTCCCAATCTTTCCATTTCTCCCAGTAGTTTCTATTAAAATAGAAACTACTATTTCTATTAAAATAGAAACTACTTCCACAACGTTCAACATTTAGAGAAATTAAGATCCTGTATGTGTTTTTTTTCTTTCAAAACTTGAATGGTTCTGAAATACACTACTTTGACAAAGCAGTTTATCAAAACACATCCTACAAACATACTACATTCTTTATTTTGGTATGATATGCCTTGGTTGATTTTTTGTTATTTATTAAAAGTAATAAATTTCTATTATAATTACGTACATTTATATGATGTACAGACCTCAAATTGTACTGTGCAGACTCATCTAATGAATATACTGCGACCTTTCATTTTGTAAGATCTGTAAGTATTTAAGTATTAAATTACAACTTTTAGGGCAGCCATATAATGCAGAGATATAAAATTACTCTCTGTACACTACAAACGTTTATAGATCTGTATATCATACATACAAATAATTATGTTGTACATTTTTTTTAACTACTGCACTTTACAGACAGTTCTTTGCCATTTTGATAGAAACTACTGGGAGAAATTGAAAGATCGGGAAAAGATCAGGAGCTATGAGAAACCACCATTTAGAAAATGTAATTTCAGAGATTTTAGGAGCTTGTTTGTTTGTGAGCTACAGCAGCAGTGAAATGTGAATGTTCGCTGAATACATGCTCATAAAAATGTTAAGACTATTAAATCATTATTGTAAGTAAGATAAACCTAAGTTTTAATCAAACTGACCCGGTCGGCTCCTGCTCATCCACCATACTTGTTGTAGTTTGAGAGGCTGTTCATAGTGAGAGGTCAGTCACGTTACCAGGTGCCCTCAGCCAATAGCATTTGGCCCATGCCCCCAAACTGTCAAAACTGCCCCCTCTGAAAACACATATTACATATATACACACAATATTCTCTCGAGCGCAAAAAGCTGCCGGTGGTATTGCGCTTAACTCAAAAAAGCAAAAAACATTAAAGGATGAAAAGCATGTGTATTTTTCACCTTGTGCTTTTGCACGCTCTCGATTTGACTCCATAATAGCATTTCAAAATTGCGCTATACCCCTGTTGGTTCAGTTTAATTGTAGTTAACAGTTGTAACAGTACCAGGTAAAGCTCCTTATTGAACAGTTCTTGAAAGAAAGGTTGAAAGAAAGGTTATGCATAACAGTTCTTGAGACATTAGATTACTTTAGTAATACAATCTCACATTCACTGTTTTTTTATTTCACTTTTAGTTTTCTACAGTGTACTAGATACACTGCAAAAAGTAATTGAGTCTTCAAGTCATTAAACTTCAAATAATAAGTTAACAAATATAGAACAAAGATTATTAATCTGTTTATGTAATTTTATAGGTTGATATTTCAGGTTTACTTGGTATTGTTCCACTTCACTGCCAGGTGTGAAATAATACATCACAGATTTTCTGTAAAAACCTTTGGTAATCAACAGGGCTACATGACACCTGCATAACCCTGCAAATGTTTATAAATTTTTTTTCCAATAGGTGTAATTTGGTATAATGGGTACATTTGGCTAACGTTAGCTAAAGAAACCTTTATGACAAATATATGTCCTTTTTTTTCAATTCTTTGTTTTCAGGGCTACATGGTTGAGCTGACTTCCCATCAAAGCAGTGTGGGTAGAGTGCTAAAGGCAGGGAGCATCCTACTGGCTGAAGGTCACCTGACTGAGGACGAGGAGAATGAAATTCGTGAGCAGATGAATCTTCTAAACTCTCGCTGGGAACATTTACGAGTTGCCAGTATGGAACGACAAAGCAGGTAGTAAAGAGTTCAATTATCATTTAATTGTCGCTTGTTCTGACACTGCATTTTACTTTTTGTTGCGTTTGTGCTATTTTATTTCTTAAATTATTAAGAAATAAGGCTTGACATGTAACATCATTCAGTCTCCCACCAACATCCAAATCACACTAAAACCATCTCATTTGTTTGTGCTATTTTAATATGTAAGTTATTAAACAATAATTGTTTCAAGTGTAACATCACTCAGCTTCCCATTGCGCCCAAATAGGGAAATCTGTTTCGTTTTTGCCGCATTTGTGCACGTTTGTGCCATTAAAATAAATATTTGTGCTGTTTTAATTATTAAGTTAGTGGTTTATACCCAACTACAAACTATTTAATCTCTATTCCAAAAAAAGATGTCAGTTTTCATTATATAATGTACTTGATGTCAAGCTATTTATGTGCAAATTATTATTTACTGGAATTTAAGTCTTTAGGTTTTTGGTTTTTTTTAAATATAGATTATGTCTGGTATTGAATTAAAAAATGAAGACTTCTTCATAGTTTGATATTCTATAAATATTACTTTATTTAGTAAAAAGCACAATAAATCACAATAAACCTTTTAGTGAAGAAACACTGGGTTACTAATATTAGCTGCATCATGCTATTGCGTATCTGCAATTAAAAAATAATTCTTACATCTAACATATTACATCTAATAATTATTTATATTATTTATTTAACCTTTTAGCACAGTTTAGTCATTTAATAGGGCAAAATTTAAATAATCCTAACTTAAAAACTACTTTAATTTTGTACAATTAAATAAATAAAATAAAGTATATGCATGTGTATGAAAATTCTAAAGCTGCCTACATGAGAACTTTAATAAGATGAAAATGATTACACTTGATCCATAAAAAGACAGATGGTAACATTTTTATTTCTCTGCTATGTGCAATCTTACAATAACAGCTGTGCTGCTTGATTCATTTTAAAAATGTTTTAAACAACTGTAGAAGTTTTTATATTTTAATAATCATTTTAAGTCAGTTCTCGTTTTCCACAATGCACAATTACAAGCCACAATAATTAAAACTTAAAAAGTCAGACAGCTGTAATAGTCCACCATCACTGCTACAACATAGCAGAGGTGGCAGCGGGGACACTGAAACTCAGTGCTAAAAGTCTTATCACATTAGGATAAGTACCATGAGACCCAGTAAAGAAGAGTTTTCTTTGTGGAACAGAGTTGATTGATTGATCATGAAAACAAACTCAGAAGATTTGTGATGTGTGTTGGCAAGAACCTGACAACATGATATTCCCTCATGATGCAGGGGTTTTAATTAGATAAACTGATATATATATATATATATATATATATATATATATATATATATATATATATATATATATATATATATATATATATATATATATAATTTTTTTTTTGGTCATAGTAAAAAAATTGCTAATGCTAACAAAAACACCTTATACTACTTGCTTACATTAAAAAAGATTAGTCTAAAACCAAGGGGTAAATGTAACACAGAATAAACTTCCCCAAATATTTAATTGTAAATATTGATAAAAAAATCTGTATTGTGTTTTTGAGAACTAATACAGTATCACTGTATCTTATATTGCCTGCTCCACTGTGGGGGAACAGTTATTCTGAGACCTATTTGTTGGGTCAAAGCTGCTTCTACACACCTGCTGAAAACTTGTGCAGCAAGACTGAGCCTGAACAAAACCATGAGAAATTTGTACACTGTGCCCTTGAAGTGTGAGCAGGATAACTACTTTCTGGACTCTAACTAGCTTTCACCCTTCTACCTTCATTAACTGTCATCATCACTTTGAATGTTCTACATCTGTTCTACAATTAATCTTGATTATATCATATTATGACTATATAAGAGCACACCTGAGCAGCTGAACAGAAGTACCTAGTGGTACAGTCATTATATCAGTACTGTTTGAGTAGTTTGATCAGAGCAGGATGGGGGGGTTCTATGGTTTTTCTATGATTTCTATGACTTCCTTCTATGTTTGTATTTTCTTCTTATGCTTAATAATGCTCTATTGAACTTATCACTAAATTCCTGTAAAGCTGCTTTGTGATGACATCAGTTGTTAAAAGCGCAGTACAGATAAATTAGATTTAAACATTTTATTTGATTTGATAAATGCTTATGTGAAAACACCTGTAGATCAGCTGTGGTGAACCAGTCACCAGGACAAATAGAATAACAAAACCTTTGGAGTCTACATTTTGAATAAACATTTCCTTGGGTCTAGTATGAGAAAGGAGTGAGTAAGAGGAGTAAAAGCCATTTCTTGTTAGTAATGATCTTTTTTGTCTGCCTGTCTCACACTAATTATTGGTCACGTGGCTTGCGTCTTCACTAAGGTGCCCAAGCTGCACCGGCCGAGGCTATCTAGTAGCTGCGATCTAGCATTCTTACAAATACCTTCAGGAAATCACTGACATGAACATGTTAGATAAAATTGTTCGAATTTACCATTCCACCTTAAATGCTGCTGTGGCAACCCAGGCTTCAGGCTGAAAATGTGCTTTTTAGGTGCTTTGAACTTACCGTCTTTGGCTTTAAAGGTGGAACAGAGCATTCAAATAGGAATCCAGGTTTAGTTTTACGTGGGCTTTTTATGATGTCTGCACAACATGAGAAGAAATTTATAAAACTCATAAAACATTTATCTACTAAGGTAACGTATGCACAATTTTAAGGTGAAAGGGTAAATGTGTTTCAAGGTGGAAGAGTAAATGTGTTTCAAGGTGGAGGAAAAATGTTTTAAGGTGAAATGGAAAACGTGAGCAAAAAGCTAAAATTTCATACCCTGGTGGCTGTAGTAGTGAGGCATTAGTTGCCCAGATGAGTAGTTATATAGTAAACTCAAATATTAACGCTGTGAATCATCACGTTGAAGATAAAATTCTGTTGTTTCAAGTCAAGTCAAGTCAAGTCAAGTGGGTTTTTATTGTCATTTCAACTACATACAGAGTACACAGTGAAACGAAACAACGTTCCTCCAGGACCATGGTGCAACATAGACAGTGCATACAGACACAAGTGCAACACAAACAAACAAGTGCGGACAGACAACACAACACAGTACAGACAGAGAATAATAAATAATTGCTGGTTGTGTGCAAATTGTGCAATGTGTAATAAATAGAGTCCAGTGAGGTAGTAAAGTTATTAGTGCAATGCTTTGTGCAAAAATGCTTCCCTTGCACAAAGCATTGCACTAATAACTTTACTACCTTCACTTAACATGTTTAGCTAAAATAGAGTTTATGGGTTGTTTTAATAAATAGTAATATGCTGAAAAGTTAAAAGTATAGTTAACGTGTCACGCCTGTCTGTCCACGTGCCCTTGTTTACGTTCTGTCATGTCCGTGTGGTGTTTGTTTTGGTCACGTGTTCCTTGTTTTTGCCGTAGTCCCGCCTGTCACACCGGTTCGTTGTTTTGTCATTAGTTCTGTCAGCTGTTTTCCCTTGTTAGTCCATGTATATATACCCTGTGTATTCAGTCTGTCTTTGTCGTTCATTGTTACTGTGTTACGCTGTTAATGCCCGTCTCTGTGTTATTAAATTGCTATTTGTCGACTGAAATAATAATGCCTAGTTTTGCAGTAAAACTTATGGTAAAGGATAAGTTGCTGTATTTATACAATATTTTTACAGTGTTTGTGGGATTGACTAGCTGGTAATTTTGCTTTGTAGTATATTGTTTATTATTGTTAATGACCCCTGACAACAGAGGTTGTTGTGTGGTATGCGCCAGACATCACAGTAAGCATTGTCCTTGTATAATTCTAGGTAAGAACCCTTAATTCCAATAATTCTCCAGTTTATCTCCAGGATCAATCAACCTTTATTTTCAGTACATTGAGGGAGACCCTCATTTACGATGTTGCCGAGCTTTACAATTATTAAATAAAAAGGGATTGAAAATAAATAGAAATTAATTTAAGATAAGAAAAATATAAAAAAAATGTAAAAATAAAAATATAATAAGATATAAAGGATATAAAATGCATCGGCGTAGGAACTGGGGGGTATGGGGGCACGTGTCCCACCCAATATCAGAAACAGGTAGATTTATCCCACCCAAAAATTAAACCACAGAAAAAGTGAAAATTGTTTAAAAACATTTATTTTAAAGCGCGTTTTGGCAGTGTTCCCTATTCACATGCTGTGTTTGTTGTTAGCAACGTGCTCTGGTTGTTAGATGGTCTCTGGGTCTTTCACTTTGTTAAGGCTTGTGTTGAGATGCCTGTACAGGAGGATCCTGCAGTCAGCAGCTTCACTGCTCTCACCTCGTTGGTGCGTCGGGTAGTTTGCACCAGTTTTAAACGTGAAGTCAGTGATCTGTTATTTAAGAGGTTTATCTGTGTGCTTATATATGGTTCTCTTTGAATGGGTCTGTCCAAAACGTATTATGATTGAAAACATAAATGAAGCATTGGTCATCCTCAATTGCTGTGTTCAGATTCTTAGCAAATATTGATTATGATCAGAAGTAATGGAAAGATTCAAGTTTTTAGAAGGGCTTTATATCTGTGTGCATGAAACTATATACATGTTCCATATTATTTTAATTTTTACTTTGATGATTTCTAGGCTTCATGAGGTTTTGATGGACTTGCAGCATCAGCAACTTAGACAGCTCACCTCCTGGCTGGATGTTACTGAAGCTAGAATTAAACGAATGGGAGCCCTGCCCTTAGGTCCAGAAATTGAGGACATAAAACATCAAGTTGAAGAGCACAAAGTAAGTAATTATTAGTAGTAATAGTAGTAGTAGTATTTGTTTTCTCCTAGCAGAGCTACATCCTTCTATTGGTATAAGAAGTAACCGTGTGTAGCTACTTATACTTTCAGTGGGCTGCCTATTCATAACACTTTAGAGAATCCTATATTCGTCTTATTGTTCTGATAATGTTTTGCTCCTTGAGGTATAAATATACAAAATAATATGGATCTTTTACTTCTTTTTATTCTTTCTTTCTTTCTTAGAAAGTGTAGCCACTATTTGTTGACCAAATAAATCAAATATCTTTGTGTGATAATGTAGCTATTTTAATTTAAATAAGAATTTTAATAAGTGAAAATATTTAGATTAACCTGTACTACATTTAGAGGCCTGTCAGAGTAAAAATAGCACTATGAAAACCAGTCACTGTTACTGACTAGTAATACTGTCATGAAGTTACTGTGAAATCTACAGGGATAGATTTATGAGAATCAGTGACAACTGTTAGAAACATATGACACTGAAAATTACTGAGTTAAATCCGTGAACATCAGTGACTACTGTTAAAAGCTTATTGTGATCAAAATCCGACACACCTGATCACACAATATCGTGACACACCTGATCAAAATATTAAGACCAGTTAAAATATTGCATGAATTTGCATTTTGCACCTCTGGATCTTAAGAAGGTTCTAAGTAGAGCTCCACAATGCTAAAAGAAGACATAGGAGCAAGAGACAAAAGATTTTGAGCAAACTTTTAGGCTGTTCATCATCTCATCAAAAGTTTAAGACCATAGCTCAAAAGAACCCGAAACCCCCCTCAAAATCAAAGAGTCAAAAAAGGACTCAGTAATGAGTAGCTCCATCATTCTTGTTGATCACTTTAAACAGTCACTTAGGCGTGCTTGATGCAAATGTTTTCAGGAGGCTAGTGGGAACGTTGTTCCAAGTGTTGAAAATGGCTTTATAAAGGGCATCTACTGTCTAAAACTGATGTCCATTTTTGTAAACTTCCCTGGCCATCCATCACCGAATGTTCTCAATCAGATTTGGATCACACAGGATGGTACAAAAGAGTGACGTTATTCTCCTTGAAGAATTCCTTTGTCAGGCGGGCATTGTGAACTGCAGCATTGTCCTGTTGAAAAACCCAATCGTTACGACACAGAAAAGAGCCCTCGGTCATAAAGGATGCCAGCTGCAACATCTCCACATAGCTAGCTGTTGTTTGACAGCCCTGCAAAACCTGAAGCTCCATAGTTCCATTGAAGGAAAAAGCAGCCCAAATCATGATGGCGCAGTGACCCATATTGGTCCTCCCTCGCAAAGTCCAAATAGTCCATTTTGTGGCGTTGAAGAAGTGGCCTTTGAAGACATTTTTTGTTTCTGGAACCCTTCCCTCACAGTCAATCCGATCCTGTGTCCCAGCGCTGGTGATATTTATTTGGGTCTACCACTTTTTGTTCCATAACCTTCAGGATCTCTTACTGCGTCCAACTTCAGCAACGATGGCACATTGTGAGAGGCCCTGCTTATGCAGCTAAGCAATTCTACCAAGTCAGTTAGCTTTTTTGCTTTTGCCATCAGGAGGTCTTGACAGTGAATAATTGACAGAAAATGACATGCAATCCAAATTTTAGCCAAGATTTTGGCCTTTGAGGGCTGTGGTCTCAGACTTTTTATCAGCTGAAATAAGCATGTTTGAGTGTACATGCAGTTGTCAATAAATTGGCTGCCCGTCTCTTCTCTTCTCTTCTCCCATTTCACATTGTAAAGCTCTGCTTCTTAAGATCCAATAGTGCAAAATGCTAATTCTTGCAATTTTTTAACTGGTCTTAAGATTTTGATTAGGAGTGTATATGTGAAGAACTGTGTAAATATGTAAAGAGCCCTGCATTGTACATTGTAAGGCAGGTGAAACAATGTCTACGATTAAACAGTCTCAGATTGAGAAAAAATAACTGATGCATATGCATTTGAATTTCGCTGAATTTAGTTTTGCCTGCCATATTTTTACAAAAACATGAATTGTTTTATGAATTTGTGAGTCTCAGCCAAAATGTTACTTTGATGCAAATCATCACATGATCTTGTGCGTAGTAATAAACTCAATTTGTGGCCAAACAAGCCAATTTGTCAATCGTCAAACCTCTACAGAAATTTTGTAAAATCTTTTTTCTATATTTAAAGCTATTGCAGGAGGATCTGGAAATGGAACAGGTACGAGTGAACACTTTGACACACATGGTGGTGGTAGTGGATGAGAACAGTGGAGACAGTGCTACTGCAGCACTGGAAGAAAAACTACAGGTAATTTTTTGCTTTTTGAGGAAATGAAACCTTTGCTGTATTTTAAAGGTGAAAATAACTGATGAATGTTCACTTTTGTCCTGTTGAGCTCGCTGAGAGAAAAGTGGTGACTTATGCGGGTTACGAATTATATGGGTTACATGTGCATGCCAATGCAGATTATTCACTTCCCTGATGTAGTTTTACTTCAGTAAACCAATGAATGCACCTTCCTGACCCCTTTAGAACCTTGGAGAGCGATGGGCAGCAATTTGCAAATGGACAGAGGAGCGCTGGATACTCCTTCAAAAGATTCTCATGACTTGGCAGCAATTCACTGAGGAGCAGGTATGGACAAAACAGAAACATAGCCTGTAATATTGCCTGCAGAGTTTACCTCAGATTGTACATTGTTCTTGTTTGATTGATTGGTTTGTTAAATGTTATTATCAGTTCTCTCATTGTTTGCAGGAAGCATGTGAACAAAGCCCCCCAGAGCATAATCTATGTAACTTTTCATATTGGTGCTTAAATGCCCCCCACCCCCACCCAAAAATTTGACTTTTATTTTTATCTCCCCATTTACATTTACCTTTAATTTGCTTTTTTCAGAATTTGTTTGATTCCTGGCTAACACAGAAGGAGCAGTTAGTTCTTTCTATCCAAAGTACCACTGACTCCAGTGAAATGCCTGCTAACCTCAGAAAGCTTACTGTAAGTAATCTTGTACAGATAAAATGATTCAAATGTTTGATTAATAAGGTATGATGATTTGCTGATGTCTAAAATTGAATAATACAAAAAATAATGCTTTTTTATTTTACATGTGTTGTTTGTTTGTTTGTTTTAAATGATCTGTCCTCATTCTCATATTTTACTGTAAGGTCAAGCCAATAACAGCAACACTTTTTCCTAACCTTTTGTGCCATATATTTCTGCAGGTTACCTAAACTTTAAAATGTACAGTAGAAAATAAAAAAGCATGTAATAAAAAGGTATTTTGTTACACAGATTCTAAAAGCAGACCTTGAACTGAAGAGGCAGACCATGGACAAGCTATGCTCCCTTGTTCAAGACCTGTTATCCAACATCAAGAATAAGGAGGCAGCAGGAAAACTGGAGGCAATGTTGGAGAGGTTTGCTCAGCGGTGGGACAAACTGGTGCAGTCGCTAAATCTGAGCAGTACTAAGGTGTTGCATTTTAAAATTCCTTTGAAACAGAATTGTATGTATTTGTAGGCATTTGTCAGATGTTACTAGAGTCTAACATGTTGAAAAAAGAAAACATAAAACATAAAATGTGCTTTTATACACATGCCAGTTTTTTGGTTTTAGATTTTATTCTAATATATTTAATTCAAAGAATGAAATTTGCAATAAAATGTGCAGAGGTTTTCCACTGATTCACTTACTTTCACTTAGAAATTTGAAATAGTTTTTTGTTTTCATTACAGTTCACTAATAATATTGTCCGGCTCTCAGTATAGTCTGTCTAAATTTTCACTTTGGTCTTTCTTGGTTTCTGTCCTTATCTTTATTTAACTTGCATACCTTGCAGTCAGTGTGTTTTCTATGTTTGTAAGCTTATATGTTGAACAAAATATTTAATTTTTGTTTCTTACAGTTTACAGCCACTGTTGCTACATCACATTCTGAACTTACCCAGACAACTGTGGAAACTAAAAGTATCACACATCAGAAAAAGATAATGAAGCATACAAAGGATGGTTTGGCTACTCCCCCTCCTCAAAAAAAGCGTCAGATAGTTGTGGACTCTGAGCTTCGCAAAAGGTGAACTTTTATTTGTCTTCAACAGACTGAAATATAGTATGTAGTAAAAGCTATGTAAACAGCAATTTGTGATTCAGTCAAATAAATATTTCATAATCAAAACAAAATGTTTTATTTTGTTTTATATACAAATACAAAAATTAAATCTCTATAGCATGTCAGTCTGTACCTCTACATTGTCCTCCAGCAATGTCCTAAAGTCATGACTAAGGATTTATGAATTCTAAAAATTCTAAAATCCATGCTGCTTTGCCTGCTTTGCCTGGTTGTTGATGTTTGATGATGCCCAGTGTGACCAGATGAGATTCATTTGTACTTTCCCACGTAAGAGGCGCATCAATACATGCTGTTTCCATTTATTTTGTTTATTTCTTCTTCCTATTATGATGGAAGTCAACAAATGTGGTTTGGGCAATTGTATTGGCCTGGGCAGCATGAAGAAAGTTGGTTTCAAAGTAACTTTAGCCTTGCACATTTTCTTCTTCAATTAATCAAAAAATGAAAATGCATCTTATTCCATTTGTGTTTTGTACAGTTAGGATGTGTATTTGAAAACCTCCAAATGTCTTTTAGGTGGGCCTGTTTATGCATTAGCATGCATTTCTGACTGCAATATGTGACGATTTTGACGCATACCATGCATCAGCCAGTAGGAGACAGTGTAGGCAGGACTACTTTCAGACTAAATAGAAAGGGGTCTCAGCTGTCAACCCATGTTCAGATCTGTACATTTCAGTTCTAAATATATAGCAGCACAATATCTGAATGTTTGTATGCTTTTTGAATACTATTTTTTAACAACATAATTACGCCCCACTGTGTATTTTCAACACCAGATTGTAGCTTGACAACCCACCTTCAAGGCAGTGCTTTTTTTAAGTTACCACCACAAAAGCCATAGGAATAGAAAGCTAAAACAGTGTTTCAGCTGCTCTGTCACAACTGTATGTTTCCAGATTTGATGTGGACTTCACTGAGATTCATAGTTTTATGACACGCTCAGAGGCCATCTTGCAGAGTCCTGAATTTTCAATATCGCGTAAAGAGGGCAGTGTGGCAGATCTCTATGATAAAGTCTTGGTAAGATCCTTAAACGTTATTTTTAACTTAAGCAAATATACAGAATTTTTCTGTATGTGGCACTGTGTTAAATTAAATTTTTCCTCTCTTCTTTAATCGTTTTGTAGGCAATTGATAGAGAAAGACCAGAGAAGTTTAGGAAGCTGCAAGAGGCAACACGCTCAGCTCAGGCGCTAGTAGATCAACTCACAAGTGGTAAAAGTGGTGTGATTTTCACAATTTTCTGAATAAAGTGAAGATTAAACGCTATCTTGCAAATAAGTCCCATCCCGGTTTTAGACCATAGAATTTTTAAATATTTGTTAGTTTTTTCTGAGATTGTTTCACCATTATTAAAACTGTGCAAATACGGTGTATCATATCATCATGTGTAATCTCATTATGTCAGAACAAGCAGCACAGTACATATTAATTGCAGAAGTATAGTTAATTGACTGATAAATACTATGTCAGCATTCGTGAATGCAGCTATTTCCAAATTTGATAAAAGATTCTTTTTTTGTAGATGGGCAGAATTGTGACGACATTCAACAAGCTGAGCAGCAGTTGCGTGCCCGGTGGATTGATTTTTGTGCTCTCCTAGCAGAGAGGCTGGCATGGCTTGCCTACCAGACCAAAGTACTGGCTTTCTACAATCTTTTCCAGGAGTTGGAGCAGGCTGTAGCCAATTCAGAGAACTGGTTAAAAGTGCAGCAGCCCCCTGCATGTGAGCCTGAACCACTGAGGATCCAGCTTGAGCGCTGCAGGGTAACCACCAATGTCTGCCTGCGTGCATGACATCTTGTTCCTCTTTAGATGTGTTTTCATTGTCTGTCTGTTCTGTGTCCATATGCAGGACAAAGTCTGTCTATCCCTGTGTCTTTTCAGGTAATGCATTTTACCCACTGCATGTGTTAAACAGCTCTCTTATCTAGAACTCCAATTACAGATGACCTAAGCCAGTGTTCCCTTATTTCCATAATGAAGGACCAAATGCATTGCACATGTTGATGATTTGTCTGCACCTGAGTCATATCATTAACTATCATAAAAACATTAAACAGTGCAATTCAGGTGGACCTCATTTGGAAACACTATCAATGACAATATGTCAAGACCTCTGTGCCTAAAGCAGTCATATTACTTATAACTTGTTAATGAATAAAGGCTAAATATGTTTATTTTGTTAATTGAAGCCTATAGATTGGTGTTTCACTGACTGGTTTGTTCTTGGAATAAATCCTGATCACCGACTTCACAATATTCTTATAAAATTTAAACTTTATTTATGTTGACATGCAAACATGATAGTACTTAACACATTTATAATCTATCTATCTATCTATCTATCTATCTATCTATCTATCTATCTATCTATCTATCTATCTATCTATCTATCTATCTATCTATCTATCTATCTATCTATCTATCTATCTATCTATCTATCTATCTATCTATCATCCATAGAGATGAACATGAGGATGCATATGAATCAATTATTTATATATTTATTGTCCATTTCAAAACAAGTAGTATATATAGTATTATTTTTTAGGCATTATTATCACAAAACTACAGCTCAGTGACTAACAACTACTATGTAAGTAACTGTGTCTACTATTAATTCCTCTGTCTTAATAGGTGAGCAAAACTGTATATTGGCAAACACCAAAGTTGTTTTCAGAGACAGCTACTAGGTTTACTGCACTACTAGGGTTTTATCACCAATACCTAAGACAGAATGTTTATTCTTATTTTCTAGGATGAAATAGCTCGTCTCTCTGCACATCAGCCACAAGTGGAGCATCTACACACACAACTTCAGGAGCTGAGAGAGAAGGAAGAAACACCTGTTCTCTTTGATGCTGATATAACTGCCTTTCAGGAGCACTACCAGCAAGTCCTCGCAGACCTAAAAGCCAGAGAGAAACAGCTTGTGTTAAGTAAGGAATATTTCTTATATTGTTGTCGTGATAGTCAGTCTTCTTGTAGGATTCCAAGCCACAGACGTAACAATCTGTGTGGAGCGTTATTGTATATGTAGGTTCTCTATGTTTTCTCTTATTTTTTATTCTTTGTCTAAAGTCATATCAACATTTTGAAATATTATTTCACAAATATTTCACAAATAGTACTTCAACAATTAAAAAATAATTACTGAGCCCAACCATCCACAGAAGTGCAGTGAACAGTGCAAAAGCAAAATCTTGGCCCCAGGGATTGAATGTTAGGTGTAGCACAGTGGCTGATAGTACAGGAACAACCCTCATGTCACTTGTATTTTCCTTGTGGCCATTAATCTCCTCCATCAGTTCTTGTGTCTCTTAGTACCGACACCTGACACTTTTTGGCAATATTTTCTTTTCTTCAGTCCAGTCTAGCCTTCCTCCTGCACGCTACAAAGATGTGATGGCAGCTCTGATGGCTTGGCTGCAGCAATGTGAGGCCAAACTTGCCCTTCCTTTGTCAGCAGTAACTGAGTACTCAATCATGGAGCAGAGGCTCAAAGACATGATGGTATGGAAATACAAATTATTTGCATAAATAAATTCATGTTATTGAACAACATACAAATTATTTGCATAATTAAATTAATGTTATTGAACACCATCTCTCATATGTTTAGCAAATAATGAGACATAATTTATATTTGTGTAAATTCACTATGAACTCATGCCAGTGACTGAATTGCATTGTTTTATATTAACGCTCTGCATTAAAGTAATACACAAAACTGTGCATCTGGAAGTATTTACAGGGCTTCATTTTTTCCACATTGTGTTATGTTACAGCCTTATTTCAAAATGGTTTCAATTCAATTTTACCCTCAAAATTATACACACAAACCCCATAGTGACTAAGCAATAAAATAAAAAAATAAAAAACAAAAAATCACATGTACATAAATATTTACAGCCATAAAACAGGTGCTCCTGTTTCCACTGATCATTCTTTAGTTGTTTCGACAACTTGGGGCCCACCTGTGGTAAATTCGGTTGATTGGACATGATTTGGAAATGTCTTTATAAGGTCCCATAGTTAACAATACATGTCACAACACAAACTAGGCCATGAAGTCCAACGAATTGTCTGTAGACCTCCGAGACAGAGGCACAGATCTGGGGAGGGGTCCCGAAAATTTTCTGCAGCATTGAATGTCCCGATAAGCATAGTGGTCTCCAACATCCAAAAAACTTTTGGAACCACTAGTACATAGAACTGGCCGCCCGGCCGATCTTGAGTGATCAGGGTTAAGGGCCTTAGTCAGGGAGTCAAGAACCCAAGGGTCACTCTGACAGAGTTTTAGAATTGCTTTGTGAAGAGAGGAGAACCTTCCAGAAGGACAACTATTTCTGCAGCACTCCACCAATCAGGCCTGCAGGGTAGAGTGACAAGACGGAAGCCACTCCTCAGGAAAGACAAAAGACAGCCATTCTCTGGTCTGAAGAAACAAAGATTAAACTCTTTAGCCTAAATGCTAGGCATCCTGTCTGCACCGCTCATCATCTGGCCAATACCATCCCTACAGTGAAGCATGGTGGTGGCAGTATCATGCTGCGGGGTTGTTTTTCGGCAGCAGGAACTGGGAGACTAGTCAGGGTTGTTTTTTATTTTTAATACATTTGCAAAAAAATCTAAGATTTTTTTTTTATTTAGTTGTTATGGAGTATTGTGTGTAGAATTTTGAAATGAATTTAATCCGTTTTAGAATAAGACTGTAACATAACAAAATGTGGAAAAAGTGAAGCACTGTGAATACTTTCCTTATGCACTGTATAGTTTTTAATAAGTAAGGACAAAACATAGCGTTCTCATTACTTTTTTGCAGGCAATTCAGACGGCACAGAAAGAACACCAAAGTAAAGTAGAAGATCTAAATAAGATGACTGAACAGGTGTTCCAGAATGGTCCTCCTGATATCTGTCAAAAGTATCGTATTGAGCAGGACAAAGTGATGGCACGCTGGAGACATATAAATGAACAAGTTGAAGAAAACATACAGAAATTGCAAGAGCATATGGCCAAGCTACAGCAGTTCCAGGTAAGTGCAGGTTCATTATTCAATTGATCATGAAATTCTAATTTATTGTTTTCCACTTTTTATGTTTTGCTGTTGTTTAATTAGCTAAATATTAACTCCCTGTTAAGCTAAACCAGGTATGTTTGGGCAGGAAAAATATAAAACTGTACAGTGCAGTTGGGCTTCCAAAACTATAGTTGGTAATCATTAAACTAAATTAATCACATTTGCTTTTCTTGATTGTCTTTCTTCAAGCTATGGACAGCATCTTTTCAAAATCATTTTTAAATGTATTTATTTATTTTATTTTTTACATTTTTTTTGATGTAGTGTTGACCAAGGCTATTTACACAGTTGGTTGAGGTTCTGTGATAAAGACATTTTTTAACTACATAGACAGTATCTACGTTACATATGTGTTGCGCAGTAAAAAAAAAAATCTTAAATGTTAATTAATTAAGCTAAAGATTTGTAACACGAGTCACTATTTACTCATTTATTTTAATTTCTATAAATATTTGGTTATTTTAGCATAATATTAAATTCTTATTTAATCATTATACCATAATCATGGTTTCCAACTAGATTATTCGGTCAAGTCAGTTACAATTTCTGTTTCTTGGCTAATAAAGTTAATATTACTGACTGTGATCTAAAACTGATTTTTACTTGATATACAGCTTAGAAAGCAATGCTTATTAATTCTGTTTGACCTGTATTAAACTGAAAAAAAAGAAACTGAAAGTTACCAACTGGTTTACCTAATGCAAGGAAATGCTTTGTTATCTTAGAATGACACAAGGACCCTACAGAAATGGATGGCTGATGTTGATATTTTCCTAAATGAGGAGTGGCCAGCTTTAGGAGACTCCGAGGCTTTGGAGAAGCAGCTGGAACAGTGCACTGTGAGAGCGTCTTTACTTATTTTGTTTGGAGTGCTAAGCCTGTATAATCCGGTTAATTTCGACCATATTTTAACTTTTAAGCACTTGTACAAACATTATGCCCCTTTAAAACCAGACTTAAAACAGTGTTTTTGTCATGATGCAAAACTACTACTGTTTGCTATGATGCAAAACTTGTTTGGATAGCTAGTAATACTTCAGAGAGACTTCATTTAACTTCTAAGCCAACTGTACACTATTCAACTTATTTGCTAAAGTAAGTAAAATCATGTCTAATATATGGAAGGGGCAGCAATAGGTTTAAATCTGAGTAAATGCTACTTTCTAGAGGTGGGTTTACTTACAAATGTGAAATAAAAATGCGTTAGTACACCGGTGACCTCTTTTTTTTTTTTTTTTAGAAACTTTCTTTAGAAATATTCTTTTTTCATTTACTAGGCCTTAGTAAATGACATTCACACTGTCCAGCCAAGTCTAAACGGCATCAATGAGGTGGGACAGGCATTAAAGAGAGAAGCGGAGACGCCATTTGCTATCAAAATACAGAGGATGCTTGATGAGCTCAATGCTCAGTGGGAACTAATTTGCAAACAGGTAATTAGCATATCTTATCAAGGAAATGATTATTAAGTTACACATTAGGAAGGAATTCAAAGATTAATTTAAAGAACGTTAAATATAATCAAATGTATCATTTTAATATTGCATACATATTGTATGTAGTTTTAGTAAATTGTTTTTATTTGTTTATGTATTTTTTTCCTCAGGCCTATGCAAAAAAATCTGCTCTTAAGGGTGGTCTAGATATGACAGTGAGTTTGAAAAAGGAGATGCAGGAGATGCAGGAGTGGATCACACAGGCAGAGGAAGATTACCTGGAGCGCGACTTCCAGTATAAAACACCTGAAGAACTCCATAAAGCAGTGGAGGAACTGAAGGTCTGTGCTTTTCAAGATCGACTTCTATTAGTGTTATTTTGCAAAAACACTTTTTTTTTCAGCTTAAATATATTTAATATATGGATGTATGGGTGATCATTTAGTGACCTGGACAGTCCAATACTTCTGATTATTTATCTTAATATTTATTGTTGTACTGATATGTACGTGTGATTTTATTCTGTGTACAGACTTTTGATGATGGAATTTTTATTAAGAGTGATGGTTATTGTCTAGAACAGGGGTATTTAATAAGAATTTAGTAAGGTCCAGTTGGTGAAAATGTCTTCAGACCAAGGTCCGGACCATCATCATTTCTAACGTGTGTTATGATTCAATGCTGGATCCTATTTACTGAAGTAGCCTAGTATCAGCATCTTATACCATCAGCTACTGAAACACCAACACATCACACATACCGTTCAGTATATTTCAGTATATTTACTGCTTAAATGCTGAACTGAATTCATTATTTATAAAACTTCAAATAAATGTTTTTTTTCCTTTACTTGAAGTAAACACAAGCGCTGTATTAAAAAAAACAGAATGCTTTTTTTTTAAGTGAGAAAAAGTAAATGAAATATGCGTCTTCTTGTTAACATCTTAACAGTTTATTTCCCTCTTGTATTCTTCTCTCAGACTTTCTTTTGTTCAGTGAGCGAAGTGAGCTCTTTGTTGTCCAGCCAGGACTTTAAACCTGGGCTGATGGTTTCAAGGCCATTCTTACACACATAAGAGATATACGTTGCTATTTTTAATTCCCCACGGTCTCAGAACATATGAGCCATGTTGGTTTGAAGCTGCATGTCTCGGTCCATTCCTGGTTGAAAAGTCGTTTTTCGCTGCCGAAAAGTCGTTTTTCGCTTCCTTTTTCATAGCACGGCGTTTGAATAAGCCTTTCTCCGACTGCTGCTCCCCTCTTCATACCTGGCCTGTGTGAGCACCGCGCACCCAAATCTGCACAGATCTGATTGGTTAAGGAGTGCGTTTGGTGCTATTACAACGCACACAATTGGTCTGTGAGTTTACTGCACCGCAATGTCCGTATACCGTTAAAGGCAAGAAACATTCCTCCACTTAAAATAAACACTGTCGAAACACTGTTTGGGTCCGCATTAGACAACATTTGGGTCCACCTATTAGTGACTGCTGGTCTAGAACACCTAAAGAGCGCTGTGCAACAGTAAAGGTTATCAGTGTGAAACAGTGCGCTGTATATGGTTGTTTGGATTAAACAAATCTACGATGCAAAGAATTTGCATTAATGATTTTTTGTAATCAGTTTTCTCAAGGAATTGTTTTAGCCCTAGATGTAACACACAGTCCAATCCGTGTTACCAAAAGAATATTCATATTTATATACATTTTCAAAATGTGTTTTTACCTGCATGTATTATATTTTATTCCACAAATGGGAAAAATATCTATACCCAAGTGTCACGATCCGCCTTTTCCTGTCTATGTCTTTGTTTATACTCCCTTGTCAGATCCATGTGCTCATGTTTTGTTTTGGTTGTGTGCTCCTCCATGTCTCTGCCCTCGTGTTACACCCCTGACCTGCTCCTAGTTTGTATCTCCTCCTGTTCCCAGGTGTTCCCTGTTTCCTGTGTCTTCATAGTCCTTCTGTTTTCTCCCTGTGATCGCCGTGCATTAATGTTCCTGTAGGACCTATGTGATCAGAGAGTGGAAGAAATGTTGTGCTATGTGTGGCACAAACCTAGAGTTGCCCAATGCTTTAGGAAATACACTTATGGTGGCAGTATCTGCATGCTGTATGCTATGGGCAGGGGTACAAGCCGATTAATCTGTTGACTAAAACTTACAATATGTGGGATACGTGTTTATCATATATAATTTGTATTTACAATAACTAAGTAAAGTGGAGTGCTCCAGTGTAGTGACCTTTATTGTCATTCCCTAATACAGCTCACAATACATTGGAATGAAATGTCCACCTTCTTGCCCCATAGCAACAGCAGCACATTAAACAGTGAGTTCAGATACATGTTAATGGGAAATAAGTGCAGCATATACAATAGATATCTTAGATAATTAACATATCCAAATGAATTAACACCAAAGCAGTATCAACTGTAAATCGTCTCAAAGGTCTCAAAGCAGCATTAAGATAATAAATATTACACTGATTTACACTGCAAATGTTCAGCCATGTGAAAGTGTGTGAGTCTTGAAAGGGGTCTAAATTAGTCCAGGTAGACACTGAAGGCATCAGTGCACAGGTACTGTCTTCTAATCAACGTACACAAATTCCATCTGTATATCAAGTCTTAATTCTTTCTCACTTGATCACTTGGTTTGATTGTTGGCAGTGTTTTCTTTTATTAAACAGTACCTTAGTATTTGTGTAAATTCTATTTTCCTTTCAATAGCATCACATAATGTAAATTTAAATGAAAAACTGGAAAAAGATTTATGAAAATTTGAAATGTACTTGTGTGTTTTCCCTATCTATCACACATTTAGAGAGCTCAAGAAGAAGTCCATCAGAAAGAAGTAAAAGTAAACTTGCTAACAGACAAAGTAACCAGTTTCGTCTCAAAGGCTCCTCCAGCAGCCCATGATGCCCTAAAGGCAGAATTGGATGTTTTGACTTCTAACTACCACCAACTGTGTAGCCGGCTTGATGGGAAGCACAAGACATTAGAGGTGAATTTGACAGTGTTGTGTAATGTTTTTAACAGTTTATTTACAGTACATGATAATTAAAATGTAAATAATTCCACCACAAATGTTTTTTGTTATTCAATCATCCAACCCAATGGAGCGCTCCATTTTTCTACTTTACAGGAAGTTTGGGCTTGCTGGTGCGAATTGCTGGCGTATTTGGAACAGGAAAATGTTTGGATGGATCTTTTGGAGAAGAAACTTGATGAGACAGAGAATTTGCTAGCAGGAGCAGAAGAGGTGGCAAGAGCACTGTCTGTAAGTACCCTAACCATTAAACATATATGGTTCAAAAGCATAAAACGAAGAATAGGTTTGTTTATAGGCTTCCTGAATGAGAATTTGTGTCATTTATTTTCTAATAGTAGGATCTGCTTCCAATGACCTTAATGACTGTGCTAAATCCTGTCAGGTAATGGTTACACCAGTCTCTTAAGATCATGTCCATTTTATTTCACTTTTCCACTACTTCATGACATTTCCAATGTGACTAATTTTGTGTCTGGTGAATTTCCATTCCTCATTTTATGCTGTAATGTATAAAAATTGGTGAAGAGAACAACATATAAAATGTCTTTGTAAGGGATAAGAACTGCATTGACTGCACCTTGAAATAGATTGTACAAGTCTCTGGAATAGTACTGGAGGGATAGATAACTTCTTTCAAAAGATATTCTCAATTGGATTGTGGTGGAATGCTTAGTGGTGGAGTGTTTCTTAGTGTATACCACACATGCACTCACCTATTTGTGAAAAATAAAGTTAAGGATTACTTATCTGACCATGTAAATGTTTCCACATCTAATATTTTTTATAGCTAAATACTCAAATGTGCATCTCACAGAATATGTGCATTGTCACATTGCAACTAGGCTGATGAAACCTAGTGTAGTGTATTTGGTGTTTACACTGGGTCTTAGGCAAACTGCAGTGCTTAAACTGCAACTTATCCACAATAAAAATAAAATTGTCACTGTAAACAACAAACTGTATAGTCACTTCTACTAAAGTACATTTCAGTTTTACCTTTCTTTGCCACAACCATGCTCACATGGCACAACTCTATTTTCCATACAATATATTAAATTGCATTTAGACTAACAGTACATTTTGGACTCTATAAAAAATGCAGAATGAACCGTTTTTCACTTTGTCCAGGTCATTTTTAGGGATTGGAGTTGATTGGTAGAAACCAAAAGTAAAAATGCTGGTTATGCTTATGTCTCTATCATCATTTCTTTTATTACATTGTAATCAATTCTGAGTTGCAGAATTTGATATTTGAAGTTGGTTATCATTCAGTGCAAAAGATTTGAGGACATGATGTAAAGTTGTTCTGCTAGATAATCATGATGACTATTTCAGTGGTGTGTTGAACTAAATTACTGTTGGCTGTATGAAGCTAATACATATGTACCGGCATTAGATATGTAAGCTACTTCTGTTTGAGAAATTTCGTTAAAATGCTATTTTAATTTTTTTTTGTATTCCTTCCAGTCCTTAGATACCATTATAAAAGAACACCCTGAGTATAATCGTAACCAAATACGTGAGTTGGCCCAGACCCTTATGGATGGCAGAGTCCTCCATGAGCTCATTCACAGGAAGGTGGAAGACTACAACATTCGCTGGGATGAACTTATGCAAAGAGTATGAAGTGTATTTAAGTGTATTTGTGTTCTTGTTTTAATAGTGTTTTATTTTAAGCTGAACGTGAAACCTAGTTTCTCTGCTCTTTTCTGCCTCTTTCCCTTGTGTTCTTCATTCTTAATGACAGGCACTACAAAGGCAACAACAGCTAGAGAAGAATTTACAGTGGGCACAAGAAAATGACAAAACTCTACGTCTCATCCAAGATTCTCTAAATACAACTGATCGTCATTTAACTGCATATCTTGCAGATGGTATAGATGCTGCTCAAATACCGCAGGAAGCCCAGGTTTGTATGTTTGTTGATGCACATTCACAGTACAGTGTTCAAGTAATTATTGTAATTCTAGGACATCGTAGCATATGAATATTTGGTGTGGAAACAAACAGTTCATGTATGTTGATTCTTTTGTTTATAGAAAATTCTAACTGACCTGACTGGTTATGAGGCTACTCTGGATGGTATGAAGAAAAAGGCTTGTGAAGCAGATGCATCAGATAAAATGTTGGCAGAGATTGATGCCACATATGTGAGTACTACAAAACTTTCTTTTCAAGAAAATGCACAATTTATACATCTTAACAAATTATTGCTGTTCTCACACAGTTGCCATTTTCATAACCAGAAATTAGCACACTTGTACTTGCATAGGTAGAGTGGTGTTACAGAGAGATGTAACATTTAAAATCTGCTGGTACAAAGCTATTTTCAAAGCCTCTCTGGTCCAAAATACACATAATATGGAATGTATAATAATAAATAAAAAGCTGACCGAGTTGTCACAGTTATGCAGAAGTAAGACAAAACACACTGCTTGTTATTTCTGGCACTTCACAGTCTGTTGGAAATGAATGTGCAGAGGCCTAGGCATTTGTTCTTATTAAACAGCTTGTCAACATGAGCCCTCCATGGCAGATTGATCAGTACACTTTGGTAAAGTGTTGGTCAAGTGGATAAATTGCTGATGTAATTTGAGCATACTTAGGCAGGTGTTCTGACTGTGATTGTCGGGGGTAATGAGAGGTTAGGATAACCAAGAGTCCCAACTTGAAGAAAGGAATTAAAAAAGATGGTTTAGGGACCACAATCAGATGCTATATTATCTTGTATTTCATAATGATGGAAGACACAATGGCAATTAAAAAGCCAGAAATGCAGGTAAGGTAAAATCAATAGTCACCAACCTTGTATTGAGGACATTAGACATATAAAAGTAATTTATTGATGGCTAAAAGTATTTACTAGATGAGAACCAAGTGATTGGTGTGGCACCTGGATGCGTGATGTCTAAGGTGGTTTGCATTCAAAAAAGGAATTGGTCCTGAAATAAATTCCTTGTCTGGAGACGAGTGATCTGACCAAGTATCTCACCACAGCTCCTCCTGCATGTTTCACTGAGTCATAAGTGCTCTGCTTTGTGGGCTGTGGTTGGAGAGAGGCAAAAAGAGAGTGAGAGAGAGCTCTGCTGTATGTGGTGAAGACATCCATAGTTGGCTATGATTAATGGGCACACTACTAAAGGGAAGAGTACAATTCCTAATGTGAGAGCATTTTCCTTCTGATCTGTTTAATGTAAAAAAAGGTCATTTTTGATTTAAGGATTTAATACAGTAAAAGATGACAGTGCTGAAGCTTAACTTGTCCAACAGGCATCATTACACAACAGGATTTTCAAGAGTAATGTAAGAAAGTCATAACAGGAAACAGACAGACCATGAGTTAAATGAGATAATGAGTTAAAACAAGATTTTGCAAAAACAGTTGATAAAAATAATGATAATAATAATAATAATGCTGGTGTGCTGAGCAAGATGGATATATATGTAACATTATTTATGTACTTTTTTTAAATGAAGGACAAACTGTTGGAAGTGAAATCAAAGTTTCGACTTTTTCAAAAACCAGCCAACTTTGATCAGCGATTAAAGGAATGTGAACGTGTGTTGGAAGAGGTGAGGGCTCAACTGGGGGTGCTGAGCATTCGCAGTGTTGAGCAGGAAGTGGTGCAATCCCAACTGGAGCAGTGCATGGTTGGTATCAAATGCTATTGCATCTTTATCACTATAGCAAAAGCTATTTCTTGAGGACTACAGAAGTGCATGTGCCTATTATAATTAACATATTGAGCACAATAAGTTATCAAGTTGTTTACTAATCAAATCAATTGTGTTGAGAGCAAGGGAACAATTAAACTGTGTAGTACTGTGACTAAAACTGTTCCTAATCTCCCTGGGAGATGTAAAATTCTGTTAATGGCCCCTTCTACTCGATCCATGAGCCATGTAAAACATTTGCAATCACACTCCATTGTTTGCCTTAAACTTAAACAGTGTACATGACTGCTGTTCCTACAATTTTTTGTGGCAAGATTAAAAAGTTATGCTCTGACTGTGGCCCTCTAAGATTGGAGTTACTTGGAGTTACTTACATAAGTGTTTCTTTTTCTTTTTAAAACCTTTTGCTGTTTTTCTTCTGAAGAAGTTATATAAAAGTCTAAGTGAAGTGAAATCAGAGGTGGAGATGGTGATTAAGACAGGAAGGCAAATTGTGCAGAGACAACAGACTGAACAGCCTACAGAGATGGATGACCGTTTGACAAGTCTTAAACATTTGTACAACGACTTGGGTGCACAGGTATGATAACACATTGCAGTAATAATGCATGTTAGAAAAATATATTTATACACAGTTTCATTCACACAGTTTCATTTACACAGTTACATTTCACAATTTCATTTACACAGTTACACTTTCAAGATAAAGTAAGTGAACACTTGGAAATTTCTGCCTTGATCACTAATAAAATGTGGTCTGATTTAAGTCGCAGTTATGGACAAACACTAACTAAATTATCTATCTAAACTAATAAAGACACAAACAACTGCGTTCATGACTTCTCCAAAGCTAATTGGCAAAAGCTGTTTTAATGTAGGAGATGAGATCTGGCTACTTACAAATCTGTTCTTCTCAAGAAAGATTAAGGTGACCTATGCCTTGATGCAAACAACTTTCAGAAGACATATGACACATGAAGGTGGAATAAAAGCCTTGCTAAAAGCCTGGGTGTACATCAATCCATGGTAGGACAAACTATCTTCAAATGGATAAAATTCAAGACTGTTGCTTCCTCTATCAAGAAAAGAGGCATCCCTATAAGATCACTGTTAGAGCACAACAGGCAATTCAAAACAATGTAAGAAAGGTCCAAGATTAACAGCAAGACTGTAACTGTAAAGACTGTAGAAACCTTTGTTCATGTGTGTACTATGAGAAAACCATTAACATGGTTTATTAAATACCACAACAAAGGAACCTGCTGGACAGTCTAAAGTGCTTTTGGGAAAATGTTTATGGACAGATGACATCATGGTTTGGGTCTGCTTTGCTACCTCTGGGCTTGGACGCCATGTGATCTTTAAGGTAATAATGAAGGTTTATTAAAACACTTCACAGGAGAATGTTGGGGTAGCAGTCCATGGCCGCAACCTGAAGAGACATGCACACATGTAAATCAACTAAAGAATGGTTGGAAAAGAAGCTTAACTTTATTGAGATGCTGTGGCATGATCTTAAGAGGGCTGTGCAGGCAAAGCATCCTGGAAATATTAGAGAACTAAAACACATTTACAGGGAGGAATGGTCCAAAATTCCTACTCACAGTTTTGCAAATCAATGTTTGCTGCAGATGGAGGTACACGTTATTAAATTCAATAAAAGTACAATAAAATGAAGGTATAACTTTTTTGTATATATCTTTATTTAGATTATGTTTGTTTACATTTATGATGGTCACAGAACATTTAAATAACAATCGGTGCAGAAGTCATTCCAAAGCGTTCACTTATTTTTTTTGTACATAATAAACTTTGGATTTGTACTATTTGTATTGGGTATTTTCAATAAAAATACTTCTACTCTGATGTAATTGTGAGAAGGGTATCTGCTTTTACTGGGCTCTTTCATATATCTGTAATACCTTTAATATCATTCTATTTGTGTTAGTTTGGAAACAGAGTAATTGTGTTACTTTTATGTTCATCCAGGTGACAGAAGGAAAGCAAGAACTGGAAAAGAGTCTGAAGTTATTAAGAAAGTTTAGGAAGGAGGTAAACAGTTTGACAGAGTGGTTAGCAGCAATTGATGGTGAACTGACTCGCCGTTCATCAGTGGAGGGGATGCCCGGTGACCTAGAAGCAGAGTTGACTTGGGCCAAGGTGCATAAATATCAAATTCACACTACAACATTGACATAAAACAAATTTAATAGATTTACACATTTTTGCACCGTCGCTAACAACATTTTCATATTATAACGGAGGTTGTAACTTACTAAATGGGTGCAATGGTCTTTTTAACTCTGATAATAAACTCAAGGGGTCAGTCATTACCCTTGTACTTTTGCCTAGCTACATATAAATTCAATGGAATTTCCTCTTAAAGTGCAAAATATTGGAAAGAGATCATTATAATGATGTGCCTATTAATCAAAACATCAAAAAATCCTGTGCCTGTGTAAAAAGCTTGCCTTTTTGGTAATAATAAGGCTGTAATTGTTTGTTCTTAGAGATAGAGTAATACAGCACCGATTGCAAAAAAGTTAAGACGCCATGTAAAATGTAAATAAAAACAGAATGCAATGATTTGCAAATCTCATAGACCCATATTTAATTCACAGTAGAAAATAGAACACATATATGAAGTGAGACATTTTAGCATTTAAAGATAATTATTAACTCCTTTAGAACTTGATGGCAACAACACATATCATAAAAAGTTGGGAAAACCCTAAAAAGCTGGAAAAGTAAGTGGTACTAATAAAAAACAGCTGGGGGAGCAATTTGTAACGAAGTTAAATGTCCACCATACAGAAATGCCACTGTCCCTTACCAAAGCTCACTTTAAATGGACGGAGGTAAAATGGAAAACTGTTCTGTGGTCAAATTAATCAAAAATTTTTATTATTTTTGGAAACCACAGACACTGTGTCATGTGGACTCAAGGGACTATCTAGCTTGTTATCAGCACACACCTCTCTGATGCTATGGAGTTGCATTAGTGCCTTTGGCGTGGTTAGCTAACAAATTTGGAAAGGCACTATTAATTCTGAACAGTATATAAAGCTTTTAGAACAGCATGTTCTCCCATCCCGACAGCTGTGCTAAAGACAACGCTACACCACATACTGCTTTCATCACAGCAGCATGACTTCACAGATGAAGAATGTAAGTGCTAAACTGCCCTTCCTGCAGTCCAGAGCTTTCACCAATAGAATACATTGGACGCATCACGAAACGAAAAATCTGGAAGAAGAAGACCCAAGACTGTTAAGCAGCTACGATCCTACATCAGAAAAAAACAGGACAACATTACTTTCCCAAAACTCCAGAATTAGGTCTCCTCACCTCCCAGACATATACAGACATTGTTGTTGAAAGAAAAAGAAGGGCTGTGCAATGGTAGACATGGCACTGTCCCACATTTTCTAAATGAGTTAATAATGAGTTAATAATTTTCATGAAATGGTAAAATGTCTCACTTTCACCATCTGATATGGGTTCTGTATTCTATTGTGAATAAAATATGGGTCTACGATTGAAAATCATTGCATTCTGTTTTAATTCATATTTATTTACATTTTGCACAGCATCCCAATTTTTGGAATTGGGTATGTAAATACATTTTTTTATTATTTTAATCTAAGTTAATGTAATATTCAAGCAATTTTGGAGCATTTCTATTGACCTGATCATCATGAAGGGCAGCTAGAGTTAGTTATACTTATTTGTTTTTGGACAGCTTCAATATAAGCATACAGAGTGACTTCACTGTTCTAATCTTTTTCCTTAGGCCACCCACGAGGATACAGAGCGACACACACCCCAACTCCATTTAGTACGAGACTTAGCACAGGCCTTGAAAGGATTGCTCAGAGGGCAGGAAAGCCTTATAGATGACAAAGTCAGCCTATTGAATTGCAATTGGATTGCTGTGACATCACGCAGTGAGCAGTGGTTGAATCTTCTGCTGGTAAGAAAAAAGCATTCATGTTCAAATGAATAGTTCTGCGTGACTCTACATGTCGTATCAGCCTAGTCTGATGTACTCTTCCTTGTAATTAATTCATTGCCTCAAGTATCTTTACACATTGTTCTTCATTTTGATTAATTTTGTTTCTTTATTTTCATTAAATTGTATATCCCATATTTGTGATGAAATTGCTGGAGAAGTTGTTAGAAATTCAGCCTTCAGGAATCAGAAGTCAGGAGACCTTCAGCGTTGCCTTGTGTTTATTGACACACACAGGAATGTTTGGGAACAGCTCAGTCATGCACTTACACAACCTGTTGGGAAGCAATCTTAATCATGTGCATGCAAAAGCATACATGGGCACAGCTTCCAGTCTCTTGAAGTCCAGTCTGACATGGTTTTAAGTAGAAGTCAGAAAAGGGTCAAACCATGTCAGCCTGGACTAGACTGTACTTCAAGAGACTGGACTTGGGGGGTGATTGGTATCACCTTAATGGCAGGAGACAAAGGGTCATTTCAGTACAAACAAAGGAGGGGGGGGGGGTGATCAACTCTCTGCAAAGAGAGAGCAGTATGTGATGGTCACCAAAGTCCATTTGGTAAGTCTCCACAAAAACAAGGTACATAAAGTACATACGATGAGATTTATTTTTCTCAAAGTTATTTCAACATGAACGTTACTTAAAGTTTCTGTAACATGAAACTACTAAGTGTGACATGCCATGTTTAGTCTGAAAGAATTTAGACCATTAATTTCATTGAGATATAAAGAGCCATTGTTTAAGTCTGTTGTTATTTAAACATAGGATTACCAAAGTCAGATGAAAACTCTGGATCAGAATGCTGCTCAGATTAATGCCTGGATGGATGGAGCCGAGGGTCAGATGGACAAGATGGAGAGTCAAGGTTGCGAAGAGCATGTTATTAAGGTTTGTGCCTTTGCTTATGTAAAAATAGGCTGACAATTATTCTGATATTACAAATATACATTTGAGAGAGTGCAATGTAAACTCCTTTTACTACTGCTCTTCTTTCGTTAGCAGGTAAGCTAGCATATTATCTTCCGTTTGGGTCATAGTAATTACTTGTGCAGTACCAACTAAGACCTCACTTGAACACTGGCTAAATTGATAATGTTGGTAAACAATTTGTACCAACTTAAATGCTATTAACTTAAATGTTCAACAGTAAACACAGGTCTTCTTAAAAAATACACGTATTAGTTAAATACATGTTGGAATGATTATGTTTTCAAACAGTTTCAAACATGCATTTAATAAGGAATGTCCCTATAATTAAAAAAAAACTGATCAGGGTTTGCAAGCAGAGCTGGAGGAATTTCGTGCAAAATTAGAGGCTGTGCAGAGTCTGGGTGAAGACCTCATCAAAAACAGAGGGGAACACTGCAAAGCTCAAGTGAAGCCCAAACTGGAGCAGCTCAGTCAGCGCTTTGAGATTGTTGCCAAAAGGATTTTAAATGCACAGGTACTGTTGCCACTAAGCAAATAAAAATAAATCAAATTGATCTGTTGCAGACATTTAGGGCCCCTGAACTATAACAGAATAAATACATTTTATTGGTTTTATATTCATGTATTTTTTATTTTTCTATGTGCTGTATAGGCCTCCTCTAAAGAGTTAGAGGAGTACCACAGACAAGCTAATATGTGGCTACAGCTGCTGGATGAAGAGATAAAACTAGGTGAAAATGTCAAAGAAGATGATTTTCTTGAGGAACCAGTAAGGACAATAATATATATATATTTTTCTTATTATAACAGCCAAACAACCTAAAGTAATGAGGGCTTACTTTTAAATATATAAGAATATTTATGTACTATGTTTTTACATCTTATTCCATTACAATATACTCCCAGATCATTAAATACAGCCCCCACTTTAGAAATTTTTTTTTACATACTTTACATGACATAATTCATAATTTACATAATTCAGACATTCCTATCACTGTTTTTTCACAAGAAATGCTGCATGTGTTATAATATCTCCCAGGAGGTATTGTCCTGGGATTTTCACAGACAACCATATCCGTCATCCTTAAATAGTCCTACAACTTCAGATGAATCAAAATTTGCCTTGGTTTGTCTTAGCAGATCTCATAAAGATAAAAAAGGCATGAAACTCTGTAAATATGTGGTTTATCCGCATGAATAAATGCATTTCATCTTGCAGTATATGAAAGGTTTCACTCCAGAACCCTTATTTTTTTGTGATCTATATTTTTGGAAGCTATTTTTATTATTTTTATTAATGCCATTTTTATTTGACATAAATTAAGGTGGTTTCCATAACTTTTCAGTAATAATGGGGTATATGTTAAATTGTTATAAATAAATGTACAGCATTTTCATATAAAACTTTTCATGTACACCCTAATTTTTCCGATGCATGTGCCTGTAGGCTGTTGATGAAGATGCGCTAAACAAGCTGTTCCTGAGAGGAGAGAATCTACTTAAGAGAACCACAGAACCAGTAATTTCAACAGTTCGTGAAAAGAATAATCTACTCCATGAAAAATACTACATTCTGAAGGTATGAAACTGACAATCTCAAGTGTTACTCCACAGGTTTATGGCAAGTTATCATTGTCAAATACACTGTGTACACAATGCAGTCACAATTGTGTCAGCAAGATAAAGCATACTGTGTAAAATATTTTCACATGTGCTAGAAGAAATGAATAAAAAAAAAAATCAGTTTCACACATGCAGACATACTGCTCATTCACATTAAACATTGAACATTGTTTAATGTTTACAATCCTGGTTTTAAAAAAGCTGGGACAGTATGTGAAATCCTAGTAATTCTGCTAGTAAATTCGGTTTGATTCTGTATATAATTTATTGATCTTTGTAAACAAACACTATTTTCAAATTTGATGCCTGCAACATGTTCGAAAAAGTTGGGACAGGTGCATGTTTACACCTGTGATACATCTGCTTACCATTTAGCTGTTGTGCTAGTGTTTTTTCTTTTGAGTTTAACAAGACCCATGTTTTTAATCGGAGACAGTTCTGGACAGTAGGCGGGTCAGTCTAACACCTGTACTTTCTGATCTCCTTGATACCATGACAGAGGCTGGCCTTTAAACATGCTTTATGGTTTTTTGGCCATTGCATTTTTTCTATAAACTATTTGAAAGGTTGATTCATGAGATTGGTTTTCACTGAGCATCAGTCTATTGCAGTTAAGTTTGAATCCAGAGAAGTTGGCAACATATCTGGATGTTGTTGATTTATGACTTTCACTTTGCGTAGTTTAACTGGCATTTGTGGATGCAGGGACAGAGGTGTTTATTGACAGTTCTTAAAGTATTTTCTCAGAGAGATTTCTCTTTATTCTCTGAATCTCTAGTTGATATTATGTTATTCTTAAACTGCTGGATTATTTGCTGATGCTTTTTTGACCAAGTGACCCATCTACACTCATAAGTACTTGATCTTTGCTGAATGCTTGTTCTAATTGATGAAATATTGCATTACCTGTTCCAATTCTTGAACCAGTTTTGAAAAAGATTTGTCTAGCTACTGTTTTTGTTAAAGGGCAATGTACATTACAAATCTGTGTTTTCTGTTTTTATTTGCATCTTATGTACTGCCCCTATTTTTGTACAGAAGCCCGTTTTTGTTCTCAATCCAACTGTTCCAAATGTCCTCAAATGGCCTCCGCTATAAGCCATCATGAGCAGAAAGACATAGTGGGGAGTCTGGGCATTGTAGGGGCTTCTTGCTCCAGTGGCAGTTGGCCTTTGAGCAACAACCCTCATTGACTCATTGAACAGTGTCTGAGAATAGACAACCGGATACGGGAACGGCAGAGGGACCATGAGAGACAGACAGACACAGACACCGGAAGCCAGGGTATAAGACAGTCCTCTCCCTACCCCAAAACCACGGAAAGAGCCCATGCAACGGGGCCGAGCTAGGGCCAATGCCTATATTGTGGGCAGGCAGGCCACTTCCGTCTGGACTCCAGGAAAAAGAGCCTTAAACCGGTCTCCTAGGTCTTCTAGGCTTTTCCTTACTGGTAAAGAGGAAACAGGTCCAGGTCTTTGTCGATTTTGGGGCTGCCCCTAATCACCTTGGATACCCCAGTGACTGTCTTGGCCACCCCCTTGGGTCGGCTCAGATAAACCAACAGACCTGACTCATCACCCTGCAGCTGGGCCAGCACCAGCAGCATATATCCTTCCTGTTTACCTAGGCACCGGAGCTGCAGATGGTACTCAGGTTTCCCTGGCTGCAGCACCACAATCTGCGTGTGGACTGGCTGACCGGTGGGGAGCACAGTGTAGTGGGTCCTGTTAAGAACTGAGATTCCTGATGAGGTTAAAGGTCTGACTGGTGCTCCTGACCTTTCTCAAGTCCCAGTTGAGTACCCTGACTTGTCAGAGGTGTTCAATAATGAGCAAGCCCAGGTTCTTCCACCGCACCAGTCATATGACTGTGCTATTGAGCTCCACCCAGGTACCTCACCTCCTAGACGGAGGTTTTTCTCTCTCTCAGGCCCCGAGAAGCAGGCTATGGACGAGTACATCAAGGAGGCATCGGTGTTAGGCTTTATCCGGCCCTCCACATCTGATCTGGAGAATAACCTCTATGTTAAGGTGGAGAAAACCACCGTCCATGCCCAGTCGGTTAGCTTTCCTGGGTTCATAGTTTCTAAGGGCCAACTGGACCCATCTAAGGTACAGGCGGTCATGGACTGGCCACGCCCTACTTCGCCCCACAGTTTTTGGAAGGCGTTCTGTTGGTTGATGAGGGCATCAGTGAGTCTGTCCTCCGGCTTTCACCCACAGTCGAACGGACAGACAGAAAGGGTGAACCTCCGGTGCTTGGCCTCGTCTAAGCCAGCCACCTGGTTGGAACACCTGCTCTGGGCGGAGATTGCCCAGAACACACTGTGGCACTCCTCTCTGGGCAGGCCCCCTTTTGTGTGCCAGTTTGGGTACCCTCCACCCCTATTCCTGGAGCAGGAACCCGAGACAGGGGTCCCTGCGTTTCGAGACCTGGTCCAGCAGTGCCAAAATGCCTTGCAAAAAGGCGTCTGACCATAGGCAATGACCGGGTCCTTCCCTCTGTCCGGGTCAGCGGGTCTGGCTCTATACTAGGGATCTTTAAGGATGGCAGACAGATCAACCTGGTCTAGCACTGCCTACTTCTCCCTTGGTCCATGCGGATCAACCCGACGTTTCACATCTCCCGTCTTAAGCCAGTCCTCTGTAGCTCCCATGCGCCGGCCCCAGCACCACCACCCCACTGCCTGATTGCGGGCGCTCCAGCCTACACTGTCTGGCGGCTGATGGATGGTCGACTGGGGGGGGGCTATGGCATGGAGAGAACTGCAGGTACTGTAATGCCTGTAATAGAGTCCCTGCTAGGCAACTCCTGGCTGGCAGAGGGCGACCCAGGAAGGTGGCTGGCTGATGAGGCTTGATCATTTAAGATACTCGGCGCTCAGTCTTGAGTTCATGCTGCCACATGCTTGTGTCTCACGATCAGGCCGATACAGTAAAAGGTTAAACGTCTCGGGTATCTTTGTCCTAGTCTTGAGCTCTCCCTCATCCTTGTATGAGCGAGCCCAATGTTAAGTATTTAAAAAACAAAACAAAAAAAAAAACATTTGTTCCTACTTCACTGCCACTTCTGTGTACTTTCCCTGTGGCGGAACAGTTAGACTGCCAGTTTTTCACATGGGAGATCAGCGGTTTGAACCCCGCTATGGGCACTTTTGTGCAATTTGTTTGTTTTGCTTTCTGTCCTCCCCTCGAGCCGTAAGCACCCCTCCCTCGAGTCGAAATCACCCCTCCCTTGTGTTTTTCACCCATTTGTCTTCCTCTCACTCCCGACCTTAATTGCTCTGTGTCCAGCTCCTGAGTCTGTGAGTGACTTACCCCGTAGCGTTCTTGCCTCCTGAGCCGGAGGTCAGCTGTTCAAACCCCGCTGGGGATAAGCTGGGGTACTGAAACTGCATGGTACAGATTAAAAACAGCTCCTACTGGGTTTAAGCGTACAGAGTTGGTACCACAACCTGCAAAAATTTGTTGTTTTCAGCATGCATGTGTTTTACTTGCAATGTTGCCAGATTTGTGGTTGTCCTGTCTAATCCAGCTAGTTTAAAAGTGCAGTGTGAAAGGAAAATGTATTTTAATAGGGTGTGTTTTGTTTTAGGTGCTTTTGATATATATAAAATTTTTTAAATTGCAGCTCACTTGGTGGTGACGCTGATAGGCCACATAAGTTGTACTGGGTTAAAAGATTTGTTAGATGTAGCAGGATTTTTTACAAATATATATACATTTTTTTTTCGTCTGATTTGTTTATGTTTGGACATTTTGGGCCAGTTTCAGCTTGTAGTTGGTTTTAAGCTAACTTTCAGCTGCTCGTTAGATTGTAGTCTGATCCACTGGTGTTCTGTATCTGGCAAGATCACAGATACAGCAAGAGGCTTAATTCTATGTTTTTATTCACTTTTTAAAAAACTTAGTTATTCTATCACTTAATGATATCTTACCCTGTTTTCCTGGTATCTGATCTGTGCATTGCCATTATTGCAAAGCTAGCACTACATCCCCATGTTTACTTTTGTTTAGTGGCTGTGACTTATAGTTTAAAATAATAATGATGAAGCCAGATGATAATAAACACCAATATGTTTGAAAGAAGTTTTTGCTTTTTTTATGTGTTTTGATGTGTTTTGATTTTGCACTTACAGAATCTGAGCGCCCTCAGGAGAAAGAAGGCGCTTGCTTTTGCCCCACAGTGGTACCAGTTCTGCAAGAGGGCAGATGACATGATGCAATTTCTTGATAGTATTGAAAAGACTGTGACAAATATGCCAGATCCTGCTGAAGAGCCAGCCATAAAGGTAAGTGCCTAAGACTCTAAATCCTGAATATGATAGTATATAATTACATAATTCAGTTAATTAGGTTTATTACCTATAAGACACATAGTATTATCACTGTCTGAAAACACAAGTAGTTGTTTTTTTTTACATTACTAGATTTTTTTGGTAGTTTGATTTACATTTTGTTTTATTGATTTTTGGAGTAAAATGGGAAGCGATGTTACAAAGTGATATCTAAAAAAACAGATTACATTTTTAGTTTGTCACAAATTACTTTTTGAACAAGAAAATGCATGAATTGGAATATGCTAGTCACATTTTAACTTTACTCAGATGAAACTTACCAGTTATAACTGGACTGTAACTCCTCCGGTGGTAATTTTAAAGTTAATAGGTTCATCACATAAATGAATATAATCATGGACAGCCTTTAATAATAAATAGGCATGATCTTAAAATCTTTACTTTTACTTTTTAATAGCCAATAAAAAATATTTGTATTATTATTTTTTTGATTAATGTAATTTTCTGAATGTATTATTATTTATATTATTGTTGATCTAGTTAACCCATTGTTATGTCTGTGTTTGGAGAGCTACTAATCTGAGCTGTGCATAACTTAAATAACTATGCATTACTTAAACACACCAGCTACCTATTTATTTATTTATTTTTTGGTTTGGTGTGTAAAAGCTAAACAAATTATATCTTTACAAGCAGTGTCAATTCTGAAGCTTTTTAGGTATGGAAAGGCGTTTTGTGCCAAATTTGAATGCTCTACAGTGGAAAAATAGATTTCAAGGCGGATAATATTAAACATATTGTCTTATATTGTTTTTCTGTTAAAAGGTCAATCCACATGAAATATACCTGTATGTCACAGAAATATACCTGTATTGAAAAGTATTGTCGTGTGTACTGCATTTCATATTTAACTGAAATTACGTAGGATTACTAGTTGTAATTACTAGTAGTACTAATTAATGAGCATTATATAATCCACTTTTACTGGTGCAAGACTATGTCTTTGCTTTCCAGGAGATAGGTACCAAGATTAACCAGCAGCGTCCAGAGCTTAAAGAGGTTCAACAACTTGGTCATGTGCTGTCAGAGGCTGGCATGGTCAAGTTGGTGGAGCCACGCCTCATTCCCATTAATAAACAGTGGGACCAGCTGGACAAAAAGTTTCTTCAAATGTGTCAAAAGAGTGTAAGTCTGTCAATACAAAACTCAAGTGACATATTGAACGTGTTGCATGCAGAATATTTTTTTCTACCTAATGCTTCCTTCTATTTGATAACTAAAATGACTGTTGGCCCATAAAGGAAGTGCAAGCTCTGCTACGTTCCATTGCTGAAAACGAAGATCGGCTGAACTCCACTTCATGCTGGTCTACTCCAAGTGAAAATTCACACCAGCAAGAAAAGTGCCTTAAGGTGAAGTTATAAAGCATGTAATTTGTGGGTTGAGATTTTAATTAGAACATTTTTTGAAGTTCTTTGAATATGTGATCATTTAGCAAATATTCCAGATTCTATTAGCTGTGTAAAATATGATGTAAATAGAATTACAGAGCTCAGTAGAAACAAAAACACTTATTACCACCCCTGCATGTATTCACTCCTTTGGTAGATGTCATATTTTATCACTGAACATTATATCATCATGGGTTTATTTTTTTACAGTGTTCAACAGAAACATGTTTAGTCACTTAAAATAAAAAATGTTTCTCTGCAATGATTAAAGTAATTAAAATTAAATAAAGATATAAAATAAAAACAAATTCTATATTGTATTAAGACCTGACCTCTGATTCAGCCAATGCAAACCATTATCATTGTTGTGTTTAAGCATGGTTTTGGCTATATGCTTGGGGTCATTGTCATGTTGGAGGACTTCAGGGTTCAGTTTTTTTGCAGACTGTATGAGATTTTCTTCCATCTCTGTATTTTGCTGCACTCATTGTGATTCTTTGCTCTCAGGAAATTTTAAGGGTCTGCTTAAGCATCCCCACAATCCTGTTATTATGCTTCACGGTGATACTGCGGTGTAGTTATGATGATGTACCATTGCTGTTCTGTCTGATGTCCAAATAGCACAAATTAGTTCTAATCAGACCATAGAACATTTTCCAAATGACTTCAGAGTCTTCTATGTGCCTTTTTTATAGCTTTTTCTTTGCCATGCTCCCATAAAGCTGTGCCTAAAGCAACAGGCAAGAATTGTTGTATATGTGTTATTTTCTTTTCATAATGTATGGTGATACAGTTGTAGTTGTACAATTAATTGGAGCTCCTCAACTGCCCACAGGCAATCTCCATTTTACTCCATTCATGTGTCTTTTAATCCAGTGAGGATTTAACATATTAAAGGGTGTGAGCACTCGGTCAATCTTACAAACAGTCTGTTTTTGTTGACCAGTCTAAAAACAAATTAAACACTCTTATGTCAATAAAACAAAAGCATTTCCAAGGCAGTGAATATTTTTTAGAATATTTTGCCATTTTAAATGTACTGCATTTACTGTCTGGATTACCTAGACACATAGATAACCTGATTAACTCCTTGCTCTAGCTACAGAAATTTTTACAGAAATATTATTTCCCTTTTGTCACCATCATGATCTGATATGTCACTCATCATACGATGTCACACATTGAATTAAAATGTAAAATTATGCACATTTAATGAAGTAATACACATCTGAAGAGGTCATCTGAGGTTCAAAATATTTTTTGTTTTCTGTTGCTTAGGAAGTGAAGCAAAATTTGGAGACACTTGAGATTCCAGTGGTAAAAACTTTGGACAGGAACAAAATTCACCTTCATGAGAATCTGCTAATTCAGCTCCTCAGCACTAACTGGGAAAACCTAAAGAGGCTCTTTCAGGACAGGCAATCGTAAGTATGAGTTTTGAGGCAAAGCGCTTCATGTTGACATGGCTCTTCATGTTGAAATGGCTCTTCATGTTGAAATGGCTCTTCATGTTCTTTTTATTAGTTCACTGAATCTAGCAAATGCAAAGTGTCCCCCAAAGAGCCCTGTTTCAATACCTTTTAGCATGTGCTCACCAACTCTCTTGCTCTTGACTCACTTGTCAAGTTGTGAAATACGTCACATCTGTGTTCCACAAGTGGCCGCTTGCAGCACAAGGGGAAAAAGGGCCAGTTACGAGCGGACATTTCAACCAGAACACACTGAGTTACAGACGGAGTTAAATAGAAATAGAGTGCTTTCTAGGTTTTTTGTTGTGTCACATTTTTTCTTTTTACCAGATATTTCAACAAATGTAAAAAATACAATGATGAGCTCAATAAACTCCAAGGCTGGCTGACTGTTGCAGAGAAAACATTAGGGATGTATGAGAAAGATCCAAATCTGAACAGAAGCCTTTTTAAGGTATGTTGATAATTATATTCTGGAATTCACTCACAATTTACTTTATAATACCTTTCTACACTTTATCATGCAACATTATATATTAGCTTTATTATATTACCCTTATTAACATTATTTTCAGTATTTCTTATTAGTGAAATTAGGTTTGCATATTTTGGAATTCTTCTAGGATCTGCAGGAAGATATGGAGGCACAAGAGGCAGCAGTGAAAGCTCTAAATGTTTTGGGTGAAGACCTGACCCTGCTGTGCAAAAAAGCGGATGTACACCAGATTAAACAGCACCTTGCTTCCATAAATACACGCTGGTCCAAACTGTTTAATCAGCTGACTGAAATAAAGAGAAGGTAAGTGTTAGTGTGTGAGAAAGTGTTCATATTAGTTCATATTAGTGCAGAAAGTGGGTACATCCATTCAATGTTTTATTTCCTAGATCTGCAGGAGACAAGATTGTACTTACTGAGCTCCATGAAGACATGGAGGCATTTCAGTCTTGGTTGGATAAAGCAGAGGATGTGGCTGCTATGCAGGTGCAACCAGGCCATAAAGAGCAGCTTAACACAGCATTAGAAAAAGTACAGGTATTTACAACATTAATGAACCTTGTTTACATACCTACAAAAAGTTTAATCATGTTTACACACATCTGTATGATACATTATTATTTTTTTTATTTAAAAATGTAAGACTAGTTCCCTATTTATATAGTATTAATAAAATTGAGTGTTATATTGAAACAAAAACAATAAATCATGCATAACCATGCATAACTATTTAATTGATTTCCATTCTTGATATTAAAGCTTATTTTCAGTGTAACGTTCTGAAAGATGTAAAATAATCAGTCAAAACGTAAATGAAATACGACAAGCATTAATAATGTGTTTTTATTATAAGTTTTTGTACTGTGCTGTGTGTTTGTATGTTTGTGTGTGTGTGTTTGTGTGTATGTCACCTTTAGGCTCAAGTAGCAGAATTACCAAGCAGAAAGCAAACGTTACACAAAATTAACACTAAAGGTTCATCTCTCCCTGATGATAAAATCAAACCATTGGAGAATCATTTAAAGGTTATTAACATGCGATGGGCCAAGGTAATATATACATCCTTACAATATTTTATTTGCAATATTGTACTATTCCTGTAAGATAAGAAGGTTTACAATATTAGTAATAGAAGTAATATTACTATTACTACTATTACTAATATTGCTACAAATATTTGTCTTTCTTCCAACTGCACACCAAAGGTGTCCTCTGATCTTCCTGAGAAGCAACGACAGATTGAAGATTTCCTAAAAAACTTGAGTCTGTACCAGGAGCAGTTATTCAACCTCTCCAACTGGGCCTCCGCAACAAGGAGTCAACTTGTACAGTCATCTGGGGACATTTACCATAAGGTGTTCTGTCATGTTTTTGTGAAATTAAGATAATGCCATACAACATTAGAATCCACTTAAAAAAAAGTAATCCTGTAAATTCTTGTTTTATAAATGTGTTATATGCTTGAAACATTTAAATACAATACTACTCAAAAGCGTGTAATCGCTGGTTTCAGTAATATGAAACCAGTTAAAGATACATAGTACAAAACCTTTCAAACATGATGCAAATAATGTATAGCTATGTATAGTTGTAGGAAAAAAATAAGACATTTTAGACATATTCAGAATGTGGAGCAATTCATGATACTCTGATGACTGAGAAAGTTTTATAACATTGAGAATGAAGTTAAAATTAGTCACACGTCCAGAATTTTAGCTACAGCTTGGGAGGCAAGAGCAAATTTAGGTGCAACTGAATTAAGTATAAATTATACATTGGCCATTAATAAAAACCATAATGTGTGCTCAAACAAATATTTGTCGAACAACAGATTCTGCTTTTCCAAAAATTAGATTCTGATACCATCTCTTACATGTCAATCTATCCCTGCACATAAGCCTTTTTTCCCGCCTCTTCTTTATAATATTCTGTGTTTTATAGTATTTTTCAGCATTTACCCCTCAAATTTGTTAGATAAAAACATGACAATTTTAAACTTTTTCTACATTTGATTTAGGCCTTGCAGTTTTATATAGCACAGGAAACACCAACTCAAGAGGTGCTAATCAAATGTTGTAGGAAAGATTTAGCTTACAAAAAATATGTGCCTAAGTAACTTTATTGGCCAGCACCAAAGAACTGACACTGGTTAGGCAATGTACTTGTGTGAGCTAAGGCTAGCTATTATTCACACAGTTTCTGTCGCTAACAAGCTGTAGTGCAGTTTATAGGCTATATTTTTAAATGCTCATACTGCTTTACATATAAATAAAAAAATAATTAAAATAGACCTTATATGAATGTAAGTAGTCAAAATAGTGTGTCAGCTGCCACCCACTACCACCTATGTAGATACATATGTGTATAACACATTTAGTGTCTAGAACATCTCGTACTTTGGTTATGCTCTTTATAGTGCATTTGTATCTGCATAGATTTTGTGTTTATTTTAGACTGTTCTGTTAATGTAGATTGATGAAGATATTCAGTCCAAGAAGCCAGAAGTAGAAACAGTTTTGGCTAAAGAGAGTCCACCAAATCAACCTGAAAAGGTTTGTTGCTGAAAGTGATGTCACTTTTTATATTTTCAAGATGACATTTTTACACATGTACTATATGTACTGCAAAGGTAACATAACAATTTACTCAAGTAATTTTATGTCTGCCTATCTTTTAGGGCCAGTTTGACAGTCTTAATGCAGATTGGATAGCCATTCAAGCTCTGCTGAAGGAATGGAGAGACAAATGCCAAGTTGCAGGTAAGGTTTCAGAAGTATCTGTTAATATCGATAATCATAATATTCCCTTTTTTACTTACTGTATTCTTCTACAGATGAAAGTTTGACAGGCAGTGTCCCAGGAGATGCTGCCACCGTAGATAAGTTCAATAAATCTTGGACTGAACTCGACCACTGGCTGTCTCTGCTTGATCACATGGTCCAGACACAGAGAGTGACAGTAGGAGATCTTGGTGAAATCAATGACATGGCTATAAAACTCAAGGTCAGTGGGTACCTCACATGTTAACCTCTATTAACCACTGATAAACTATCATTTATATTTAGACTGGAAAGAACATTTTTACTGTTTTGGGAGCAATAAAATGTAACTCGATATTTAATTAATTACATAAAATCTTTTAAGGAGGTGACTATCTGCTGTTGGTATGTCAGTGTTGTCACAAAAATCACTAAATCAGCAGTAGTTACATTGTTTTTACATGTATTTTTCATTTGTAATTGCACAGTTATTAGAAACACGTAATATAAGATGGAATTGAGAATTGATGTACAAAAACTAGGTTAAGAGTTTGCGTGATAGCATTGTGGGTTTGTTCGTCAGCTTGATTTGCATTGAAAAGTGAGAAATCCAAAGGCCTTCAGTATTCTAAAAGAAAGCACCACATTGTTCTCTTATAATAATTAAAAATTTAATTTATTGCTTGTGTAGTGTATTGTGAGACGTTTTATTTTTTTATTTATTGTACTTCAAGTGCAATTATCCATTTCAGATTGACACAGACAATATCTTTTGACTTTTGCTTGTGATCAAAACATGATCAAAAAAAGTATGCGTTTAATAAATTTCACAAAAAACATTTTAAGTCAGCATGAATCAGAAGTCATTGCATTTTGCTTTCATATTATCATGTATTTCCAAGTGACAATTATGGGTCTTTAAGCTAGTTCAGCATTTTGCTTGATCTTGCAAGATGAAAGAAAAATTAAGGGAACCCTTTGGAATTGCATGGATTTCTGCACTGATTACTAATAAAATTTGGTCTGATTCGCAATTATAATTAATTTAATTAAACTAATGACACACAAGCAGTTGTATTTTGCAGGTATTTTTGTAAGCATATTGCAGGCTTGAGAAAGTAAGTGTACCTATGTTTCCAAAAGCTAATTGGCAAAAAATGTTTTAACTGTAACGCTGGAGGAGGCAAGAGCGGCCGATGCACACGCAGATGAGGTTTACGTGGTTCAATAAAGTCTATGGTGAGAAATAACAAGCAGAACACACAGCGAAACACAGTAGACTAAACACAACAACGTTCACAACCACAATGTCGGACAAGGGCATGGGGCGAACAGGAAGGCTTAATACACATGATAATGAGAGGGAAACAGAAACAGCTGGTGACCACAACGCGACACAGGTGGAGGATGGAGGCATGGAACACATGACAAAATGGTAAACAAAGACCACGTGGACTAGACAGGACGTAAACAGGGGCACGTGGAGGGGCAGGCGGGACAAAAAAGCTGAGATTTGGAGTGTGTGTTACATGGGTGTTTTGCCCATTAAATAAAGTTGGGTAACTGACAAATCCAATTCTCTTAGGAAAGGTTACTGTAAACTATGCAAGATATGAGAAAGAATCCAGGGGTAACAGCAGAAGATCTACTGAAGACTCTACAAACTATTGTTCACCAGGCTTTGCTGCCTCAGGACCTGGACGCTTTGAGATCATTGAAGGAACAATGAATTCAAAGACGTATCAAATGTAAGGGTAGCAGTCCAAACTGACTAAAAAAAGGTTTAAAAAATAAAGACAATTTGTGACAATAACTAAGTCAATGTAACTCTGCAAATGTGCAACTCTGTAATGTAACATACAAAGGGCAGGACCAGCAAGCCATCCCAGAAATATTGATTAACTGAAATACATTTGCAGGGTGGAATGGTAAAACATTTCAGGGGTCACTTACTTTTTTTGGTCTGCACTGTAAATGTTTACTCAATGTGCCCAATAAAAGGTGTTGTATGCAGAAATCTAGGGATTTCACTTACTCTTTCTTTATATTTTGCTGACTGTAGGTGAAACTGGGGAGAGTTGAAATATTATTGGTTAATATTTCTCTTATTTGACACAGTTTACCTTTGAGACAAATATAGTTCATACAAAAAACCATAATGAACTCTATATAAAATGTAAATTGAATAACAGCAGAATGCAATGCTTTGCAAATCTCATAGACCCATATTTTATCAAATGTTGAAAGGTTTTAGTCATGTGACTATGTTACTATGTTACAGAATGCTATGACAAATGAGAATTTCACATAAAAACTTTGTATATTGTTCATGTTCGCACTACCCACATGCTAGGTAAGCTTGGACAGGGTAACATTTTAGGCTGAGGTGAGAGACACAGCAAGGTGCAAGCTACCACTGGGTGAAGTGTATCATGGGTAGTTATTGTAGGTTAAAATTGAACAAGCTTTTGGTCAGCTCATATAGTAACCTCAACTGTGACTAGACAGATTTTTCTTAAGATTCACTCTAATGACCATGAAATTTGATACACCATACATGATTTTCAAGTTGTGTGTGTAAGTCGTAGCATTCATATGTACAATATTTAAATCTCCTTCATATTGGATGTAACAGCATAATTTTGAGCAAAATTAAACTCTAGTGCAACCTACAAATGATGAGATTAGTTGAGATGGGTGGTGGTCCATATAGTTCATATCTTCCCATATAAATTTTAAGGAGTTTATTTTTAAAAAGCAGTAAAAGTCTTATATTTGCTGTTGTACCTTGTAGTGAAATTTTTTTAAAAAATTGCCAGTGACATGACTTGAAAAAGCATTCAAGAGAAGCAGAGTCTCAAGCAAATATAGGCAGAGGTTTTTAGTGTTTAAAAAATGTGGAACTTTTTCAGAAAAATGTTCCTCAACATAAAATTGTGAAGTCTTTGGATATCCCACCATCTCTAGTACATAATATCATCCACAAAAGGATAATTCAAAATAATACGAAGATAAAGCTCTGTTAACAATCAGGAATGCCGCCATCTTCTCTAGTCCAAAGCTAATTTAAAATGGATTGAGGCAAAATAGAAAACTGTCCTGTGGTCAGATGAGTCAAAGTTTTAAATAAATTTTAGAAGCCATGGAAACTGTGCTGTGGACTCAAGAGAAAATGGTAAAATGTCTCACTTTCAACATCTGATATGTATTTTATGTTCTATTGTGAATAAAATATGGGTCTATAAGATAATTGCATTGTAAATCATTGCATTGTTTTTATTTAAATTTTACACAGCGTCCAAACTTTTTTGGAATATGGGTTGTACCTTTGAAGCTTGTACATGTTCATGCATGGATTTTTGTTAAATTCAGGTACTGCATGTTAAATTGTATATGTCTCTTTGCCAGAGACATTGAACCTACAGTATTTAATTAACATCTTCTATTAATTATAGCATTACTATTACTGTTAATTATAACATCACATCGACTATTAATTATACACATCACTTTTGTGTATTACAGTCATCACTGCAAGACATGGAGCAGAGATGTCCTCAACTGAATAAACAAATCACTGCAGCGCAGAACCTCAAGAACAAAACCAACAATCCTCAGATGCGTGCAACAATTACAGATCAAAGTAAATTTAGCGTACATTTTTGTCATTTGAGTAGTTTTATTCCCATATGTGTGATCTCTTGCAATGCAGCTGTGTACGACAAATGTGTATCTAGCTATTCTCAATAAATATAAATAGTTTTAACTTTTGGGATATTTTAAAGCTATGTGTGACATAAGAATTTGATGACAGATTAGATGGATTTTCCTCTGCTTTCCCTGCCTTGTAATCGTATGGTTGTTTTTTATGTAAGTTGACAAGTTACAAGCACACTGGGAAGACTCACACACAAAGCTGATGGGGAGGGTTCTTCAACTTCAGAAAATGTTTCAAGACTCCAGTGATTGGCTAGAAGCAAGAAAAAGGGTGGAGCCTTTCATAAAGCAAGCCAATGAAAAACTAGAAGTCTGGAAGGGAGTCCCCCAAAGTGCTGATAGTTTGAAGGTACAAAATATGAATGTAAAGCTAATATTAATGCCTCAGAGGTTATTATCGGTTTTGCAAGGAATATGTGTGTTTATAAGGCTTTTCAGTGGATTTCCAAAGATAATAAAAAAAATTATTCTGATTAGGTCAAATTAAAATAAAATAAAAATTTGAGATAGAAATGTCTCTAAGCATTACTAAACAAAACTGTCTCAAAACAGGTCCCCAGCTTTCCTTAAAGTTAACAATACTTGTTTTAGTAATAGTTTTAGTTAACTGTAATAACTGTATCTATAATAATTATGATTGTCACCATCAAAAAATGCATTTAACAAATGTTTGAGTCCCTTGTAGTAGAGAGGTAAAAAAAGGTATTTGATGTTTGATCCTTGTTGTTACAGTGTTATGAAAGAGTGTTTTTATTGTAATTTTATAATAATTTTTGGAATTCGCAGAAATTTGCCAGTAAAATACAGCAGTTGCAGGCTCACATGGATGTGACCAATGAACTGGCCAACAAATTGCTGACCCGATATGCAGATGATGACACAACTAAGATTAAACAGATGACTGAGAGCATGAACATTGCTTGGGCCAACATCACAAAATGGTAAGTAAATTGTCTAAAAATTGGTATTGATAAATGCACTGTGGATTTTCTTTCCCACCTTTTCAGAAATATTGCTCTCTAGTTTGTATGCCAGCTACAAGACTGGATTTTGGATAATGAATAACAGTCCAAAATGCTGAATGTGTGATGTTCATTACTGAAGACAAATGAAAAAAAGAAATAAAATTTTGATTAGTTTTTGATGATGGTTAGTGGACAAGAGAAAATGGTAGGGAAAATGTATTTGTTTCTTTATTCCTGCTTTATTTTAATAATTATTACAGTAAACAACATATGTGCAAGGCACTGAATATTCTTGAAAAAAATTATTGTGTTGCAAAAAAACCAATATTTCTTAGCATTTTTCTTTTGTAGATTACAAGAATACTGACACAAAATGCTGTACAACGTTGTACAAATGTGCAGAGAGCATGATCCCTGTAAAATATATAACGTAATAAATTGTAGGAGGTATTAAAAGAGTTTTCCCCAAATTTTGCCCTACAACTATATGACAAAGCAAAATCAAGAGGAGAGTCAACACTTTTTGGTTTCAGCTTTCAGTTTTAAAAATGTTTCAACCTAAATACATTTTTAAAATAATTATTAAAATGTGGCTTTGTCAAAAGTGACAAATTTATTTTATTTTTGACTACAAAGTACAACAGCAAATATACGACTTTTACTGCTTTTTAAAAAATAACCTCTTTTAAATTTTAAATTTAATTAATCCCATCATGTGAAGGTTGTACTTGAGTTTAAGAATTTTGCTCAAAATTATGCTGTTACACCCAATATGAAGGAGATTTAAATATTGTACATATGAATGCTATGACTTACACACACAACTCAAAAAGCATGTATGGTGTATCAAATTTCATGGTCATTAGAGTAAATCTTGAGAAAGATCTGTCTAGTCACAGTTGAGGATAATATATGAGCTGACCAAAAGCTTTTTTTTTTTTTACCTACATAAAATGCCCATGATACACTTTACCCAGTGGTAGCTTGTGCCTTGCTGTGTCTCTCACCTCAGCCTGAAATTTCACCCTCTCCAAGCTTAACTAGCATGTGGGTAGTGCGAACATGACCAGTATACAAAGATTTTTATTTGACATTCTCATTTGTCATAGCACTCTGTAACATAGTAACATAGAAAAGTAAACCACATTACAAATATAACTGTATAATACTATATAATATTTATGCAGTAACAGACATGAAGTGTATTATATTTAAGATAATATATGTATGAACTATATAAACTGTAAGCCTCTGCATCACCAGATCTTAAAGCAGTGTCGCATGCCTTCAGCAGTAGGTGAACCTCAGCATTCATCCAGATTTTATGATTAGAAGAGATTTTTAGCCGCTTTACAGAGGTGACACTGTCAATACATGAGATAAATAGACAGCTGAGGTGCATGTGTTCAGGTCCGCATGAGAGTCTCTAGTAGCGTGGGAGAAGATCAGTGTTCCAAAACTGATACTGTAGAGAGGAAACAACCCCTTCTGGCCACACTCTAACAGTCTTTGTACATGTTGTTCACATGTTTGATGAGTGGCACATGCTTGGGAAGAATGAACAATAAGGAGTGAACTGACAAGGAAAACAGAAACAAAAAACAGCAAAGACTTCAAACAATATTAATCTAAGCAATACAAGGAGCTATAAAGGGCTATAAATAATAAAATAGAAGGGCTATAAATAAATCAGATAACAACACTGGGAGAAAAGAAGAAAGATAAAAAACACTTTTGTTGGTTTATTTTGTTGTAGTTTGAAGAACAAAGTTTAGTTCTAGAATTCACCTGGATGCCCCAGACATTGCATGAATTTATTTAATTCCTTTACCAACCATTTAGATTTAGCTTAATGAAGTATTGAGAAGTCAAAAGAGGTATCAGATAACTGCAAAAATACTGGGTTGCCACGAGGCAAAGCTTGAAAAAAAACCCACTGACATATGTAAATCACAACTGTACTAAAACTATTTGAATATTCCAAAAATAAAGTGTTTGCCAATTAAATAAAAGCTTGTTGTCTGGAAAAATAGCTTTTTTTCATATAATGCCCTCAAGTGCCTTAAATGTTTGCACCAAGGCAAATGGGGCTAGATTCATAAAACACAACAATTACTACACCTTGAAAAATATGGTAATGAAGCCACCACAAGTCATCATGGAAGTAATCAACTGTCTCTCTTTACTGCTGCATTTTATACACATGACCCAGGTAAAAGTCAATCAAAATCAGGGCTATGCTGAGTTGATGTCTTTCATTATTCTGTTTAATTATGTGCTGAAGTATGACAGACCAATCAAATCCCTTCTTAGTATTTTTATTTGGTGTTTTGTTATAATTATACATAGCACTTAGAAATTAGGGAACATATCAATACATCACATAAACAGTAAATCACACTAGTAATTCTTGTATGAGGAAATATGTTACCCATACACTACATGCCCCTAACATCACAATAAATATATGTTACAATTGGAGTTGAATAATAAGTTATGTGATTTTGTCTTTTTAGTGTAGGGGACACTGAGGCAGACTTGGAGGCTAGACAACAGCAACTGCAACACTTTTACATAGACCTGGAAAAGTTAATTAATTGGCTTACTGAGGCAGAAACTACAGCAAATGTCTTGCAAGATGCTGCATACAAGGAACGACTTCTGGAGAACCCAGCCATAATACGCCACTTACTAGAGCAATGGCAAGTAAGTAAATTGAGTTTTATTGTCCCCATTTGAGTTGATAATTGCATTATGTGACTGATCCCAAAAAATGAATCTTAGAATCTTAATTAATGGAGTGGAGCATGTATATAAGACAACATAAACTCTGTATGTGGGAATAATATAAATAAAATTCAAGAAAAAAATTGGAATTTAAGTAAAATGTGCATTAAAGCCATCTAATGTAAATGAAAAAGACCCATCAAATTCAAGGTAGTGGAAGTGGAATGTCTATACTTTTTCACAGGTATTAACAGATTAACTGTTCTAGGATTATATGGGCTTTGCTGGTGCTTTGGACAAAAACTAAAAACAGGGCTGCTCAGGGGTTAGTTTTTGATTTTATAGCTACATCCCCACTTTAACTTTTTTTTCTTAGGCCTTTTGTTTTGGTTGTGCACTCTCAACCAAATCACTGTATTATATGGTAGTATAATGTCATAGACAGGATACTTGTGCTATAAGATTTTATTCAATTCATGCCAATGGTCATATTTATATCAAAGAGCAGAGAAGCAAATTGCTATTGCATGTAGGTGATTTTAAAAAGGAAGATGCAAAGGAGAATCTGTAGCAATATCAGATCCAGATAAAACAGCCCAACCAGTTCATATGTGTGAGCATACAGTGTAAAGAGAATGAGTTACCATAACATAGGGAGAAGGAGTTAAAATGTTTTGTTTATTTTGTTTTACTTACTTATGATTTTACCATGGCCACAACTTGTAATGAGCAATGAAAACAAATAACATAAAATGAGAATCAGGCTTGTCTTAATAAGTGCATGCATGTACTAAACAGACTAGATAAGTATGCAAGACAGTTATATCTCTATAGATATGGGAAAATGTGTGCCAAATGTGTGTTTGTGTGCATTTACAGAAGGATGACAATCGAAAAAAATACAACAAAGTATAAGCTTTTGGGTCATTACTAACTGCCAAAAGTGCAAATCTAAAGATTTACTGTGACCAGGCTAAAGATAAAACAGTAACAAAACAAAAAAGGCACAAAAAATGTAATCAAGATGAATACAGAGACATGGCAAAATGGGCAAGAAATGTCAATACATTAATGTACTTTTAATAGTAGCAACACATCACAGAACGGGCTACAGCCAAATTAACAGAAATGTGCAAACAGGACATTTATGCCAAAATGAATATTTAAATAGAAAAATCATTCACATATGGCAGTCCAAGTACACCTACAAATGTAATGCAAAAAATTGTATTTTAGTGAAATACTACTTAAGTACTGAGTTCCCTATAGATCGGCAGCATCTATCAGGATATGTTTTTTTACATTTAACTGTTTGATGCACAGAATTTGAGAAAACCTGTGTAAAATGGAAATTAATTAATAAAAACTAATCTTATTGATCATTATTTTATTCACAATAGAACATAGTATTGGGGTTGTGTATATCTCTGTTGGTTAGTAAGAAGGGAAATATGAAAAGATGATTTATTTAATTATGCACTGGAATGACGGATATGTGTGCTTGGCAACAGCACATAGAAACAGTTAAATATGAAGAGGCAGAGAAATTTGTTGGATGTAAAGAGAAGTCTCTGTTCTTTCAGAACCAGCATTGACCCTTTCCACAGTAGCTGTGCCCACACTATCTGTGAACAACAGCTCCAGTGTACTTGCCTCAACAGGCATTCTGAAGTCTGCAAACATATGGCAATAGAATACTCTCTCTCACTGCTCACTGTCTTTCACTTTTTCAGTCTCCCTTCTATACTGTCTCAATTTACGCTCTTTTATATACTTCTACATAGCAACGAAATTAAGGGTCTGCAAATACTATTTTCATCTGATGTCTCTCATTCTGTGGAAATGTTACACAGGAAGAAATATCACGTTAAGGTCTGGACTTTATTGTTTTATTTTGATAACCGCTACATTTTGTGTAATGAGCGATGGTAATACTTGTAAATGATATACCGTAGGTATATATATATATATATATATATATATATAGTGTCTCTTTTTAATGTTATCTATAGTATTTTATATATTTACATCAGACATAAGACAAATGTCACTGATTTTATTAACTTTGTTACTTAGTTGCACTTTTCTATTTTGACGTGACTGTATACCATCAGTAATTCCACCCTGAAGCCCAACTTCTTGTGTGGTTTATTACTACTATCAGTGTAGCCCTCTTGTTCAAATACAATTTATTTAAATGGTAGTCTCAGTTGATTGTTCTCTTTTCCTTAGCTAAAATTCTAAAAATTGTAATACTGTGAAACTATTTATGACTAATTAAATTGAGCCTGAAGTGTCATTTGTTTATTGGTAATTCCACAGATTATAATAAATAATATTAGGTTACCTCAAGGAGAAGTTTGAAATGGGCTAAATAAACAGTTAGTTTTCTGCATATTTTATGAACAGCAGCTGTTTTTTGTTAGGTGATTTTTTATGATGATTGGACAAATTTAAATGCTCCAAAAATTCTTCTAAAAAAGATTTTTGTTCTCTTTTGTAAAGTTACCATTTTGGAGATGTTTGCTTTGCTTTGGACACTAATGAAATGCGTGTATATGTGTGGATTTTTAGGTAACATGACAATTCAGTGCAGGCAAAAAAAAAGTGGTTTCTCAAAAAGCAAAATATTTTGATATTCCCTACAGGATCTCCAGATGGAGATTGATGCCCACACAGATATGTATCATTCACTAGATGAAAATGGAAAACGCATAGTGGCATCACTGGAGGGAACAGACGATGCTTTACTGCTTCAAACACGTCTTGACAATATGGGACAGCGGTGGCAAGACCTGCGTAAAAAAGTTATTAGTATGAGGTACAATTTATTTATTAAATAAGTTCCATTTTTCCTTTTAGCTTGCATTTTTGTTTTATGTGGAAGTAGGGAAATGTCTCACTACTTGTAGAAGTTAAATGCTAAAAAGCACCTAAACAAACACATTTTTCCAGTTGTGTACTTAAAACAACATTACAAAGTGACTATATTATTATCATTTATTAATAATACACTACTCCTTTGAGACATTACGCCTTTGAGACACATACAGTATCTCACAAAAGTGAGTACACCTCTCATATTTCTGCAAATATTGTATTACATCTTTTCATGGGCTGACACTATAAAAATGAATCTTAGATATAACTTAGCTTCCTTCCTACCAGAAGACAGTACATTTATACTGAAATTGATGTATATTTTCTTCTGTAACGGTGCCCCGTTGACGGCTTGAAGAAATCTTTGTAACGTGACGTATGTCTTCCTTGTAAAGTAAACATATGGAATACATATAGAATAACCTTTGCCTTCCTTGGTCCTGAAAAAAAAGCAAAATAACAGGAAGACAAAAAAACGTTCTTACATTTTGAGCTGAGATCTCTGGACTGTATATCCAACATATGTATGTATTTTTACCTAATGGGAATATTAGAAAAACAAAAAAGCGTAGGCTTCTTCCTTGTGACATTAGTTTTTCTGCAAAGACATGTTCCCACACACATATACAACAGGAAATGCACCACATATTCCCCCCCTTCAAGACTCAAAAGTGTCTTGATATATGTTCACAGCTATAACGAAAAACAACTTCTGTTCAGGCTGATCAACCCATCAGACCTTACATTGCACCTGTCCCTGCCTAATACCTATATCCCTTAACAGAAAAAAAAACATCCGAGGCCCCACTGTACTCACCCAATAACAAAATCATCACTCTCCAAACAATTAGAACCAAGGTGTTATACATTAAGGTATTACTCATCATCCTCTATTACTATCACAGATTACAATATAATAGATAAAACCCAATACTATGCAAATATACAATGATGTATATGTATGTATAATGACTTCAGGCATTGTAGCACAGTGTCCTCCAAGTTTCAAGTTTAAGTTTCAAGTTTATTTGTCATTTGCACATCAATTCAGGACATAACATGCATTGAAATGCTTGGGGTGAGGCTCAGATAAACCTCTACCGCAGGGCAGCATTATATATGTAGTTAAAACAGTGCAAACATACAATAAATAGACAATATTGAAGTAAAAAATAGGCTAGAATATAAACATTTAATAATAACTGAAATATATAAAGGACTATACAAAACATACACAAGATATATACATAAGATATACAGGAGGACATATGTAGAAACTTTTGCATAGGCAGGTTATCTAAGAAGATATATCTATTTAAAGTGACTTAGTGATATTGTCCATAGCAGCTATATCAGAATAATAATATAATATTCACCTTCTATCACCAACTTCCTCATTGTCGTCAGTGTCAGTCCTTTGTGGTAATGGCATCTGAACTTGATTACCAGGCATTACAACTCCAATCCATCTCAACAACATAGCTTTCACACAGGTCAACAACAGTGTACAAAAACATAACAACACTTACAAAGATATTTGAACCAACATAATTTGAACCAACATTGTTCGAATCAGTCAAAAACTCTCCTGTAACCAAGGATTTGGTTACCAAGGAGCATGTTTCCACTGGCTGTCTGAACAGTGAACTCTCTCGCGGTCTTCATACTCAGACTGAAGACCTATCTCTTTGTAAAGCACTTATAAACACTAATCTACCAAACTATTGGTATTAACTGTAATTGCACTTTATCTTCTAGGAGCACTGGCTAAGTATTGCACTTGTACTGTATGTAGTCTTATATTTATTCTCTTCTCTGTAGGTGTTCCAGTCTTGCTAGGTCTTTTTTCTAGGTATCAGCACTGGCCCTGTGTTTATGGCAGTGTTTGAGTATAAGAGTAGTTTGGACTTAAACCTGTTTGTATTAGATGGAGATACATACTCTGACAGAACAATAAGCACTTCTGTAAGTCGCTCTGGATAAGAGCGTCTGCTAAATGCCATAAATGTAAATGTTTCAGCAATGTCAGCCTGTGACTCTTCTGAGTATTTGTCAAATATTCAAAACCTTTATTAGTCTCATTGCAAAAGTGTAAGCAGTGGTGTAAGCAGTGCTTAATTTGTAAAACCTCAGGTAATGGAACACTAAAGGTGGGGTGATCCAGCAAGTGGCAGTGAGGGAAAAGGTCCTGGAACGCATAGGCACAACAGTGCTTCAAATGCCCATCTAACATAGTAGCATTCTATACAATGAAATAATCCTAGCTTTAATGAATGCAGTAAGGAGCTGCAACCATAAAATCTCAGGGATGCCACTGGACGAATAGTTTTTGGTGTCCTACAAAAAAAAATACATCAAAGAGGTGGTGGATCCACATAAATGAGTTCTGGAACACAGGTACCTGAAATATGAGAGGTGCCGGAATTAAGCACTGGGTGTAGGTAATATTATTAATGTGATATGCCAAAAATGTCACATCCTACCATGGAAATAAGTCTGTACCCCACGTCTGTCACAATCTCATATTCCCATAAACGCTCCAGGCCCATTATGAGCATCATTTGAACAAAAACTATCTTCAACTGCCACAGATTTCACTTCCATCGCATCAGGGATTACTTTTATCATATTTTCATGCTGACCAAGTAAATTCATATATGGTAAATCCCTTAACCAAGAACAATTATGTGTTGGCCTGAACAGATGCACCGAAAAAGCCATTAATACCTCTTCTGCTGATTTTTGCTGATATAACAACCACAAAAGTACATAAGACTAACATTTAACATGTAATGGTTCTGGTACCTTCTCTAAAACTGAAGGCCATGTGATTGGCGTTGGAACTTTCACCACACACATATAATTCAGTTTCCTTACCGATCTTATGGAATTAATCAACTGCTGATACCACAGGTTCCTAACTGCCCATGGATCTATGATTTGTAACAACGAGGAATCAAATCCATATGCCTTCCATTTAGTTTTTCGCTTCTGTAATGCTCAATAATAGTCAATCATGTCCTCAGGTGCCTTATCATAGTCAGAAAAACTCTTCCTCCACATCTGAAATAGTCCTCTGAGCTATCACAGATGAATCTATGTCATTCTCTTCCACTATGGTTTCTCCATTTCAAAAACCTCATTACTACTAATTGCACTCAGCTCTACCATATGCTGTTGATTTAATACTTCATTAAAGTTTAAAAGCATCATATTAGGTGTCTGCATCATATTTACAAATTGTATAGGCCACAGAAATGCTGTCACTGTTTTATTAGCAAAGGTCACTCTTGTCCCAACATTATGTGTAGGATTTCCCAAAGAGACAGAAATAGTTACCATGACAACATTGCTGTATTAACATTAATTGCCTTCTAAGTTGTAGCTAAAGTAGTAACCTGAAATTATTTATTATCACTCTTAGTTCTTACTGGATCTAAGGTAGTCTTCAACTGTGTAATGTTCACCCTTGGAGTGGTTGCTGTGGTAACTCTGTCCTGAACCCCTGGAGCAACTGTGAAAACTCCCATAGAACTCTTTTAGAAATCTTGTATCATAACTACCACCTGACAAGTTATATAACTCTCTGTCCATGTGTTTTACGAATAGAACTAAAAATTTAAACTCTGGTTGAAAAAGGACATGTATATTCCCATTGATCTTCCCATGTAACATTACACACAACAAGAGAGCAGTGATCCTTAACTGTTACCCAGCTCTTATCATTATACAAAAGAAAAGATCTTCTGTTCATGAGGCACTGTATCTACTTAAGATCCTGCTAACACCTCTTCACCTCGACTATTTTCCTTATGGGAGGACTATTACCACCCTCATTAAACCCTGCACATTGACAAGAGAGATAAACTGCTCTTCCTAACTTAACTCTGACGACCATTTAATTCCTAATTTTTCAAAATCAATTTCACTGTTTTATCCACAAACTTTCGAACATATGTATGTATTTTTACCTAATGGGAACATGTGAAAAACAAAGAAGCGAGGGGCCCTACTTCCCAGAGGCCTGTTCCTCTTGACATAAGTTTTTGCAAAGACATGTTCAGAAAGTTTCATTTCTATAGTGTTGTCACATGAAAAAATACAAAACAAATTTGCAGAAATGTGAGGGGTGTACTCACTATTGTCAGAAGTATATAATCAGCATACTGTACAGCTTATTTTTAATCAGCTTTAATTTTTTAATTGCACCTAATTAGAGAATGTTACGGTAGCCTATGTTTCAAATATAGTTATTTGCAAGGCTTTGAGATTAGTGGGGAAAGTCCTAATTTATTAGTATTTATTAGTTTTTAAACGTATTTATGACATATGTAAATTAAATTTTACATAAGTCTTACAAAGCATTGTAATGACAGGCTCATTAGCCTTAACTATTCACTATTGTATTTTTATTAAGTTCTTTGTTTTTGTTCATATTGTTCTTGGAGAATTATTCCATTGACGAGAGGAAGATGAGGAAGATCCTAAAGAGACTTAGTTTCTCTGAAGGTTTCTTCCTTTTGCTCTTAGGAAGTTTTTCCTTGTTACTGCTGCCATCGGCTGCTCAGGTTTTCTGTAAAGCTGCTTTTTGTCCATGTTCATTGTAGAAACGCATTTTGAATTTAACTGAATCATATCCGCTTGGTATTGTGATACATATTGCTCCATATCTTTAGGCCTCACTTGGATGCCAGCATGGAGCATTGGAAGCACTTTCACATGTCCTTACAAGAGTTGCTCCAGTGGCTACAGCTTAAGAGGGAGGAGCTGGACCAACAAAAGCCAGTGGGAAGTGATGTACCAACTGTGCATCGGCAACTGATCACACATAAGGTTACTCACCCATACATAACCTTTCCAGAGCAGAAACTCAATCAAAATCAAATCTTAGGGTGCCTAAAGATTCCCACTTCTACCATTACTATCAGTGTTCTTAGCATTATCACTGTGATGCTGTGAGATAACAGATTTTTGCCCTTGTTGTAAATATTGCATTAAATACAGCTTAGCATTTTGTTATAGGCCTTTAGGAGGGAACTGAGTACAAAAGAGCCATCAATCAGTGGAGCGCTTGAGAATGTGAAGAGTTTCCTGATTGAAATGCCTAGTGAAGAGGCTAAACAGAGACCTGGTCAACGAGGTATGCCTTTGAGTTACCCAGGAATCAGGAAAACCAACTCTGTGTTACTGCTTAGGAGATAATACTACTAGGAGTAATGCTAGAAGGTGTGTGCTATTACATACAGCCAGCATTCATGCACTGTGAAATAAATATGAAGTAGATACAGGTATAAGCTTTATGTAAAATTATTTGTAATACTTGCAATGTTATTTGAAACAATGTAAGTTATCATAAATAAATGATGCAGTTTTTTTAAATGATGCCCATAAGTTAATATATTTCGTAAGAGTAATATGTTTTTATTTAGTAATATGTTGCAAGGGGTATAGGGGTAGAGACTATAATTGTGTCATTGCTTATTAATTATTAGGACTACCTTTCTTGGACTCGGTAGTATTTGTACTCTTGCTTCGGTCTCGCCCTTCAGTCACATCAAATTTATTTTCGGGCCCAACTATCATTGAAAAATCTTTTAATGGTCCCTGGCATATGCTGATTCATGCTCAGGGGTTAAAATTGGGAAAAAGTGAACCGGAGCACAGCAACACTTTTGTGTCTTTAATTTGTCTAAATGGCAAACAGAGCTGAGCCACAATTATTTTGAAATATAATGTTTGTGTTTCAATGTGATAAACCACAGTGAAAAATAACCTCTAACCTCTAACATTTATTTTGCCGCTGTAAATTTAAATAATTTTTCTTAAAAGATGTGTTTCAGTTTTATTATACCACCAGAGGTTAACAATTTTCAAAATTATTCTGTATAAACCATAGTGTACTGCACTGTATTGTACTTTCTTACAAACAAGGCATAGATGATCTAAGCCAAAATTTGGTTACTCAATAGCTAGAACTCTGTCAGAATTCAATCATAATGTGTCATGATATAGTTTTAATGCAAAAAATGTCAAACAAAGACAACAGCAAGGTAAATAAATTTACTTAATTAAGCCAACAAGAAAAACAAATAGACTGTTGTTTTAATCACATATTCATGATATTACATGATAAATGTATCAAGTGGCTTAGGATTAGTTTCAGTAATGCTGAGAAATCAGTATAGGCATTCATGCAGTCTTTAGTGGAAATCACTGCATGGGCCCAAGAGCAGTTCCAAACAGGATCCAAAAAGCCATTGGGCTCATTTAAGATAAACTAAGGCAAAGTGGAAAAGTGTCCTGTGAATTCCAAAATCTGAAAACTGGAAGGAGATAATCATGGTCTTGGACTTGACAAAGGTGGTCTTGACTACTGTCCTATTAATTATAATACATTCAAATCCATTATATTTACAACCCTCTTCCTAGACAAATTAAAGCACAGTGCAAAATGTAAATAAAAACAGAATGCAAATCATTCGAACTACTGTATATTTATTCGAAAGACAACATATCAAATATATCAAGAGTTGCCAAGTGGATGGTAATGATCATAGCCAAGCTGGTCTAGATGGCAAGCTGAACTGCAGACTCAGAAACTTGAGAACAATCCATGAGCAGGATTATTTACACAAAATTGAAGTGAAAAAAGACAACACAACAGGTCGTAACCAAGAGATTAGTCCAATAAAGCCTGGCAGACAAAGCAAGGGGGCAAAAGGCAAAAGCAGGTTACAGAAAATCAGGCGGAGATTCAAAATACCAGCTAGACACACAATACAAAATCTCAGTAGTCAGACACAAAGAAACTGGCAGTGCTTTGTGCTCACTGGTTGAATGGGAAGATTATTTAATGTGTGGCTGATTATGAGATTAGGGATGTGATTAGTGACCTCAGGAGAGTGAGACCTCTGGTGGCTAGATAGTAAATTGCTGACAATTTGCAGTACCAAATCAGTTCGTGGGTGCAGTTTAGCAGAGAGACAAACCAGACTGTAAAAGACCAAGAGAAACAAAGTAAAGTAACAAATCATGTATTATCCTCAACAATACTGCAATGATGAGAAGTAAATGCTAACTCAAATATCTAATATATGTAAAATGCAAAGATGAACTGTGAGATTACAGCCTTATCTGAAACATTGGATAAAATTAGATAGCATTTAGATACAATTAAATTAGATAGAAATAGATAGAAAAATAGATTATAAGATTTGTTAGAAATCAAAGAATCAGGATTACATTTCTTGATTAGAGGAATGATAACAGCTAATTTGAGAGATATGGGAAAGAACCTTTCTGTGAGCCACATTATTATCAGCTACAACCATCATTATGTGCAAATTTGTGTTTTTGTTATTTGTTTAAAAGTCTTGTTGAAATTATTTTCCCTTTACTTTATTTAATCTTTGTCATCTTTAATTAACGACAAATATTTCAGTTATCTATAATGGAATACAATTTAAAGTAACCTTCCCAACCCTGTTTTTGCTATATATACACTCCAGATGCTAATGGAAGTATTGTTGTTATGACATAATATGACATAGTATTTCTTATGCAATGGCTAATTGCTTGTTTTTGCATCTACTGTTGTGTATTCTGCAAATGTCCACTCAGATGAGAGAGTTCAAAATGTAGAACGTATATTGCGCAAGGAGGCAGAAGATGTAACCACAAGATGGAAGGAACTGGGAACAGCTGCAGGTGACTGGCAGCAACAGCTGGAACTGGCCTTGGAGAGGCTGATTGAACTTCAAGATGCAGAGGATCAGCTAGATTTTAAGCTTCGGCAAGCTGAGGTGGTAAAGGACTCCTGGGACCCAGTTGAAGATTTACTTGTTGATGATCTCAGTAGACAGATAGACATAGTTAAGGTTAGTGTTTTGCATCACACCATTCTTTACTTCGTAGCAGAATATGGACTGTTTTATGGTGGGGCAAGTACTAAGAGATGCACAGTATAACTGATTGCTTAGTGATCGCTTACACATAAACCAAAGGATCCAGTGTATTCACTAACATAATTAATGCTATAAGAATAAGTAATCTGCAGAATCTAAGATTTAGAGCTAATAAATAATTCCAGATAAGTAGTGCTTATTTCTTTTTCATTTTGGTGTTCAGTTTTATTCAGCTGTTAATTTAGTAATATCAATGTAAGGATGTGATAAGTTATAGTTCATAGTTGTAAAATCTGTAAAATCTCCTTCTAGCTAAACAAAGCTCAACCATTTACGCTTAATAATTCACAACTTATAGTAAATAGTGACTATAAAATATAAACGCATATAAAAATGCTTTTGAATATAAAAACATGTTACATTACATATATTATATTTTTATTATTATTATATTCCATTTATTTTGACATTTTTGTGGCAAAAATCCATGACACAAATCTCAACATTTTGTCTTGCCGAGTTTTTTTTTTTTTTCCATAAAAGTGAGTTTAGAAATATTTCTGAATCTTTATAGTGTGGTTGTTGTGTTTTTCTCTATTTAGGGTGTAATTTAATAAAAACAAATTGGTTTAAATATGCAATTATGAATACATAATGTTTATTTTTAAAATTAAATGAAACAACCAGCTTGAGCATTATATATGTGTTTTGTGTTGACAAACTGGTAGGAATTTTGGAGCCATTTGTCTTACCTCATTTGCCTTAACGCAACCTAAAAACCCTACCTTGTTTTCCATAACCCAGTTCTAATTTTGTTATAGCTCCATAATGATCTATAGCATACAGCAAGCTATGAATATGAATAAAAGCAACATAGTTTCATATCAATATTCTGTGTGCAACATTTTATCATAATAACTGTGAAGTAAAATGACCAACTTTGACAGACAAACATTTTGACTGGAATAGGGCTCTACTTAAACACCATATTTTTCCAAATCTTAATCACATCAAATTTTCAGCACGTGATCACATTTGTCATAGGATTTCTCAATTATAAAAAGCAAAATCACATATTTCTACTAGATTATGAAATGGACTTGTTTGGCAGCATCCTCATTTAAGTCAAGACACAATTAGAGTACTGTAACTACCTTCTTAGAAACATCTGCATTCACAGGGCCTTCTGCAGTAAAACTAGTCTTTACATGATTACTTAAGCAGCCTTTCATTCAACCATAATATTATATGCATATCCTATGCTGTAAAACAATAAAAACTTCAAGGTGCTTGAATTCATATAATAAAATTAGTATTATGCAGTTATTGTTCTGTTAGTTGTTCCGGTATTAGAACTTAAAAATATAGGCTTTTTTTTTAATTGAACAGGCATTCCAGGAAGAGATAGCTCCCATCCAGGATAATGTAAATCAAGTCAACAATCTGGCCTCTGCGTTTGGAGCTCCTGGTATTCAGCTCTTACCAGACAATCTGAACAGAATTGATGATCTCAATACACGCTGGAGGCTTCTGCAGGTAATAATTGTACTATTTAGGGGAATAAAGAGTGAGTACCTTTTGGAAAACTGGTACAACTGTTTTTTACAGTGTTAATAAGTTTACATAAAGTTGTACTGGTAGACTTAATGTTTTATTATTTTCCAAGTGTACCTAATTTTCCTTAATACACTTAACCAGCAGCTTCCCTTAAGCTGCCTCATTTTTTAAAATCTCATGGCTCATGTCTTTCTTTAGATCTCCCTTGAAGGACATCTGACCCAGCTTACTGAGGCCCACAGAGACTTAGGACCCCATTCTCAAAAGTTTCTACAAGGTGAAAGCCTTTCTTTTTAGAGTGTTATTAGTGCAATAACAATGCATTTCTACTTAATACAGTAATATTATGATACTACTTTAGTCATAATGGAATGCATCTTAAATAGTAAAACAAGGACAGTCACTGTTTACAGACACTGTTTACATGATGTCAGTCCCATCCTAATAAGGGTGATTTGATGCATTTATATGATGTGACATGATGTTTTTTGTTCTGTTTACAGCCTCTGTGCAGAGTCCTTTTGAACGCTCTGTCTCTCCCAACAATGTTCCATACTATATAAAGTGAGTATTGCAAAGATCACCTTACTAATTCATTGAGAGTATTCATGTGACGTCACAGTTGGCAATGGTTACACCCACTGAAGGGCAAAAAGACTTAGTAGCAGAGTTCGGTTGACAGCAGGGTTGAGTAGTAGCCAAATACATGTAACAATGCAACATAATCAGGATACAAAAATATAGCTGCATTCCATTACAGTAAAAAAGTAATTAGATTACAGGTACATTATAAAACAAGACAGATTACCTGTAGGAATACATTTATTTGCACACTCATTTTTTGCCAAAATCCAGGTTCTGTTCTGTTCATCCAGTAAATACAAAATGTAAATGTAATAAAAAAAATTATTAACCAAACAAATATCAGCAGTATTTTTCTGAGAATTATGTAGTGTACAAGATCTGCTCAATAGACTTAGTTTAAACACTGAATCATGTGCTTATAATTAAAGCATACACTATGTTGCCAAAAGTATTCGCTCATCTGCCTTCACATGCATATGAACTTGAGTGACATCCCATTTTTAATCCATAGGCTTTAATATGATTTCTGCCCACCCTTTGCAGCTATAACAGGTTTAGGAGAGTGTTTAATTTTTGACCATTTTTCCAGAAGCGCATTTATGAGGTCAGACACTGATGTTGGGCGAGAAGGCCTAGTTTGCAGTCTCCTTTATTTAAACTCGGGAGTCCATTTAGGACATGTACATTTACAATGTAGCTAAGTACAGAACAAAACAGGGATTGAATATTTCCAAATAAAAATAAGTAATTTAAATGAGTAAAAATAAATAAATAAATAATGTATAAAGATAATAAATACGTAATGAAAAAGTAATGAAATGTAACACAGCTAAGGTAATAAAACGATATTAATAAAATACTAAAATATCAAATATAGATTAAATTAATAATAGTAAAAATAAATCCACACTGAAATGGTAAAGTTGGTAAATGAAGATAAAGAAACAAGTAAATTCAAATAAATTTAAAACAGTAAAACCATTTAAATAAAACAGTCGCAGAGTAGTGGGAGGTGATTAGAGAGTAAAAGTTTTAAATGTTTGAGTGACAACAGCGAGCTGAGCTTCCAGATTCCAGCTTGCTGGTGCACTGTAGCTAAAATCTAATTTTCCCCGCTCAGTAAAAGCTCTCTGTACCTGAAGAGTGATCTGGTCACTGGAACAAGTCTGATGAATATTGCTAGTTAAAATCAGAATTTCTGCAACATATGATGGCAGTTGGTTATTAAGAGCTTTATAAATTAAAAATAAGCCAATGTGTCTCACAACATAACCATACATTTCATACAGTGATGGGTATTGTAGGGGTCACCAGTAATAACCCTTGAAGACTCTGTGCAGGCCAGTGCTTTGTGCACTGGTGCACAGTCATGTTGGAATAGCAAGGAGTCATCCCCAAACTGTTCCCACAAAGTTGGGAACATGGAATTGTCCAAAATCTCTTGCTATGCAGAAGTATTAGTAGTTCCTTTCACTATAACTAAGGGGCCGAGACAAACTTCTAAAAAACAACCCCACACCATAATTCCCCCTCCACCAAATTTTATACTTGGCCTAATGCAGTCAGACTAGAACTGTTCTTCTGGCAACTGCCAGAAGTAATCTGAAGGCCCCATGAGAGGCCTGTAGTGACTGATTCTGCAGAAAGTTGGCAACCTCTGTGCACTACGTCTCTCAGCATCAACTGACTATGCTATTTTACATGGCCTACCACTTCAAGGCTGAGTTGCTGTCATTCTCAATCACTTCCACTTTATTATAATACCACTGGTAATTGACTGTGGAATATTTAGTAGTGAGGAACTTTTAAGACTAGATTTGTGGCACAGGTGGCATCCTATCACGGTACCATGCTGGAATTCACTGAGCTCAACCAACCCATTCTTGCACAAACGTTTGTAGAAGCAGTCTGCATGCCTATGTGCTTTGTTTTATACACCTGTGGCTATGGAAGTGATTGGAACACCTGAATTCAATTATTTAAATAGGTGAGTGAATACTTTTGGCAATATAGTGTAATTAAGGCATGTTTAAAAAACATTTGGAACAGCAAGGTGAATGTCTCATTTAGCTGAAGCTAGGAAAAACATCTACCCTACTAGCCAAAAAAGCAAAAAAACATAGCTTTCACTCCAGGCTAAAACAGAGCCCCTTCCCATCATTTCTAGCAAAACCTCACCACTCCACCTGTATTCATGAACCTTAAACACCACAAGATAAACATTTCTTCCTTCTTTTCTTCAACTGAGCTGAATAAATGCAGTATATAATGTACACCACAATAATAATGAATTTAATATATTCATTTTGTTCATTATATTCATATTCATTTATTCATTTTTAAATTGGAGATGCAGATTTTACTGCAGCAAACTGATCTGAGCTATAATTTAGTAAAAAGATTTTTAAATTGACCTATAATTAATTATTGTTGTTTACAAAGGGTTTGTAAGTCTTTCTACATTTTACCTTAACTTATACTGTACTGAGTATTAAATATTTAGCATTTGTCATTTCCATTTATATTCTAGGTAACTGTAATATTTTTGTCAGTATTTATAAAAAAACATCCATGATAATGTGCCTTGTGTTCTACAAAGGGAAAATGGTTTGACAGTGTTATCCATCCAGAACAAACACAGATTTCCCTATAAGTGGGTATGCCACGAGTAAGTTTAGACAGATAGTGTTTGTGTATGAAGTTGAGAAACTTTAAAAATCACACAGACCAGAAGAATTTATATTTTTACTGAGTCCAACTGCCTTTAATTTAGACAGACAATCACTTGTTTCATTTCCAGTTTTGCCATTTTCCCAAATAAAGGCCTTGTTGCAGAATTCTCTGCCACTTAGTCTGACTAAGGGAACATATTCCAATGGAAAAGTGACATCCCATGCAATGGTGCTGCTAGCAGCAATGGGGTATTAATAGCAATCAAAGTGTGTGAACCACTTAAAAATATTGAGATTTCTGCATGAAGTGCACAAAAAAATTTAATATGATTTTCATTTAGTTCATAATAATAAATGCAACTTACATAACAACACACACATTATTGTACTGTCAAAGGTTTTCTGAAGAAATGATTCAAACACAGTAATTCAAATAGGAATCTAAATTATTCCAAAGCATTCACAACAGTAGGAACTGGGATATGTTAGCATGCAGTGTCACATGGCACACATTTAGCAAGCTTCTACTTCATCTGAATTTATAGTCAGAATGTAATAGTCTTAAATGCAAATGGTCTACATGCAGTTATGCAAAAATATTAGCCATATTCATTTTACAGATTTACAACTGTAATTTATTATACATGCATGCCTCTCTAATTCACTGACAGATTGCTGTATAAGCATTATGCAGATTATACAACTACTTACAAACCCAATTCCAAAAAATTTGGGACAATATGTGAAATAAAAACAGAAAGCAGTGATTATTAATTTTAGTTTAACCTGTACTGTATTGAAAGTAATACAAAGACACATTGTTTTTTAGCTTATTAACTATTGTTTTGTTGTACAAACCTTTGATTGCTCATAAAACATGATCTGATCTACAGATATGAAGCCAAGTATAGACAAACTTAACCTAATACCACACAAACAGTTATAATACTTCATGTATGTATTGGACACATCCAATACATTCACAGTGGAAAAAGTAAGTGAACCCTTATGCTAATGACCTGGAGTCCAATCAATAAAACGAGATTGGAGCAAGGTGTGGAGCTACCTTAAAAGTTTGTTATTTACAAAAAGCATCTGCTGATATGAACCATGGCTCGCAAAAAAGAGATCTCCTAAGACCTACGATCAAGAATTGTTGATTTGCATTAAACCTGGAAAGGGTTATAAAGTATTCTTCAAGACTTTAGGTATTAACCAGTCCAAAGTTAGACAAATTGTCTACAAATGGAGACTATTTAGTACTTTGGCTACTCTCTGTAGAATTGGGCGCCCCGCCAAGTTGACTCCAAAGGCACAATGCAGAATGCTCAGAGAGGTAAAGAAGAACCCTAGTAACCGCTAAAGGCTTGAGCGAATCATTGCAACTGGTTAAAATCTCTCTTTATGAGTTTACCATACACAAATCATTGAACAGGCATGGTGTCCATGGCAGGTCCATGGAGGAAGCCACTGCTTTCCAAAAAAACATCACTGCACGCCTGAAGTTTGCCTTGATACTCCACAATGCCACTGGGAAAATGTTTTGTGGACTGATGAAACCAAGGGGGAAGAACACATAGTATGGAGTAAAAAGTGCACTGCATAACAACATGAAAACATGATCCCAACGGTGAAGTATGGTGGTGGGAGCATCATAATTTGGGTTTGCTTTGCTGCTTCGGGGCCTGGACCGGTTGCCATCATCAAGAGGAAAATTAATTCTCAAGTTTATCAAGGCATCCTACAGAATAATGTCAGGGTGGCTGCCCACCAGCTGAAGCTCAAGTTGGGTGATACAGCAGGACAATGACCCTAAACATCGAAGTAAATCTACTATAGAATGGCCTTTTGGAGTGGCCCAGTCCAGACGTGAACCAATAGAGATGCTGTGGGATGACCTCAAGAAACCTTGACATCCTAAGAATATGGCTAAGCTGAAGCAGTTCTGGAAGGAAGAATGGTCCAAAATTCCTCCGGAACATCTCATCACTAGGACTTGTAGAGGTTATGGCTGCCAAAGGAGTTTCGACCAGTTATTAAATCCAAAGGTTCACTTACTTTTCCACCAGCACTGTGAATGTTTAATGGATGTGTCCAATAAAGACAGAAATATTATAATTATTTGTGTAATATTAGGTTAAGCATATTGTGTTTGTCTTTTTCAGAAAAGGCCCTTCTTATTTAAGCAAGACAATGTTAAATCACATTCTGCACATATTACAATAGCATGGCTGGACAGTAAAAGACTCTAGGCCTGGGTGCACTATGAAGGGAAAATGCAACAAAAAAGAGTCAGACTGTTGAGAAACTGATATCATATATCAAGCCAGAATAGAAAAACATTTCATTTTTAAAACAGTAGTTGGTCTCCTTAATTGTTACCGAGGCTGGTTAAAAAAATGGTTCAACACAGTGGTAGACATGCCCCATCCCCACTTTTTGGATATGTGTTGCTGGCATCTAATTCAACATTTACATATATCTCAGTCGGTTTTAGTCTTGCATTTAGTAAAGCTTTGTCTCTTCTCTAGCCACTGTGTATGGCTTTTTAAAGATGAAATATGGCTGTCACATTATTACTATGTTTGATTGCACATTGTCCAAATTTGTACAGGATTCTCCTTTTAAAAGCACATCCATAAAATATTTCATAAGCTCTATTCCTGCTAATGCATAATGAGATAATTACTTCATACATGACAATGTAGAAGACTGTGTATTAACGGAATACATGTATTATATGTAGTTTTAGCTTCTGTAAAAAAACACATAACATTTTTAAAGAATTACCCCGTCCCAGAGCAGTTTTTTATTTAGCCTATATCCAGTGCTTAATTTGTGCTGGATCTTGCCGGAACAAGATCCGGCACCTCTCATATTTCAGGTACCTGTGTTCCAGAACTTATTTATGTGAATCCACCACCTCTTTGGCGTCTTTTTTTTTTTGTAGGACACCAAAAGCTATTCGTCCAGTGGCATCTCTGAGATTTCATGGTTGCAGCTCCTTACTGCAGTCATTAAAGCTAAGATTATTTTATTGTATAGAATGTTACTATGTTAGATGGACACTTGAAGCACTGTTGTGCCTATGCGTTCCAGGACCTTATCCCTCACTGCCACTTGCTGGATCACCCCACCTTTAGTGTTCCATTACCTGATGTTTTACAAATTAAGCACTGCCTATATCTATATGCAAGTTACTGTAGAACTTCAATAGTACTGTAGTAGCCTACTGCCTAAAAGGAAGTTAGTCTTGGTCTTAATTGTTAGTAGTTTTAGTTGTAGTATCATTATTGTTGCCATTTACATTATACATTATCACCTTTAGATACTCGAATTTTCAGGCGCAATATTGGTCACGATACCGTGGTTAAGGCCCATTTTCCATTTTTTTCGTTTATAATCATCTACTACAGTAACGGGCAATATACACCGTAAATATACAGCCATTTTGTCGCGCTTAGTAAAAGTTCCTGGAACATGAAGTTTTATATTCATTACGTAAACTAAATTTTAAATATGTGTCCACTAAAAAAAGATTCAGCGCATTATGAATTATGTGTTATGTGTCTCGAATCTAATAAATCAGTAACGTGTTTCATGATACTCTGTAAGACTGCTTCGCATTCTAACTTGCTATTTAGAGCCTCCCCGTGATAAGGCACTGGAATACTGTTCTTTGTAGTAAACTAGCTTTACCGTTAGATTCCTCAGTGAAGGGTTTTGGGGGAAGGGAATAAACGGAAGAGCTCCGCCTTGTCTGAGCAGCTTTCGTGAGGAGATTGCAGGGAAATCTGATGCGTTTTCCCTACGGAGCGGGGACACCAAGGCAGTGACTCGCCACAACATCGATCTCTCGGATTACAAGATATCGTTTGGATAAGCTTTGTATCGAAAACGATGAGGGAACAGCTGAGAAAGTAAGTGGTATGCATTAACGTCGTGATTAAATGTCGACTGGTTTACCCTGCAAGAAATCAGGACGCTTAAGGAGTTTTACCTTCGTGTTAGCCACGCTAGCAGCTGCAGCTGTGGTAGACATTCGCCCCCTCCTGTTTTCTACAGCCCTGCAGGTGCCTCTCCATTCTTCAACTACAGATCGATTGTTTTTCTCTACATTCCTATGCTTCAGTTGTTTTATGTTTGGCTTCTTTTGGTCATTCATATAATGACTCGGTGCTTCAACTATTCCCTCATGCATCGGCTAACAGATCTTGTCTGAATTAGCAAACACGAGGATTGTTTAGCTCGTTGGTTAGTGACGTATGTTTAAGGTTCTAAATGCGTGTATTTTGCTGAGCAGGGCCTCTTATCCCACCATATTCTAACGTCACCTTTATGCTAGCTAACGCTATAAGCCACACGAAGAATGTTAGAGGGCTATTTTCTACCGCAGACCATGCTCCATAAATGTTGTAATAACGTATGTACAAAACTAGCTGGTTGCGATGTACTGAATTTAAAGTGCTTTAGCCGAGTGTATAAATACATTCATTCTTCTAATGTAGTATCAGTGTACGTGATTACGGACAGTAGTTATGACACCACTTTTTCTCTTACTTTTTTCTTCTTGTCTGGTACCTTTTAACGTCCAGGTATTCGAATCTCAATGGGGGACTTGGCACAAGGCCATCATTAGTATGTACAGCTGTCCTACACGCTACCTATGCCAAGGGGGACCGGTTGTTTCAATCCAGAGTGTGCTGGGGATGTAGGGAATTACTTGTTTTATGTTATTAATTCCTCTTTTCATCTATCATGATGCAAATAGTCGTATGTCTAACCTATTTTCCGCAGATGGTGTATATGGAACCTTTGTATAATGAATATAAAGAATCGCAAAAGTTAATTTCACCTCCGTGACAGACTTGTCTGTCTGACAGCGTCTGTGACGGTTCTAGTGCTAGTGTTACCTTCATCCGCTAAAACACTCATCATAACAGACACCTAAGCTATGAGCTCCCCAGTTTTAGGATTACCCTTACCAGAGCCTAGTACAGCGGACTGGAAACTCAAATGTTAATGAGCCGCTTTATCCTGTTTTGACCAAAATCAAACTACCTTTGGGAGCTCCCAACATTTTATGTAAATTTTAATTATGTAATATTTTAACATCTTTTTTGTAAATGTGTCTGGTGTGTGGTAATGTCCTAAAATTTAATTTTAACGAAAACATTGCTGAGATTACTGAGATATTTTTCCACAAAAGTGAAATGTTTTCTTGTAAAATGTATCTCATTTTTGATGGTTGACAGTTTCTTATTGCAGATTAAACTTTGTAGGACTATTTATTTTATATAAATACCAATTAATTAATTAATTAATTAATTTATGTCTTAATTCTTTATCTGCTAAAATGTTATACAGACCTGGGACAAGGTGCTTTTTTATCTCATAGTAGTGCTTGGAAGTACAAATATAATAAGAATAAAATTGACTACTTTTATGCATAAATTAATGAGAGACAAAAAATAAGAAAACTGTTAATCATGTCAGAGTAACAGTGAGAGAACCAGTTCGGTGTTTTGTAACATAGAAGAAGAAAGAACAAATGGATTTGTGAGTGCAGGCGAAGAAAACGTTACTGATTAAGTTAGCGAATGGAATTGTGGAGGTGCCAATGTGATGCAGGCGAGTTTTCCATGAGGCAGCAGGAGCTTCATGGTGGGAAAACTGCTCCACAGTGCAGGCAAACAGTGACGTCCTGTCATGACAGGTTAAGCAGCAGCATCAGATCGCAGGATGAACAGCCGTTCAGCCTCACACCATATGGGATAGGCAGTCATTGAGCTCAGGAGAGAAACACACAGTTCTGTTAGTAGTGACTTAAAACAGTATATAGTGTTACTAGGGTGCAGCAATGACTCCGGCCAGAGGCCTGGCTATTGCAGCATAGCTAAAAAGTGAGCCAGAAGGTAACAATGACATGAGCGCACCCTGAGATGTCAGCGCCTCTTTGCTCCACCGTCAGCAAATTTGAGTTAGTGTGTGAGAGCAGCAGGATGACAGCACCAACATTCTCAGTTTAACATAATATTCTCTGTCAGTGAACCCCCAGATCTCCACTGTTTATCTAACGGACAAAGTAATTGCCCAACCTAAACCCTAGACCTAAAACTTGAGGCGGTGTCTGAATCCCAAACATTGACTAGAAGGTGGGGAGATGTATGTGAAAAATAAAATAATAATAATGCTAAATGTGAGTGTACCACATATGTGTACCACATATATAGATGATACCTGTTTGACCGTTATTGACAATGTGCAATTCAAGTTTCATTGTGACTGTCAGTGTAAAGCCTTTAAAAAAATCTATGTAATAGCATATGCAATCTCGACAGAATTAATTATTTATTGCATGCTAAAGCGCACCTAAAATTAGCATACCTCACCAAAGACTGCAATGTACATTAGAAATGCCATGGCTGCAATAGTTATTTGAAAGGGAGGCCGTAATAAGTAAAAAAAAAAGATCAAAAACATTTTTGGTAATTATTTACATAGAGATTCCACAGAGTAATTCTAGGTAGCAGTCAAATCTTAAAAAAAACTTTACTGGTTGTTAGAAAGTACCTACATAAACATCCTTTAAGTTTCATAATGATTGGTCATCATTAAGCCTTTTTAAATGCCTGCTGAAAGCTGATTGGTTGCTTCCAGCTATACATTTTGATATATCAAGTTGTCCTTATGAATTTATAATATGTCTCACAGATGCTAAATGCAAAGTTTAGTGTTTTTAGGCCATTTTATCTAAGCAAAAATACTTTACTTTGTGCGCTAGATTCTGAAATCAAGCTTTCATTTATGAATAGGCTTACAGAAACCACAGTTTAAAATATCACATTCACTTAATCCTTTTCAGTAATGTGACATTGTTTCTATGGCACAATTTTGTGCTTTAGATTTAGTTTATCTAAATCAGAGGTGTAAAAACATTAGGTAATGGGCCCTCTGCCATGTGTTCACAGATGCATTTCATTATTTACCAAGAGAAATGTAGTACACACATCTTACAAAGTATGTTCTGTTTACTGAGCTTGCTTCAGAGCTGATTCAAAAACACTACTATTTACAGTTGGACGTGATGACACTGTAACTGAGAGGAAGGTCTATTACAAGTGAAGATGAAGTGTTTAGCCTCTAGCAGTCTGTAGACTAAAAGTATCCAATATCTTTTTTTTTTTACACCACTTTGATATTTCTAACAGCCACCAGACACAGACAACATGTTGGGACCATCCAAAGATGGCTGAGCTCTACCAGTCTTTAGGTAAGTGCGTTTTTTGAAATTTATAATTTTAGAATTACACCAAGCACCATTGCAATGGCGGTAGAGTAGTTGGTGATCTATCATTTGCATTTCTTACTAAGCTATTATTCACCAATATGCCAAAAATACACCAGATAACGCATCCGTGTGAAACACACTAATGGGAGCATCTTACCTTAGTAAGAGTCAGACCCCTTTTATCTCCGGATGTGTGGTCATTTAATTCATGTTATTACTGATAGAGGCAACATTAAAGAAATGTAAACACGAGTGAAAGGGATGCATGCATGAGATGACTGAGGAAATTTGAATGTGAAACAACATTTACTGTTTCTGTTCAGTGTCTATTAAATCTTCTGTTAAAGACTCACTCTCTCAATTGACAGTTTCTAAAACAAACATGGATTAAAAATAACAAATATCAAATGACCAAATTTAATTTAGTTATTTAATTGTTGCTTTGTTATACAAAACAATGAGGACCATGTCACATTGGTGATTGCCAAAAAATGGAATGCAGTCATAACCTTTTAAACTGCTTCCCTAAATTAGCAAAAATTGTTTACCAAATAATTTGTTTCGAACTCTTTATGTAGGCCAGAGACGGACCGTGGTCCAGGTCCGGACCCAGACCTTGACCAATGCGGCCCAAAGCGATAAGCCATTAAGAACTATTTAATGTTGACAGTGTTTATTTTAAGCGGCTGAGCTTTTCTTGTCTTTACAGTATATGCAGTAATCTCACAGACCAATCATGTGCGTAGTGAAATCACCAAACGCGCTCCTCAGCCAATTAGATCTGTGCAGATTTCGGGGCGAGAAGCAGCAGTTGGAGAATAGTCAGACGGCGTGCTCTAAAAAAAAGTCGACAGCAAAAAACGACTTTCCAACCAGGAATGGATCAAGACAGAGATGTTTATACTTCCCACAGGCAGCTCCAAACCAACATGTCTCGTATGTTCTGAGACCGTGGTGCTAATTTAAAGCAGCCATGTATCTCATATCCATTCATCCATTATCTTCCCCTTTATATATATGTAGTCGGGGTCACGGGGTGCTGGAGCCAATCCCAGCATCATCAGGCGAAGGCGGGACACACCATGGATAGGTCGCTGGTCCATCGCATGGCCAAAACAAACTCACACCTACAGGCAGTTTAGATTGACCGATCAACTGAACATACATGTGTTTGTACTGTGGGAGGAAACCGGAGTACCCGGAGGAAACCCACTCGGGGAGAACATGCACACTCCACACAGAACGGCCCGGATGTCTCACATGTGTGTGAGAAAAGTCCTAATACAGTTTCAGCCCAGATTTAAAGTCCTGGCTGGACAATCAAGAAAACTAAGAGAAAGTGTGGAGGAATACAAGAGGGAGATAAACTGTTAAGATGTTAAATTGAGTTAACAAGACGAAACATTTTTTATTATAAAAAACTATTTTATTATAATTAAGCACTTTAGGATGCACTTTTGTTCAAAAGCATTTTAAATGTAGCCCTTGCTTTTACTTAAAGTGATGAAAAAAGCATGTATTCCAAGTTATTTAATTCAGTTCAGCATTTAAACAGTAAATATACAGAATGGTATGTGTGATGTGTTGGTCTTTCAGTAGCTGATGGTATAAGGTGCTAATATTAGGCTACTTCTGTAAACAGGAAACACCACTGAATCATAACACAAGTTAGAAATGATGACGGTCCGGAGTAAATCTCCTCTAGGTGGTCCTTACTAAATTCTAATTAAATACCCCTGATCTAGGCCATAAGTGTAATTGTAACTTCAGGTTAAATAAATACACAGAAAATAAATCCAGTAAAAGATAATGTGAATCTCTAGTTTCCCAAAAAAGTTTTCATATCTTTTAAGATGTTTAGAAGATTTCGGACCTGACAGCTGGGTACACCAAGAAAGATCCAGAAATATTTAAGCACTAAAAGACTGAAAACTCTAAAGGTCATAATTCATTGCATAAATGCTGATTTGTATTTATTTTAATCTTACTGTTTATCCAACAAAATTACTGAGCAGGTAGGAGTCTTGCCCAAAAACTTCAAAAATTAAATAAACACGTTATTGACCTAATTATGTTTTTATTTATATGCTCGCACTACAAACATTATCACCACGAAACATATTGGATTCTAGCTAACTAAAGCTTAAATTTTTTGTGGAGTCTGTTTTTAGCCTGATCAGCTAATTTAATATTAGCTTAGCAAGCTACAGACCCAAACAGTGCAATTCTGACTAACTTGTGCTTTACGAACTATTGTCTGAGAGAGCAAAGCTGGAGTGACTAAGGTGTGGACATGTTTTGTGGTGTTTGGAATGTCATGTTTTTGACTAAGCTACGGATAACATGCGCCTCTGCACAGACATGTTTTCAGCTAAGTGAATGTAGAGTCCAATGACTGGCGTAGGAATGACAGAAAGCCCAAGTAAATCTGTACCTTGGCACAGTCCTGGTTTCAGCTAACTGATACAAAAATGACAAACTTTAAGAGGCATACATTTCATACATATGGCCTAAAATCAGAGATCAGATCTTAATTTATTCTGTAACAATAGATAAAGATCATTACCAGCTGTCTTAGGAATCTCTGCCTGCAGAAACTGGTGTGACCCCCTTTAGCAGTATAATTCAACCAAATAAAAAAAAAGCATTGTTTTAACTGTAGACTAACTAGTGAAATAGCAGTAAAGCCCTAAACTGTGATACTGCCACCACCATGTTTTAAAGTTGAGATGAGTTCCACATTTTTCCACATTAACTATTCAAACCATTAAAAGTTTCCTAAAATCAACTGGCAAAAGACAACTGAAATAATGTTTAATGTTCTGAAGTGCTATTCATGATAGAATTCCTTACATACTGTTCATGTTTCATGTTTGCCTGATTGTGGAATCATCAGTACTGCCATTCACGCTGACTCGACTTTTAATAAAAAGCCTTACAATGAAATGCCTCGTGGCCATAGATTTTCAATTTTGTTGTGCTGCAGTATAGAGCCAAAGCGATAGAAATGCTAGCATTTATTTAGGTCTTACTTAGGGTCTGCTTTGATGTTTTTCTTCATCACAACTACATATATGAATGCTTGTAATTGGTTGATATGAAAATAGTCATAATCAACCCTTAGTGCTATATGTTTAATAATTGTGAAGATTAATTATTATGCTGTGTGACACAGTTAAGTGCTTATTACACTGTGGACAGTAGTATGTGTTATTTAACAATGCACATTTTTTTTATACAGCGGATCTTAACAATGTACGCTTCTCAGCGTACAGGACAGCAATGAAACTTCGGCGGCTACAGAAAGCTCTGTGCTGTGAGTCCATGTGTGATATATTTCTAATTTCAGTAGCACTAAAAAAATTAAAGTGACAAAACATTTTTATATTTTTGCTATTCTAGGCTAAACTATGTGCATTTTAAGAGTGCCAGAGTTGTAGGAGATGCCCCTGAGGTTGGAGGTACATTATATGTACTCCGCAGGAAGCCAAAAAAACAAGGAAAATGTTTTTACGTTAGCAGAGATTGCTGTACAGTGGAATCTGGTCTAGAGCATCTATAGTGTTACAATATTCATTTTTTGAAACACTTGAGGGTGAGCTGTGATCTGAAGAGAGCTACATAAGAGCTTTCACTAGGTGTGAATCAGATATGTGATAGTGTTAAAATCATTTTCTGACTGTCCAGCAAGTAAAGGATGTAACTAGTGTTGAACTAGCTGAAATGAAAAAAGTGAAGACTTAGGAACTGTTTAGAACCCTGGAAGCATGATGATTGGGACATTTTGCAACAAGAGACATCTCACCACTAACAACAATGCCGGCGTTACAGGAAGTGGTAAATCAGAGAGGAAAATATACATCTACATCTAGGAACTTTTTAAGATGCATGCTCGAAGGGAGTTGTGGAAAGTTGAAAAGACATTGGCAGGCAGGGTTGTGGGGCATTTTTACTGCAGAGGCTATAAAATAAAAAAGTTATTTCAACTCTGTTTTATAAAAAGATATCAGAAATCTGAAAAAGTTATAGTTCCAAGTGGTAGAAAAAAGTACTGTTTATGGTGCCTCATGTTTACAAAGAAATGTTTATGTTGCTAAATGCTAAAAATAGTTTTCTTTGTGCAGTGGACCTACTAGGGATGTCAGCAGCCTGTGAGGCCTTTGAACAGCACAACCTGAAACAGAATGAGCAGTTCATAGACATCATGCAAATGATCAACTGTCTGACCAGCATCTATGACCGGTTGGAGCAGCAACACAGCAACCTCGTAAACGTACCTCTGTGTGTGGACATGTGTCTGAACTGGTTGCTGAATGTTTATGACACGTACGTATGATTACATATTTAATTTTTTAAATATTTAAATTCCAGTTAAATTAAAATTTTCTTGACATGTGTTGAAGCTAATTATAAATAATTTTAGTAACTTGTCTTTTTAGCCAGGTCCATATAAAGTAATGCTATTACTTTAAGTTTAATTGTAGCTGTTTTTGGGGTTATTTTAACAAACCAACAAACCATGTCAGGGCCCCCACTGCAGAGACACTAACTTGGTGGTAGTGTGTCAGATTTTTCCATTTGTCCATGTGATGGTTAATAAACCATGGGCAGCAGTGTTCTTGTCAGAGCACAGTGGCTTTCTCCTTGCTACCCTTCAATTCACACCTTTGCTTTTCAGTGTTTTCCTGTTGGTGGACTCTTGAATATTAGCCACTGTGAGCCTTGAAGTGATCTTTTGTAGGTTGACCATTCCCAGGGAGGATAACAGTGGTTTTGAATTTCCTCCTTTTGTACACAATCTTTTTTACTGTGGAAACTCTTATAGAGGGTTTTGTAACCATCTTCAGCCCGATGAGCGTCAATAACTCTGATGTCTTTAGAAATCTAATTTTACCGTGCCATGATACACCTACAAAAAACTTATGTTACAATGGTCTGTCTTTGATAGATCCCTGTTATTTAAATATAACTGTGTGGCCACTCAAAGCTAATGATTAAAATAAAGTAACAATAACATAATCATGGAGGTACTGATCCCTCTTACAGACATGTAATGTTTTCATCTTCAATAAATAAATTATATGTATAAGTCATATGGATGATATGGATAATATCAAGTATATGTTTGTCTAATTTGTTGGTCTCATTGGTTTTCTTTATCTATTTTTAAAACTGGTGTAAAAATCTAATTATGTTTTAGGTCATATTCATGCAGAAATGCAGAAAAATATGGAACAGATATATTTTAATAAAACCCTGCTTATCATCTGTGTAAATGTTAAGTATCCAATACCACCACAACCTGAAAATGGTCAGAATCCAATCCTGACCCAGGGGGCACTGATATACAGGGCATCTCGAAAGTATTCAGGGCACTTCACTTTTTCCACATTTTGTTATATTACAGCCTGTTTTCAAAATGGTTTCAATTTATTTTGCTAAAAATTCTACACAAAGTACCCTATAATCACAAAGTGAAAAAAGTTTCACATGTATATAAGTACTCACAGCTTTTGCTCAGCAATTAGTATGAGTATGATGCCACAAGCTTGGCACACCTATTTTTGGGCAAATCCTCTCAAGCTCTGTCAGGTTGGATGGGAAGCGTCGGTGCACAGCCATTTTCAGGCTTGTTTAGAGATGTTCAGTTAAGTCTTGGCTCTGGTTGGGCCACTCAAGAACATTTACAGAGTTGTCTCGAAGCCAGTGCTTTGTTGTCTTGGCTGTGTGCTTAGGGTCGTTTTCTTGTTGAAGGATTAATCTTCACCCCACTATGAGGTCTAGATCGCTCTGCAGCAGGTCAAGGATGTCTCTGTACATTGCTGTATTTATCTTTCCCTTGACTCTGACTAGTCTCCCAGTTCCCTCTGCTGAACACAACCCCATGGCATAATGCTTCCACCGCCATTCTTCACTGTAGAGATGGCCAGGTGATAAGCGGTCATGTCCTCCAGACATGAAATTTGGCATTCAGGCCAAAGAGTTCAATCTTTGGTTCATCAGACTGGAGAATTTTGTTTCTCATGGTCTGAGAGTCCTTCAGGTGTCTTTTGGCAAAAGTCCAAGCGGGCTTTCTAGTGTCTTTTACTGAGTAGTGTCTTCTGTCTGGCCACTCTACACATTACCGGCCTGATTGGTGGAGTGCTGCAGAAATGGTTGTTTCTTCTCTGTCCACAGAGGAGATGACGCTCTGTCAGATTGACCCTTGGGTTCTTGGTCACTTCCCTGACTAAGGCCTTTCTACCTTAATCACTCAGATTGGCCAGGCCAGCTGTAGGAAGAGTCCTGGTGGTTCCAAATGTCTTCCATGTTTGGATGGTGGAGGCCACAGTGCTCATTGGGACCTTTAATGCTGCAGAAACCTTTCTGTACCCTTCCCCAGATCTGTGCCTTAATACAATCCTGTCTCATAGGTCTACAGACAATGGATTTCATGGCTTGGTTTGCGCTCTGACACTGTCAACTATAGGATCTTATATAGACAGGTGTGTGTCTCTCCAAATCATGTCCAATCAACTGGATTCACCACAAGTGGAGGATCAACTGAAGGATGATCAGTAGAAACAGGATGCCCCTGAGCTCAATTTTGAGTGTCATGGCAAAGGCTGTAAATACTTATGTATATGTGATTTTATTAATATCATTTTTTGAATAAATTTGCAAAAAAAGTTAAACAAACTTTTTTCACTTTGTCATTGTCTGGTATTGTGTGTAGTTATGATTGAATAAGGCTCTAGCATAACAAAATATGGAAAAAGTGAACCACTGTAAAGACTTTCCTGATGCACTGTACCTGTGAATCAACCTTATTCTTCTCAGTCTGCAACATAATGGTATCAAGTGGTCAGACTAAATATTATCACTTACCCGATTTAGCCTATAAAATGTCCTAATTATTCTTATAATGCTGGTTACATTTTCTGATGAGGACATTTGTAAGATTCTTGTGTTAATTTTTGCATTCTGGTGCCGCACAGTTGAAATGGAAAAAATTTGAACAAGCAGCCAACTAGTTTTGATGCTGGTAGTTTCTGAATTTACTTTAACTAAATTTGAACTGAGTATTAACTACATTAACTTCTTCTTTTGTCCCCTTACTTTAAATAAGAAACAGTAAGACTGGTTTCTATGCCTGGCTAAAGAGACTGGTGGTTTCATTCACATTACTAACTTACGTACTCTGAGTTGGACTTCCTCAGGGTTTAGCTGACTACACAGTTGAATCTGTTCAGTTGACTGTTTCATTTTTATTTTAACTTGGCCCCTGACTGAAACATGATTTGACACTTAGCAAACAGGTTAATGTTAATGTATTTTACACTGTACATTTGGAAGTTGCATTATGGACTGATTGGGCTGCCCAGCGCATGATTTCCCTCTAAACCTGAACCTCCAGTTTTCCAAACAATGAATGAGACTGTGCTTTATAGCTGTTCTTGAATTAAGTATAGCAGTGTTTCAGTGTGATATCCAGAAACAAATCTGCAATTTATCTAGTTTTTTACTTTTTCTCACAATTCCTTGCCATATATAGCCATGATGAATTAAAAATAACTGGTTTATGACCAAAAAATAATAATACAAATATGAGCAATGAGTAGGTCCAGGCACTGTCAGCCCAGTCAGGCCTTAAGCTATAGACTTTGAATTAATTACCAGGCAGAGAGTCCAATTTCTGAAGTAACATATAATTGCTGTTGTTCAGGACAGAGGTCTGATTCACATGGCAGCAGTAGACTTAATAATAACATTGTAATTAAATTTCAAATTATTTTAAGCATTTCTGAGTGTTAAAGTGCCCCGGTAAGAACTATCTGTACCAAGATTTACACGTTGTTAGAAAGTTACTATATACAGGTGGTTAAAATTTGGAGATGATCAGACCTACTTCTGATGAGTTCTGGCAGTTATCATTTGAAATGCCAGGTCCGCAATGAATTGACACAGGGAGACCAAGTGGAGTGAAAACAGTCAAGATATTTTTGATAAGTGATTTTTTTGTGTGTCTTTGAATTAAAATATGTACAAGTAATAAGCAATACTAACTTTATTTTTGTGAATAGCACCCCCTAGTGGCCAAACTTAATTGAGTGTTAGAAAGTGCCTACATAGACAAACCATTTAAGTTTTATGATGATTGGCCAGTGTTTAGCCTGTCAAATGCTTGTTGAATTCTGATTGGCTTATGGCAACAATGAATATTCATGGATCAAATTGTCTAGAGATTCACTTATAGTCTGTCTTTTAGATGATGTCTGCAATGTTATAGCTCAATTAGTATGTATGGATACTGAGAAACAGTTACTTAGCATTCACAGTACCCCCTAGTAATGTATCTGCATCATAATTGACAGGCCACATCAGAATGTAGTCTTGAATAAGTGTTTCAAGTTTCAAATTTGATGGTTGAAGCATTCTTGACTTCTAGATTTTTTTTAATAAATATGATTTTTTTCAGAAGGGTTAATTAGCATATGTCTGCCATGTTGTTTACAAAAGTCAAACTTTTTAAATAATTATTGACATTCAGGGTCTTTGTGATTTTTTTCTGAATTTATTTCAATAAACTATCTTTGCAAAAGTAGGTTTTGCATAGTCGGCAGAGCTAAAAGTTCCAAATTACAAAGTGAGTTGTTATGGCCCAAGAAATCAGCAAAAAAATATTTTGTTTGTTAAAAGCCTTTTTTTCAGGAGTTATGAGACAAAACTAAGGTGTGTTAATATTTCACACTTGATGTACCTTGTCGCCAAGTTTGGTGTTTCTGGGCTTTATGATATTTGCTACATAGTTGCGTTGTAGCCAAGAAAAAGAGGATTAATAAGAAGAAGAAAAAGAAGAAGAAGAATATAACTGCATATGACTATGAGCAGTTCCAAGCACAATTAACTCAATTGGGGTCCAGTAAGCAAATAGCTCAGTAAACGTACTTAGTTAATATAATGGAATATAATATATGTTACACAGAATAGACAAAAGAGTGTAATAAATTCAAAATACAATAAGGGTCACCAGAACATAAGTAACAGAATACAATATTTGGTTAATACAGATATTGTTAACGAAAGACACCATCTCACTCCAATTTTTGTGCACGTGTGTATATATGTATTTGTTTGTGTGTGATGGTATCCATTAGTTCAGACTGTTCAGACTTCTTAATCGATTTTATATATATATATATATATATATATATATATATATATATATATATATATATATATATATATATATATATATATATATATCCATCCATCCATCCATCCATCCATCCATCCATCCATCCATCCATCCATCCATCCATCCATCCATCCATCCATCCATCCATCCATCCATCCATCCATCCATCCATCCATCCATCCATCCATCCATCCATCCATCCATCCATCCATCCATCCATCCATCGTTTGTAGCTGCAGCTTGCTCTCCGGATAAATCCATGCCTTCAGTAGGCGCAGCCATCTTTGCGATGCTTCAACGCATGTTATGCTAATCGATGGAATTTCGTAATTGATTACGTTCACGCGTCGCCCCAGCCCTAAAGGATGGTGGGTGAAAGATGAGCCTCCCTCAAATCCGTATGGAAAACAGGTTTTGCTGGTGGGCTTTTGGCTATGAAGCTAGTGTGTTCCGCTAGGTAAACACCAAGAAACAATCTCCACAGAGGAGGTGATGTTAAGCGGTCACTCTGCTCTCAACAGCCATCTCCTTGGTCTTGTCCACATTCAGATGCAGGTTGTGGACTTTCCACTTCCTTTCTGTATGCTGACTCATGATTCTTGCTGATGAGACCCACCACGGTAGTATCATCAGCAAATTTTATGATGTGGTTTGTGCTGTGCGCTGTAGAGCAGTTGTGAGTCAGCAGAGTTAACATCAGTGGACTAAGTACATTGCCCTCGGGAGCACCAGTAATCAATGTGACTGTGTTAGAGATGCTGGTCCCGATTCTGACTGACTGAGGCCAGACTGAATCCAGTATCTGGTTGCAGAGGGAGGTGTTCAGGCCAAACAGATTCAGCTCCCCAGTCGGATGCTGAGGAATGATGGTATTAAATGCAGAGCTAAAGTCTATGAACAGTATCCTTACGTAAGGGTCAGGTGAACAGTGGTGGCTATACATTTTTGGTTGGGACGATATGGAAGAGGCAGAGGGTCCAGTGAACGAGGTAGCTGGCTCTTAATGTGCCTTATTATGAGCCTTTCTAAGCACTTCATGAGGATGTGTTTGAGTTCAACAGGACTGTAGTTATTAAAGCAAGACACTGAAAACCTTTTTGACACTTGAAGCATACTGGGGCTGCAGGATTGAAGATGTTGAGATGTTAAAGATGTCCATGAGAACATTTGCTAGCTCGTCCGCACATTCTCTGAACACGTGGCCAAGAACATTTTCTGGTTCAAGATGTTTTTGTTCCTGTTTTCTTTCAAATCTTAAGTTTTGCTTATCTTTTGTATTGTCTTGTTAGGCTAAATAAAATAAATATCTAAGCTGTTAACAAGTCTGCATGCAAGTTCTAAAAGGATTATTTAGACATAGTGTAAGTACAGATAAGTAACCTGTTGCGTAGTCCCTATAGCCCCTAAAGCATTTTGGGTACTAAACATCCTTTTGTACGATAAACATTGTGTAAAGTGGTTATGACAATAATGTAACCAAAGCATGTTGTTAGGACCCCCACATGCTGTCCACACTTTAAATGGGAATTTTTCCAATTACGTCCACTTCTAATTTAAATCTAAAATTCAATCTGTTTGGTTAACTCACATCAGCAGGCGAAAAGTAGACTAATTTGTGAATGAAACTAGCTCCAGCTCTGAAATCAGTACTCACTGGGTAGATGGTACACCCTGGACAGAGTGCCAGTCCATAGGGCTGACAAAAAGACATACACATTAACACATACACTTGCATCAAGGGGTAATCTTCAGCTTATCTTAACTGCTTGTCTTTGAAATCCGTGCAGACACAAGGAGAACATGCAAACTGTAAATGCATTTCAGCATATATCTTGTTTATCCCAATTTCCCTGATGCTGTTGGACTATTGTGCAATTTAAAGGAGTGAAGACAGTTGGGTTTGTGTCACTTCCTTTATTTTAATACAAATTGCACTAGCACATGAGTTACAATGGAAGATTTGATAGTCTGCTGTACTGACTAAATTAATATTTAATTCATGTTTATTTACATTTTTTACAGAGGTAGAACTGGGAAGATTCGAACCCTATCCTTTAAAACTGGAATAATCTCCCTCTGCAAAGCTCATCTTGAGGATAAGTACAGATGTGAGTGATTTTTTTAATATCCAGTAGTTACATATCATGTTTTAATACTAACACCACGTGATAAAATAGAAATGACAAATTGAAGGTAATAAAAAAAAGACTGCATGTATAATACAGCAAGTTTGTAAGGTTTTATTCATATTTTTTGAGCACTTTACATTGTTTGTCTTAACTGCTCTTTGGGTGGGTTGATTTTACTAAATAGTTTAATAATCTATCTTAAAGATAAAAGAAAAACAATAAACCAACTAAATAAATAATTACCCATATATACATGCACATAACATGTAAAACAGTTAATTGGTACTTTGTTTTTCATGAAGAACACAATCATACCCATAAAACCAAAAACATCCATAACAAAAAAACAAAGCAGTATCAAAACAGATCATTTAATTTAATTTAATAAGTGAAATATATAGTCCTGTATAATCACCAAAGGCAATTCCGTACATCTTATGATCTTAAAAAGCCTTCTAGCGGTGTGGCAGAGGGGAAACCGCCTTTTGTAATTTTTTTTTCCTCTGCCTTCATACCAAGTACGCCTTCTGTTTATGCCATGGATCCACATGCCCATCTTGCAATGACATTGGGAAGTGTCGTCCATCCAAGTCTCAAAACTCCAAGTAAATTATACTTGCTGTACATCAATTACTGTAGGGTTTTTTGTGCTTGTTATTAGAATTATTCTGTTTTTTGTTTTGTTTAGATTGTTTATAATAATTATTTTGATAGTAATGATGATCTTTCATAATCAGTGTAACTATATGTCCCTTTAGAGAGAATACTTGTTCACATAACTTGTTAACATATGTCATAAATATGTTATTTATTTGGATTGATTTATTTAAAAATCTCCTTAAATTATTTTTAATCATTTTATGGTGAAATAAATTAGACTGCATGTTAGTGCCAGTTGAGGCTCCATAGGAATAAATCTCAAATTACAATTTTTAAGTACTGGAAGCTTCAATGCCCTCTGCAATGCCTTTCTGTGGTCAGTTTGGAGAAGTGCAGCCCTCTGTGGGATTGTAATTAAAACTGGCCTTTGTCTCCCTCGTGTGGCCTTTTTGTAAATGCATCAGGAGTGATTTGGATAATTGAGCTTGTCTGTGGTGTGTTTACTGTGTCAACATAAAATGTAGATTGATTATTTTTTTTACGGAGTGACAAGCCTTTTTGCATATATGTTACAGTATTTAAAAATATTGGTAAATTACTACCATCTGTATTCAACAGTTAAGCAGTTTTCTTAGAAGCAAGCTATACTAAGCTTGTAAGCTAAAATGTTGTATATTTTTTATCATACTCAATCATTCTCATGTTTTAACCTTACTCTAGTAGTAATTTAATTAGTTTGCTGTTACTATAAGGGCTTGCTAATTTATAATGTTGATGATATTTCATCTGGAATCCCCTTTTATTGCCGTTTGCTCTCTTAGGCCACCTTCAGTCCTTCAGTTGGCATGTATTGGATGTAGGTGCTACCTGTTTGGAGGTTCTCAATTTTGAGGATTGTTGTACTTAGGCCTGGTTAAATGACCCCAAAGGTGAACGCTGATAGCAGTGTGACACCTTAAATGGCTGCTATTTTTGACACAATAACATGGATCCTTATCTATAGTCTGCTCCATTTGGGAGTTGGTGTATATTTCAAACTGAGATAGTTAATTTAACTGTACGGGTTCATCTAGAATCCCAGAAGATCTAAAACTCACTGAAACTGCTAATTTAATAGCTAGGTCATTACTGGCATGCTAATGGTTTGAGAAAAGACAACCTTCTTAATTGACACATCCAACTAATGTAGCTGATATTTAATCAGTGATAACTGATGATAAACGCTAGGTGGAACTGGGAGTCCATGGCAAAAATGACAACAAATCTAAAATTCCAAAAAGTGCACATCAGAATTTATTGTCACTATTACATTGACCTTATCACACTGTGTGTGTTATCAGTGTTATCGCAGTATTGTTGAAATGTGCTGAAAATGTTATTTCATATGTTAGTATAACGTTTCATATACAAAACCACAAATAAAAATAGCAGCACCATGTAAATTTTGTTTGCATAAACATAATAATAAAATAGCAGATCCCTTAACAGTTAAATTGTTTTACCTGTAGCATTAATACAAGCTGGTGATGATAATGTCTTCAGATTTAATGTGTTAATTTTCTGAACTCCATTTAGACTTTTTGTCCAACCAAGAACATCAGTGTCTTTTACAGCAGGTTCAGCAGAATATGAAAAATGACAACCCTGTATATACTGTATAATACGTATTTATACATAGACATAGACATAGATCAACTTTATTGTCATTCAAATGTACACTGTACAGTGTGCATTAGAACAAAATTATGTTGCATTGGCTCAGGGTAAATCAGGTATAAGACATTTTACATAATAGAATGTAGTACAAAAGTGCAAATTGCAATGTAGTGCAAAAGGTAGTGTATAAGTGCAATGTAGTGCATATGTAAAACACATATATCACCAGATAAATAAATGTTAAATGAGTTTTATACACGATATAGTGTATTGCACTGGAGCTCCAAGGTATAGAGTAGCAGCAATGTTCAGAGTTCGGCAGTCTTATGGCACGTGGGAAAAAGCAGCTTGAACCTGGCTGTTCTGCTTTAACGATTTCAGAACCTTCTTCCAGAGGCCAGCAGTGAAAACAGCCCATGGTGGGGGTGGGAAGGGCCTCTGTTTATGTTCATTTGCTTTTGAAAAGGGGTAGCACAACATTTTATTGTCCATTCTTTACAATGCATTGTCACACCTCCATAAGGCATATTGTTACAGTTTTGCATTGCGATATCACGATTCCATAATGCATTCTTACACCTCTAGTATTTATAATTTTATGTATTTGTTTACTTACTATATTACTTTTTTGTTTATTATATTATTCATGTTTTAAATCTCTTTGAATGTGCTTGTCATATTTCTATCTTTGTTCTTGGTAGTTTTGTTCAGACAAGTGGCCAGTGCCACTGGTTTTTGTGACCAGCGTCGTCTTGGCCTTATGCTTCATGACTCAATCCAGATCCCCAGGCAACTGGGAGAGGTAGCATCTTTTGGAGGAAGCAACATTGAACCTAGTGTACGCAGCTGCTTTCAGTTTGTAAGTCTACTTTGTTTATAACATATTATATTTATCTGTATCACACCAGAATATCTCTTGGTTTCTTCATGTTTGCAATTCAGACTTAAAAATAAACAATAGAAGTGCATACAAAAGTGGTCTATTTTGAATTATATGGAAATATGTATTGTGGTCAATTTCAGACTTAGAATCAATAAGAAAAACATACCATTCTTTACCACAACCTGATATTTGCTCTTTTGTTGTTCTTAACTAAAGGCAAATAACAAACCAGAGCTAGAGGCCTCAGTCTTCCTTGACTGGATGCGTTTGGAGCCTCAGTCCATGGTCTGGCTTCCTGTGCTTCACCGTGTGGCAGCTGCCGAGACAGCCAAGCATCAGGCCAAATGCAACATCTGCAAGGAATGTCCTATTATTGGCTTCAGGTATTTGTCTCTAAAAATAATAAGAAATGCTATTCATCTGTGTTCTATTAGGGTCTGTTCATACTGTAGGTAAAAGTAAACCAAATCTGATCAACTAACAGCTGTTCAAAATGAAAGGTACTTTTTCAAATTCGCAAGCTGGCCAGTGTTGGTCAATATTTTTTTTTCTTGTTGTAAAGTAGTGTCTAAACTGAAAAACTGTCAGTGGATTATGACATATCCAGAACTTCATGACTGGGATATAGTGTGTACGTAAAAAAACTGGTACAACCAAAATGCAGGTGATGATGTGTTATTTCCCTTTCTTTTTGCCATTTGTTTTGATGTTGCCAGGACAGGCCAAGCATCAGTGAGGGGGCATGCCCCAAAAAAACAAATGCAACCAGACTAACTGGGGATTAAGAAACTAACTTACAAAAAAAGGAAAGAGAAAAAACCCCATAAGCTTCCCTAACTCTTTTAACTAAGCCAAAACAGTAGAAAACATAGGACAAAAGATAAGGCACCCACTCCTACACCCTGACCAGCAGGTAAAATTAATTACAGGCGTTGTTCTTGGATTTATTGGTGAATGACAGATCTGAACTGAGAAAGTGCATAACTAGGGTTTAGCTAATAATACATTTCTAGAGAGACCTATGCATCAATGTTAAAGTGCAGAAGATGCAGAAATAGCCAGCAAAGAAAAACTCTGTGCACCTATAACAAGCCAATTCTTTTACGGGACTCCAGCCAATCACATTTCTAAGTAGAAGGGATTCTAATAATTGCAAGAAAAAGAGAGAGACGAACAAGCAAAAAAAACACACATCCTGGTGACTTAAAGACAGTTGTACAGCCATGGGTGTGCTACACATGTTTTTAGTTATGCAGCTGGTGTGCCTGAACTTGCATTCGTTAACAGTGCAGGTTACAGTGAAACCATTGGTCGAAGTATCTTTACAATCAGGGTTTTTTAAGGTTAAGATGTTGTCACAAAGCAGCTTTACAGAAAAATCCAGGTCCAACCTGCAGTGAGCAAGCCAGAGGCAACATTGGCAAGAAAAAACTCCTTCAGATCCAGAGGACCCAACCCAAAAACGGGAACCCATCCTCCTCTGGTCGACGCAAAACAAGTACAAAAATAATAAGAATAAAATATACTACTTTATGCATAAATGAATATAGAGACAAAAAGGAGGAGAAGAAAGGACTATTGAGAGAAGGAGTGAGTTTTCTTGGAGGGGCCTGTGTTATGCAGGCAGGTTTTTCCACAAGGCACTGGACAGCAGGAAGCTCCATGATGGGATAACTGGTCCTGAATGCTTCCAAACAGGCACTTAGTCTAGGCAGATGAAGCAGGAGCATCAGTTTGCAGGATGGGATCGACAGTTGTTTAGTTCTATGAGAGAAACACACAGATATTTCTGCTATGGGTAACAAAGAACAGTATATAGCGTTATGCAGCAGTGACTCTTGCAGCATAGCTAAAAAGGTTAAGCATTAATGTAGACAGTTTGTTTATATGAGATCTTGATCTAAGAAGAAAAAAATCTGTTTTATCTTAAGTAAGACCATACCCTTTTGATGTAACTTTTTAACAGATCAACGTAAACTATTTAGCCCTTTATGCCATTCATTGTATAGTCTTCCATGCTGTTATTCTTTTATTTCTGCCTTTCCCCAGGTACAGGAGCTTAAAGCACTTTAACTATGACATCTGCCAAAGCTGCTTCTTTTCTGGCAGAGTTGCCAAGGGACACAAGATGCAGTACCCCATGGTGGAATATTGCACTCCAGTATGTTTAGCAGTTACTGTTTTTTACTGTGTGTATGATATTTCTTGGAACACAATAGCCAGCAATCATTACATTTTGCATTGCTGTGGTTATCATTATTGGAGGAATCGATTAAAGCATTTAAGCATGACTTGTTAATAATTTGTTGGTGTGTGCATTTTGTCATTAGACAACCTCTGGTGAAGATGTAAGGGATTTTGCCAAGGTACTGAAGAACAAATTCAGGACAAAACGCTATTTTGCCAAACACCCTCGCATGGGTTATCTTCCTGTACAAACCATTCTTGAGGGTGATAACATGGAGACGTGAGTCTTTGGTTTGAATTTATGTGTGATATTAAAAGCTATGCATTGTAAAAGTTCTTAAGAAACAGAAAGCAAGCACAACTTTGTTTACAAGTTCATTCTTAAATTTTTTTACCTTTGAACCACATAGTGCTTATCGTGATATGAACAATATTAGTTTTTAATGTTAAACCTGTTGGGGTCCTAATGTGTCATGCTGGACCGTTGTTATATATAAGGCTTATATTTTATGATAAGACTTATAACTCCTATGATGCATATGCATGAAACACTTGGTTCTTATCATTTACTGGCTCAAATCTTTCTCTCAGAGAGATAACTACTTTAAATTTAAATTCCTTTTCTAATACATTTGATTTACTTAGTTGTGTTGGTCTCATGGCTATTTCTGCCACAGTAGTATGATTGCAGGAAGTTTTGCATTGTCTGATTGTAACCAGACTTAATACGCTTTACTTAATCTTTTAAGAAACGAACCACCTTTCGAAACGTGCAATTTATTATTTGGCCCAGTATGAAGCATTTAGTGATACATTCATTTTTTGGATATAAACTGACTATATATTCTCTCCTAATCAGTCGCAGTTGAACTGTTCAAAAATAAACAATAGTTAAGTATTTTTAAACTGGGTATATGACATTGTGTTAGGGATTGCTCTGAATTATCACCTCATTTATTAATTCATTTGTTTTGTCTCGCAGTCCTGTTACACTGATTAACTTCTGGCCTGTTGACCATCCGTGAGTACCCATATAAAATCTGAGATATTTATATGCAGATATTCACATTGTTCAGTGAGAAATGGTTGACCAAATCTAAACAAATTCCCCGTAAACCATACTCTGTATGAAGTGTTTATTGGCTCCTATAAAAGGTTGCAGTATAATTGTTTGCCACTGATTATGAAATTTGTGAGATAATACATTTTAGTGTGTATATGAAGTAATGGAAGTTGAAGATCATTTTTTAAAGGATATGTTGACAGATATTGTCAATTCTGAAGCAATGATTAGAAAATTCTATTTTAATTCTATTTTAAAATGAAAATACAAAAACATGAAACTTTTTCCTTTCATCTGGAGGACACAACATCCGTTATTTCTATGAATAAAATCAGAATGACTCATCAGACTACAATACACATTTCCACTGTGCATCAGTCTATTTCAGATGACCTAAGCCCAGAGAATTTGCTTTTGTTGACATCTGACCTCTGCTGTACATAGTGCAATTGGTTCAGCAACAAACTGTTTGTTTTCAATGGTTTGTCTGTATTCAGAGCTCATGGTGTGAATCCAGCACATCAGTATGCTGTTTGTTAATGCAGAACTAGATGAAAGTCAAAGGCAGTTATGTTTTTTAGTTTTGCAATGTAGACAGAGGTTTGACCTTGTTCCGTTGTATATCCTTTGATGTTATACAAAATAGAAGGTGAAATACCAATAATCCTTGGAATTGTTATTGAGGATTGTTGTTAGGATCTGTGTGGTGCATCGTTTTTTGTGAAAAATATTTTTAGAAACACTTACAATAAGCAACCGGTTATGTTGTAGCCCAGTGGTGCACTCAGTTACATTTTAATGGTCTCACCTGATTTTCCTTTTTGCTATTTATAGTCCAGCATCTTCACCACAGCTGTCCCATGATGACACCCACTCACGCATTGAGCATTATGCAAGCAGGTAACATGGCAGGCTTTAAAAAGAGGATTGTGTGAAATGGCATGAAATTACTTGGTTAAATTATTTTATAATGTTTTGTGGTTTTTAAATTTGAAATACATCCTACTTTATGGGGCAGGGGGCAAGTGTATGTGCAGGGCAGGACCAATTTGCATTGTTTTAGTCTGGGGTGAATAGAATGTACTCAAATGTGTTTACTACTTGATGTACTGTGTGAATTGAATGGAAGTCTGCATCTTTAAATGAATATTTAGCCATGTGTAACTTATGCATATTGTTTTTGGAAGAGTGAATACTTTTGTGTTTTACACAGGCTAGCTGAAATGGAAAACCGGAATGGCTCATATGCACATGAAAATATTTCGCCTAATGAGAGCATGTGAGCATTTACTTTTTTGTTATGCGTATATCAGGAGCCTTTTAGGAAATATGTATGGAAAAACAGGAGATTATTAAATGAAACCTATGTATATAAAACTACCTTAGAACATTTCATTAAACATGTGTTATGAATCTAGGTAAAAAATAATGGCAAATAAATGACAAATAAAAAATAATGACAAATAAATTAATATTTTAGTCCATGCATGCATGAAGGAAAATATTAGTACTGACCTACTAATCATATCCATTAGATTAATAGCTTGCTTAATAATCAGACAGTTATTATACTGTACTGAAAAGGAAAAACACACAAACTGTGATTGAATTTTATCAACTTCTGTTAGTAATAAAAACTTTAGCCAGCTAAATACCTAGCCAGCTGAGCTGTTAATGACAAAGGCTTTATTACAATGTTAATCCAAATAATTTTATTTTTGCACTCAAAATATCAGCCATTGTCCCCAGCAGTTTAATTTATTACAATTTGAAGTTCTATGAGTACCTGGGTTTTTACATGTTTATTTCCTCTGGTAGATGAAAAATTTAAAATGTAGCAGTGGCACCTGTGTAACCTCAAAGACTTCAAATAGTTTGTTGGAAGCTGTATAATTTAAAGAAATGTTTGTGTCTAGAATACTTATCTTTTAAACATACAGTCATGTGCGAACGTTTTAATACCTGCGATGTACATGTTTTGGAGTGAAAATATCTCGGCATACTTTCCCACCCCCAAAAGAATATGAAAATAAAAATACCCACCAGAGAAGTCCTTACCTGGATCAATAATCTGAAAATAAACATGAGAGGATTGCAGTAAAGAGTACTTGTGCAGAAGCAGATTAAAGTGTAGATCCAACTTATAAAATGCTTCTGTACAGATTGACTGAGCCTACAGTGGTATGAAAAAGTTTGGGCACCCCTGATCATTTTCATGATTTTCCCTGATAAATCATTGGTTGTTCGGATCAGCAATATCATATAGCAGATAAACACGATATTTGAGAAGTGAAATAAAGTTTATAGTATTTACAGTAAGTGTGCAATAATTATTTAAACAAAATTAGGAAGATGCAGAAAAAGAACATCAATATTTAGTAGGTGCTCCTTTTGCAGAAATAACTGACTCCTAAGCACTTCCTATAAGTTCTAATGACAGTCTGGCTTCTGGTTAAAAGTATTTTCTTCACAAAACATCTCTAGTTCAGTCAGGTTTGATCAGTCAGGTCACACCACAGATTTTCTATAATATTCAGGTCTGGGGACTGAGATGGCCAACGTTGTACTTATTCCTCTGCATGAATGCCTTAGTAGATTTTGAGCAGTGTCCAGCCCTGGCCCAACTTCAACTTTGTCACTGATTCTTAAACATTGTTCTCAAGAATCTGCTGATATTGACTGGAATCCATGTGACCCTCAACTTTAACAAGATTCCCAGTACCAGTACAGGCCACACAGCCCCACAGCATGATGGAACCGCAACCAAATTTTACTGTGGGTAGCAAGTGTTTGTCTTGGAATGCTGTGTTCTTTTTTCGCCATGCAAACCGCCTCTTGTTATGTCCAAATAACTCAATTTTGGTTTCATCAGTCCACAGAACCTTATTCCAAAATGAAGCTGGCTTGTCTAAATGTGCTTTAGCATACCTCAAGCGACTCTGTTTGTGGTGTGTGTGCAGAAAAGGCTTTTTTCTGCATTACTCTCCCATACAGCCTCTCCTTGTGCAGAGTGTGCTGAATAGTTAAACAATGCACAGTGACACATTTTCTCAGGGCAACAGGCCCACACATTAAAACGTGCTTACTTGGGTCCATGGCCCCCACATGTATTATGCTTGCTTTGGGCCATGGGCCCCATATGCATCATGCTTGTCTGGGGCCATGGTACACCACATGCACTATGCTCGCTTGAGGCCACGGGCCTCCACATGCACTATGTGCTCTTGGGGCCATGGGCCTACACATACACCATGCTCACTTGAGGCCACGGGCCTGCACATGCACTATGCTCGCTTGGGCCACAGGCATATGCTGTCTGGATGCTTGGGGCCATGGGCCCACACATACACCATGCTCGCCTTATCAACCAAGGCAACCAGTGAAGCACAGTACATGGAATTCCCCCCAAAACTAATCAAAAGAGCCACATTAGAAAAGAAACCAAAGACACAGCCGCAATGAAGAAGAAATGAGAAGGCAAGCCGGCCAAGCACACGGAACATCAAAATGCCAGCACATAAAAATGCAGCTGGAGGGATAGACAAGTAGTGTAATTTTCGTCAAGAGTAATAACCAAGTGAACAACGAGATCTCATCATCTACAGTACACAATAAAAAATAACATTATTAAAAGATTTAGAGAATCCAGAGAAATCTGTGTGCAAGAGAAATGTCAAAAGCCAATATTTGTATGGTTATAATCTTTGAGTTTGGGTTTACAAGCATTTCTAATGACTAAAAAGTAAAAGTAAAAACTTGCTACTCCAAAACTACCTTGCTAAGATGGATTGGAAGTGTCAGTTTGTTGTGCCTGACTTAGGATCGGATTTAGAACAGACTGGGCAAGCTGATCAGTAAGAACACACTGGGCTCATCAGGAAGAGGCTTAAAGACACTGAATCGCAAAGTTCATTTTTCTTTAAAGTATATATACCTGTTTTTCAAACTTTTGCATATGACTGTATGCAAGTGATTTTAGACAGTAATTTGTAACAGTAATCAGTTGACTGGGTAGTACTGAGTTGCATTGCAGATCATGTTTAAAAGATGCATTGGGGTATAAAATATTGGGTCTTGTTCATTGCAGGGATGATGAGCATCTACTGATTCAACACTACTGCCAGAGTCTCAATCAGGGCTCACCCTTGAGCCAGCCACAGAGCCCTGCACAGATTCTCATATCAATGGAGGGTGATGAGAAAGGAGAACTTGAGAGAGTTCTTAGTGATTTGGAACAGGAGAATAGGTTTGAATAATCTAAATTATTGCTTAGGCTTTTTTGAAAAATAAAACTTCTTATATAATCAAAGTGAAGACATTATGTGCTGTGCTTAATTTTGTCATTCTTTTTGCATTGTTTTATCTTATTCTGTAATTCTATTTGTTTTAGGAAGCTGCAGGCAGAGTATGACCGACTGAAAAAGGCTCATGACCATAAAGGACTGTCACCACTCCCATCACCTCCACAGATACTGCCAGTTTCACCCCAGAGTCCCCGTGATGCTGAGCTCATTGCTGAAGCAAAATTGTTGAGGCAACACAAGGGTCGTTTAGAAGCAAGAATGCAGATTCTAGAAGATCATAACAAACAACTGGAATCTCAGCTTAAACGACTTAGACAACTACTGGAGCAGGTGGGTAGGGCATGTCTTTGTTTGTTTTTAAGTAAGCCTGTAGAACATTAAGTATGAATGTCTACTTGTCGGTTGAGCTCCCCATTTAAGGTAACTTGGGAGGGACATTAGGAATAACGTTCCAATAACTTTTCCAGAATTTTTTTGTGAAAATGTCAATGTCCTTGATTATCTATTTTCAAATATTTCAAAGTATTTAACCTCATGCACCTACTAGTAAGAAACAGCACCAGAACACAAGCTAACATAAACAATCATACACATTCTTTTTTCTTTTATGTAATATTTAAGTGTGCGGTCAGTCATAAAACTATATATTTGAGTGTTTTTGCTTTGTATGCCTAATGTCTGTAAAACAAATAAAAAATGTAGTAACTCCACCAAACATTCACATTTAGTACTTGCAAGGCAAAAAAGTTTTGACAAAAAAAAATATTGTTTCAGTCTTCCACTTATTTTGTGCTTCAGATTTAAGCAGAACACAAAATCTGTCTAAATCTGTGTATCCACAAAACATGATATAAAAAAAATTATATAACCTCGGGACATGAATGCCCAAATGCACTTGTGCCTAAATAGGGATCTTGTAGAGTAATGCCAGCCTTTAATAAAAAAAAAATTGTCCTAAACAATATATAATTGTAAATATCAATGAAATAATATGCTCATATCAGTTACATGAAATAATTAGTACAGTTGGAGACTTGATAATGAGCTGCCAGTTAAAGTTGACCTTATAATTTCATAAGGTTTACTTTATTATTTTATTACTTTTGCTAAAACTGCATATAGATATCACATTGATTGAGTGTACATGTAATACTAATAAACTTAAAAGTAATAATGATGATAACAAGCATTTTGTATTGCGCGTACTATATATTGACATTTTTAATACAGTGACCAGTACAGTATCTCTAAAAAGTGAAGCAACCGCAGGTCTAATCCCCCTGCTGTATAATGTGTATACATATAAACGTATAATGCCATTAAAACAGTATTAAACACTATTTAAAAATGTGTTTTTAACATATGATTCTGCTATATTATAAGAAGGCATAGTTATGCTCGGAAATTAACATGGATCGACAGCCTTGACCTAAAGAGACCAACTGCAGCACCTGCATCATGTATTTTAACTACATTACATAATTTTAGTCTCTGCTTGCTACAAGCTGTTAGCTTGCTTATCTTTCTCCTTGTGTAATGCTAGCTAGCAATAGATAAATTACATTTATATGTAATGTATGTTATTTCTTTAAAAACCTCAAAGGTCTCACAGGTATTGTGCATTACCTGGCATTAATTCCAAATTTGGCAACAAACACAGCAAAAACAAAAACCAGGAACACCCTGCTCAATTTGGTTAATAATACACAGATAAAATGGTATGCAAATGATTTACAAATTGTCGATTTGAATGTAAGTGGTGTAGACCTGAAAATCAATGATTAGAAAGAGCCAGTTAAGGAATAATTTATAGGAGCCATGTGTAACATTCCTTCATTAACTAAAATTGTTAACGAATGTAAAGAATTTACATTCGTTTTCAAAGTATGTCCAAGATGTCTGAATATCATGTTGCATATTTATCTACAAAGTTAGCATACCAAATAGCTAGCCTTGGCCCCTTCTGTCTTGTAGTACCACTTTGTACCTCAGGAGAAATTGAGTTACTCTAGCGATAAGCCTGTTATCAGTCCCAACATAGATGTAGAAATAGAGCTGTTCTGATGGATCTCGTTAATTATGTTGAATGTCCTGCCTCCGGATAGATAATTTAAAAACAAGTACAATTACAGTAAATACAATAATGACTGTTGGTCTTGGTAAGCACCATTATCACAACAACTATTTGTTCTGCATGCACAGGTTAACCAATGCTTCATAGATGTTGACTAATTCAAAGCACATACAAAGGGCATACATTGAGGCCCCAGTAAGGGTTTAGTACGACAGGGCAGTAATGGCAGCCATCCTGCTTAGAGTCTGCTACTTTGAGCATTCTTATAATTTGAAATCTTTTAATTGCAGCTCCAAACAATAGTTCTGAACGGAAGTTTAATTTTTGGTTTATATTGCTACTTGACAGACTTGGTGGCAAAAAAAAATCATATATTTTTTTGTTTTTCTAACGCATGTGTCACATTTATTGGCACCCCAAGAAATTCATATGAACAAACAATAACTTTTTTCCCCCAATTTAAGTATGCCTGAATCTTTAGGAACTCCTAAGTGGTTATCCATCTCCACATTGTTTCACTATAAATATAAGAGGATATGCAGGCCGGATTTGGGGAAGCTCAAGACATGGGCATATAATCACCAGAAGTGATAAATATCACAGGGATGCTATTATTTTGTGTATTGTAGACATGCACACATAGGCTATATCATTTTTTTCCATGCATGATTAGTCATTCATAGCCGTTCCTCAATATTCAGTTTCTGACCACAGGAGACATTGTTGTCTAGATATTTTATGTTGAAAGGACCATTTTCAGCTTAGCTATAATAAGGTTTTTAAGCCACTTGTATCTTGTGCACCAGATAATTCTGTTGAAAGTGATTTTAATATACGTTTGGAATTGATTCTTAATCAGCTATGAGAGCTTGAGGCTGCCAGTGTTAGCATATTTGTTTTGGGCTCTGCTTTGGGCAGAGGTTGTCAGGACTGTCTGTGCAACTGTGGTCTTAAAGGAACACTGGCACTTGGCAGTTTTTCCTTTCTTTAACACATACAAATATTCAGTGGTCGTTAACAAGCTGCTTAAATGTGTGGCAGGGCTTCTTTACTCTTACAGGCACCAGTGCAGTGTTAATGATATTGTGACAGTGGGCAGAATGCCTGGTTGACAGTAAATGTACAATGTCAGTTAGAGTTGCAAATACATATTTACAGAGCGGGATTAATGTGCTGGCAAATAAGTGATTGTTACTCAATTTTTTTATTGTCAGAGCCATACTATTAAGATGAAAATGAAATGTTAAGAGCACTTAGCTTTTCCATTTGATTTTTTTAGTACATTATACTGCACATTTTGCAGTTGAACCGTGCCTTAATTAATGCACACATGGGGATTGCAATTGCAAACACACAGTTAGCAACTTCAGATGATCATTGGAATTGTGCAAGCAGGCGTAATGTGGACCTTTTCAGCTTTTTTCACCTTAAGGAAGCTATAAGGTCATGATAAGCTAAACTAATTTTAAAAGTGTGCTAAATTTCACAGTGCTATGTATTTAATCTTTTACTTTTTTTTACTTTTACTAATATTAATAATTAAATAATCAATGATTTACTGACACCAACTCTATCACTGTGATTCATTTATGGCATATAATATAGTGTTTTTATTGTTTTTATTTTTCTCTAAATATCTTTGCTTACACTGTCAGTTGCACTAAACATTGCGCCCACTCCCTTGCCTAATTTGTTTGGTTCCTTTTTACCTATGTCCTAGCCACAGACTGAGTCCAAGCTGAATGGCACTGCCCTGTCCTCTCCCTCCACTGCCTCCCCAAGATCTGACACCAGCCTGGCCTCATTGCGTGTGGCCGCAAGCCAAACCACAGAGACAATGGGTAAATTTCCCTACCAGTTTAACTTTGTTTGGATTAGCAATTAAATATGATCTAAGGTAACTGATATCATGACATAATTTAAAATACATCAGGCAATTAGGGATTTTAAATCTTGGATCTAAATAAATGTTACTTTTAATAAACAAGTTATACATGCAATGAGCTGAATGGGTTATATACACCAGCCCAAACCTTGTTCCTTGTTATACCATATTAGACAAATTTACCCTGTGTGCACATCACCAGAGGCAAAAGTGACAAGGCAGTCGGAAGTCACTGATTTTGAAAGAGGGCCAGCAATACTGACTGCACGTGTTGCAAAACATGCAGATATGAGTGATGCAAAGACATTCAGCTTTGCTCAACTTTAAGCAAATAAATAGTGACCCTTGGTGGAGGCCGGAAAAATATTCTTACATCCCATGGACCTTAGTTCCTGCAAAAGAATTGACTTGTTGCCTTAAAGAAAGCCAGGCGCAGTGGTGTATGGTTTATCATACTTTGTGCAATCTGTTTGTATACAATGGGATCTAAGTAAAAAAAAAAAAACAAGGTATGGGTAAAGAAGGTATTTTTTGGTTTTGTAATGATGACCATAATAACATAATTTTAGGATAGCATATAGTTATAGCATAGCCTCATTGTGTACTTGGCCTATGTTTAAGAATCTTTTGTATAATCTGCTTTTCTGAAACAGAAACTAGTGATCAAGCGGTAATGTGAGCAAAACGGTTTAGCCTGTTAAGCCTATTATGAACATTTTAGCTTAAGTGTAGTCTGAAAAAGAATAAACGTTTGCATGGTCCCCAATCAGTCTTCCTGTCTGCCTGCTTTTGCTTTAAAACACCCATGAGTAATCAGTAGAAGGCAATCTGTCCAACGCTAAGCAAATTCATCACCAGCAATGTGCTCACAGGGTTACACTAAAGTAACAGTACAGTACATGATTTCTTGGACAGTAACGGAAACTGTAAACATTTTCTAAGACTGTAAAGCATGTAAAAATAGTTTGTGTAAAGTGTGTCCCCAGTAAAAGAACAACAAATATTTAGGCCCTTTCTTATTTGTATTTTGACAATTAATGAATAATACTAATTAGAACATATTAAACTAATTATTTAAATGTATCATGGCTTTTGACATTTTGTATCTTTTTAATACTGGTCTTAAAGCCCAGGCTGGTCTCAAAGCAAGAGCACAAGTTTCATTAATTAAATAAGGATTTTTTTATTATTAATTTAAACTGCTCAGCTTCATGCATACATAAGGGCTATATTTAATTTGCTAACAAAAAAATACCATTACCTAACCTTTTATTTTATTTACACAGTTGGCTGACAAAGGACACATATAAGTGAAGAAATATATCAGCTCCCAACTGTTGTACAGCAAAAACAGCTCAGAAATAGACGTCCTACCTTGCGCTGTGGCATGTATAAAAATGAATAGCAGGCCCTGATCTTTAGGGCAGTTTCCCACTACAGGTTGTGAGAATTCGGTCCTATGTATGGTTTTGTGCTGGTTTCCTTCACAATTGTCCTGGCCTTGGTTCAGCACCGATTGTAGTAGATAGTCAGCAGGTCAGAAAGCTCGGTTCAAATGATGCACGCCGATGAATGTACCACAGTTAAATACTGTGGTGACTAAATACTACGATGGTGATCAGGATTATCTTATGTGCAAACCATTCAGTATGTGTGTGATGACAGTCCTATGTGGATTCTGGTTCAGGTGTGTGATGGCTTGGGGAAAGAAGCTGTTCTCCAGCCTGGCAGTGGAGGCCAGAGTGCTGTGGAACCTTCTGCCAGAGGACAGAAGAGAGTGTGTGTGGGGTGCAATTTCATAATAGGCAGTGATCTAGCTGCTCAGAATGCTCTCTATTGTCCCTCTGTAGAACAGAGTAAGCTTGGGAGGAGGGATGTGTGCTTTCCTCAACCTCAGCAGAAACGCTGATGTGTTTTCTTGCCTGTAGAGTTGGTGTTGAGGGGTCATGAAAGGTTCTCTGCAATGTGAACACTGCAGAGCTCCAAATAATCTCCACTGTAGAGCCATTGGTGGTCAGTGGAGTGTGCTTCTAGGAAGGCAACAACCAGTTTTTTTTCCTGTCCACTTTTACAGACAGATTGTTGGTTTTGCACCAGTCCATAAGGCATTGTACCTCCTATCTGTATGCTACCTCATCGCCACCCGGATTAAACCCAACATGGCTGTGTCATAGCAAATTTAATGTGGTAAGAGCTGTGTGTCGTGGGTCAGCAGGGTGAACAGCTGGGGGCTGAGTGCACAAACTTGGTGTGACCTTGTGGTCAGTGTGCTGGAGATGTTGCTGCCGATACTGACTTCAGTATCGAAATCCAAGATCCAGTTGCAGAAGGAGAGGTATTTAGGCTGAGCAGTCTCAGATTCCCAGTCAGCTGCTAGGGAATGATAAATTCTGAACTAAATTCTATGAACAGCTTTCTGACATTAATGTCTTTGTACTAAAGAAGGTATGTGTTCACTTTATTGAATATTTTTTGTTATTCTGGTCCATTAACCTAAAAGCTAATAAAGCCTATATAGAATTTCAGCCTTATTTTGTTAACCCGTGTGCAGTTTTGCTCAGGATAATGTGTTGTCAATATTATTTTTAAATATTAAATAAGTTATTTTTAAACATTAAATCAATTATTTTAAAGCATTAAATCAGCAATTGTTTAAGTGAATATTCCCTTTAGCTTACTGTTGATCGCTGAAGCCATAATTAAGGAGCAACGTCAGCTGGAGAATAAAATGGTTGCAAATAAGGAACCAAAAGAATCGGAAGCTGTGAATAAAGAGCAGAACTAACACATGTTAAAAAACGTTTACACACAGTGTTATGTGAGTTGCATGCTATGTTAAAGTAATGCCATGTGTGTCACATTTCTTCTGTTGTAATTATTGCATTTCAATTTGGCACGAATTTCTCTCCACACCTTTGTGCAAACATGCATGCAGAAAAGTTACATATGGCAGCTGATTTTAAGGCTAAGCACCACTTATGGACACCCCTGGTAATTTCACTTTGTTTTAGATACTGAAACTATATAAACATGACTTAAAATTAAATTAACATGCTTAATTTGCTTCAAAATAGACAATTTTAATGAAATTAATGGGAAAAACCCAAGCAAACTCCTTAGAAATTCTTTAACACTACCATGTGACATCACTAGTGGAAAACACTGAAAAGCTCTGCAGTAAAACAGCGTTATGACTGACTTGGACTGCTGATTCTTCAGATTCCATTGATATTTCTGAATTTGAATTTTAAACAGCCTGTAATGTAGCAAAATAGACCACCATATCACTTAGTCCTGAGACTTTTAGTCAAACCACACGCACACAAAAACAGTTCATCCTGAGTGTAAACAGTATCTAGCTAAATAACGAGCTTTGTTTATGACAACAGCCTAGCAACCAGCTAAACTCAAATATAGAGTTACAGTTATTGCTGTAAAATATGATCAAAGTCAAACTTGTTCTCATACTACACTATAAATCTCCATAATTCAATTTTGTTAGCTTAGCATAACCTGTGCCACTGACACTGAGCAAATGAAGCTAATGTTAGCTAACATCAGCTAAAGCAGGTGAAGTAATTAAGCTCACCCAGTTAGCCTTTAAGGTGTCTGATTTTCTATTTTCTTTGTATGAAAATAGATGACAACGTGCCCAGAATCTGCCCTGGGTGTAAACGCAAGTATTCCGGGCGAGTGTAAAATTTCTCTTGGATCAAAATGAAAAGAGGAAAAGATCTTTGTGACTGTAAAAGAAGGTTATTATTGGGCTACAAACTGTAGGAGCTTTTAGTCTCAAAAGCCTGCTGAACTGGCTAGTGTTTCTCAATAGAATGACAGGATGTTAATTGCTTAATTGTATTACTATAAAAGTCCTCAAAGGTCCTTTAGTTGGTTGTGCATCTATCTGTTTAATTTTTAATAACTGCTTGTAATAAATGTCATGGGAGAATGATGACAACTTTTTTTAGATTCTGCTCAAACATAATTTCTGCCACCTCTGGTAAAATTTAAAACAAGTTATGGAAAAAAATAAAACATTATAATATTAGCTTGATCTTATATTAAACATTATAGAAAAAAAACATTAAACATGTCTCAGTTTTCGCGTCTCTGCATTTAGGGCTATGCATACTTGTTTGTTTGCCTAGATTACAGCACTTAAGGGGGACCACTGGGGTCTGAGACAATAACTTTATACAGATCCTTTCGAGATCCTAGAGACCTGGCTTGAAGACGTTTCTCCTCAGTTCCTTTCTCAGATTTTGTGCCAGCCTTATCTCCGGCAGATAGAGAGAACCATCTTTGTATTTGAAGATGTTTGTGTTCCAAAGAATCCTAACAGTTTCCAGACACCCTAGAAGAAACAGTTATACAGAATTACTGATCGACCACCATATTAGAGTATTACTGATCACAATGTATCGAGATGGGGCTGCAAATGGTGAGAAGCTTATATGTTTTGTGTTTGTTTGTTAATGCAGTCTATTGTATGTCAAACTTAGTCAGTTAAAGCAGTGAACAGTTATTGACCTTCAGATACAATATTACATAGTTTAGGGCACTTTGTTACATAGTGTTAAAAAGCTAATTAAAATATTATTTATGCAGTAAGTAGTGATTTTACATAGGTCTGTGTTAATTTAACCCTTTCCAAGCTGTTCCTTTTGGCAGAGCAATATTATTTGCCGATATTGTCTTAATGAATTGCTGAGTAGTCAAAGTAAGTATTAAGCTAGTTATGAGCCCGACGATCGCTGAGTCATCAGAGAATTTTTGGAGGTGACAGTTCTGTGAGCTGTACATTAAGTGAGCAGTGTACAGGGTGAAGAGGAACGGTGCTAGGACCGTTCCCTGAGTCGCCCTTGTGCTGCTGACCACCTTGTCAGACACAGTCATGTGCCCTCACATACTGTGAGGTAGTCCAGAATAGAGTTAGACAGCTGACTGTCCACTCCAATATGTTTCAGCTTGTCCTTCAGGAGCCCTGGCTGTATGAGCTGTAAAAGCACTGGAGAAATCAAAGAAGGTGATTCTCACAGTGCACCCAGGCTTCTCAAGGTGAGAAAGAACTCTGTGTAGAAGATAGATGACAGCATCATCCACCCCAACACCAGGCTGGTAGGCAAAGACCCTGAAGAGGGTCTATGTATGGACTTACCAGAGGACGGAGGTGGTTAAGGACCAGCCTCTCCAGTGACTTTATCAGATGAGAAGTCAGTGCCACCGGACTGTAGCTGTTGAGGTCCTTTGGGTGTTATGTTTTTGGCAAAGGTACCACACAAGATGTTTTCCACAGCTGATGTGCTCTTCCCAGCTTCAGGCTCATGTTGAACATGTGTTCAACTACCTCGCACAGCTGATCTGCGCAGGATCTGAGGAGCCTGGCTCTGATATCATGTGAACCTGCAGCTTTCTTCGTCTTGATTTTTTTTCAGCTCATTCCTCACCTGGGCCATTATAAAGGACAGATTGGAACAGGGAGAATGGGTGCTGGAATGTGTGAATGGGTGGTTGGGGCTGCCAGCAGATGAGCCAGTGGGAGGGTGGCTGTGAGCTAAAAGTTGTTAAGAAGGGAGTAAGTGTGAGAGAGGGGAAAGGGCAGCATGCTTGTAGTGTCAGCAGGGGTGTCTGTGTAGGGAGAGGGGCAGTTGATTGATCAAATCTATACCACATCTGGTGGTCAGGCTTCTTGTGGCCAGAGATGGTTTTAAGGCCTTTCCAAACTCCACTGACATTGTTTTGCTGTAACTGTTCCTCCAGCTTCCTCCTGTAGCTTTCCCCTCCTTGATCTTCCTTCTTAATTCCCTCTGCACAGCCTTCAGCTCATCCTTGTCACCCGGGAGAAGGTGGACAGAGAGGAGGATGGAGAAGCATGATTAAAGTCTCCAGAGATAAAAAAAAAAACAAAAAAAAACAGGGCCTGTGGGTGCAGCGTCTCCAGCCTACACACAGCTGAGTGCAGGACATCACAAGCAGAGTCAGCATTAGCAGAGGGGGGAAAGTACGTAGCTATCGCGATAACATGCGAGAATTCCCTCGGGAGATAGAAAGGTCTCATGCTAACGGCTAACAGTTCAATGTCCTTAAAGCAGATTTGTTCCTTAACAGTGATGTGCCCAGAGTTTCACCATCTATCATTCACAAACACTGCCAGTCCACCTCCCTTCCTTTTGCCACTCTCCGCCATCCTGTCCGCCCAAATAAGGTGAAATCCGTCCATAGATACAAGTGTGTCCAGAGTTAGCGTGGTTAGCTATGTCTCTTTTTCAGCTTGCGCAATATATCGTGGCTCTCACGCGGCAGCGCAGCGGTGTTGCTAATCGCTAACAGCTGATCCCTGGTGTAAATAATAGGTGTGTGGCTCCGCACGGGAACTCCAGACATGGTCGTAAACAGAGAAAAAGTAGTGCAAACATGCTTGTGCAATGCAAAGTTATTGGTGACCACTGAAGTTTAGCTGTGGAGAGGTACAGTATGGGCAATAATATCAATTAGATTTTGTTCATAGATGTTTCTAGGGGTGCCTAATTTTATTTGTACTGAATCACACTTAAAAGTTTATCTCATGTTAACCATGTAAGCTGTAAATCAGAGCATACTTTTTTCAGATTTGCATAGGGTATGTGGGTCTCAATTGAAACTATCAAAACTATATATATATATAAAACCGTCTAAATGGATAGATATAAATACAGCTGCATCATCCAAAGCATACATAATTTACAGAATTTACAAGTTATTGGTATGATCATAAGTAACTGGGGTATGTTGTGTATGTCAGGTGATGATGAGCTGCTCAGTTCCTCCCAGGATGCAAGCACTGGACTAGAGGAAGTGATTGAGCATCTAAATCATTCTTTTCCCCATAGCCAAGGTAAGACGTTTTGTAAGCAAAGACAAGACAGAAAGTTATGAAAAAATACATTTACTTTTCATTTCATTTAAAATGTTTTGAATTGAATTTCTTTAGATTATTGGGTACATATATAGAATGATTTAGATTAATGTTTGAAACCAGTTTGTACATACTAAACACTTAAGTTACACTGCTATGTGATCCACATTCACACTAGCATGCCGCTATCTTGTCAGTCGTACCTGAGAATAAGGCAAATAATGCCTGCTCTGTAATAAAAAACATTTCATATGTAATGTGTTCATTGGCTTGCAAGTAAAAACATATTTAATGACATCAAAACATTTGAAGAAATTCTATTACCATCTGTCTTAAGTGAATAAAATGCCACCGTGGGAAACAGTCTACATCACTGCAGAAATCTTTGTTTCTGCCATTTTTCTATGTTTTCATATTTGGAGTCATACAAGTTGACCATATGTGCCGGCTTGTTGTGGGCCGCAGAGAATGTACGTAAAAGCATCCAAGTACTTGACAACTCCTTTTACATACAATATGAAGGAATACACATTTGCCCAAAACACAACCTGGAGTTATTTCTTCAGTTTGTTTTGTAGCAGGTAAAAGGCATCAGCATTTTATGAATACAGAGTGCAAATCCTGTAAAAAACACTGAGTAACACAATTAATAGTTATATTACCCGCACTCATCAAATAAAACTATTTCTATAAAATAGAACATAATCCAAGCCTCAAAATTTACAAAAATATTTACTGACCAGAAGGAAATACAGTAGCCATCCATTATTCAAAGTAGCTTTAAATTTCCATGCTTCAATTAAACCCACTGCATGAAAGGTAAAAGTTTGCACATTAAACCATAAAATATAATGCACAGAGGGCATGTTTATAAAATATTTTACCATGCCGTGAAGTCCATGAAATAAAAGTGTATATGTGTTTATTCATAACAATATTAAATCTTTTTTTTCCAATGGAGAACATGCAAAAAAAACAATTTCTAATGATAAAATGTTAAAAACCTTTTTACTACATTTAACAAATATTATATATATATATTTATGGGACAAAAGTATTTCAATTGGCTAACAGTTTTTCTTCACAATAATGACTGTACATGTAACTATATAATATAATGCAGGCATGTACACTCTTTTATTTAACTTTAGCATAGCAAAGACCAATGTGTTTTTTTTTAAATAGGACTTTGTATTCTGTTAACAATCTGACTTGTCACCAGTCAATTTGCATAAAGTTTGCCCAGAATGAAGGAGTGGTGGGACGATGCTTTTGAAAGTGTCGTCAAGATATCAAAAATTGTGATTTAATTAGCATGGTATCATATGGCTAGATCAATTAAATTATTTGTACAGTAACTCTTCTTCCATCTCTGTGCTTGTACTAGTTGTTTGGTCTTTTTTTGACATTTGACTGCATTTGCAGCTCACGCTCCTGATTATGGGATGTGCAGGTCAACAAACTATACATCTAACCTGCCATCAGATAAATGTAGGCATCTCAGCAGGCAGTATTTTATTTGTACATTTGATTTCACAGTTTGATTTATCAAACTACATGTACTACATGTCGTTTTAAATCTCAGTGAGTACTTAAAATTATTGTTTTGATCATAAATAAAATTGTTTTGTAAATTCATACTTTGTATGCATAAGCTATGGTGTTCAGTAAATCAAAGCCACTTTTTTAAAGCACTGCCTAGCTATACATTGCAGCTACAATGATATCATTCATCCTGTTGTCTTCCAAGGTCCCACAAAGCCCAAATAACAAAATTTACAGAATACTAACGAGACTTCCTTTACAAGTGGATTTATTTTTATCAGCTCTATTTTCCTGCAGTGTTTGCAAAGCAGACGGTCCAATATGCAACTAAACATTTTATGTGTACTTTTGTTTTTTTTTTCTCTTTATCTAAGCAGGTGGACAGCTAAACCCATAAGAGGTTAGTATGTTATCACAAAGTGGTATTTTTTTAAATCAGCCAAGCACCACCGAGAAACATCTGGTTATTCTTTTAGAATCTACTGTACATAGGACGCATTTTCATCCTAGAAGCTTTTAAAAATTTCAGAATAACTAATGCTACAAAACCAACAAAACTTTTATTAGGGTTTTGATTAACTTTTATTGTAATATGATGTGTTACTGATACATAGACTATACATTGCAAGCATGCTTTTTCTACCTCAATCTCATAAAAAAAACATTTTTAATTCCATGCCTTGGAATCCAAGGCTAAAAATAACATAAAGTAATTAAAGTGGGTCCTGGTCAAATCAAATGTGATCTTTCTGTCAGTTTTGTTGTGAGCACAGTGCCTTTTGTTTCACTCTCAGCTGTTACATATACAGCTAAAAATAATTAACGGTACATTTATTAGTATTCATTTATAGAGGCATTTATTTCCATCTAATTGATAGATGACTGTTTGTTACAACACTGAAAGTGATCTCTTTTTGTTGTTCTTTTCATTTTCCATAGGGAATTCCATGGGAAATCTCTTCATAAGGTCGATAACATTGGATATGCCGTGGAGTCACTGGTAATGACAGCACAGCAGGGATTAGACTGAAAATGTCTTTTCAGTGCATGCTTTTGTAGTGAAAACAGCTGGACAGGATATGTTTACAATGTGAAATCAATAAAATCTATTTTTCTGAAGGATCATGGTTCCAAATGATAGAATTCAGTAGTTTCTTACGACTATAGAATTGTTTTATTACTGAAAAAGTGGTTTTTAATCTTCTATGCAGTTGTTAAAAAAGTAAGAAAAAAGAAGGCTTGAAAGAAGAAAAAAGTAGAAAACAAAGATATATAACACTGCGTGCCATTTATTTAAACAGAATTTTGGCACATTTTAAACTGATTTATCCTAATGGGTGATTATAAATATAAAAGGTGCTTTATAAACTCATTTTGTTTGTAACAAATAACAAATACACATTAAAACTCTGCTGTGTGTGTGCATTTGTGTGCATATGTCTGTCTGTGTTTATCTGTAGCTGTCTCTCTAAAACATTTCATGCAACTAATGATACAGTTCTGAAATTTGTTTCTTGAGCATTAATCTGTTACACAGTTCTGTTCAGATGTTCTAGTGAACATTTCTCTATAAATGAAGCATACTTTATAGTGTTGTTATTATATTAATCAAAAACAAGTTTTAGTAAGTCAGCTATTTTAGATTGATACAGTGTATTTTTTAACCACAGCAATGTAGTGTAAGTGCACTCTTCTTTTTCTGCACTATTTTTTATAAATTGTACTGTGACAATCTTGGAATATATTTTGACAAAATTGAAATATATGTTTAACAGAATTTCACAGACCATTTGGTCAGCCATGACTTCCTGTTGTACTTGGGTATGAGTGACACAGTCATACATTACTATAAGAAAACAAGAATATAGCAGTGATGTACCACAAAAGGATGTTGAGCTGTGCATATCAGGAACTGGCTACCGGCAAATTGTCTAACAGTTGATTTTTCCACTCCTTTCCACTATCAGGGCAATCATTTTACAAAAAATATAAAATAATATAATAATTTTATAAAAAACAACCTAAGCTGGCCCCATGCATAGTAAGGGGGATGGTGTAAATGGTAAAAGCATCTCCAAAGACCTAGCTGGACAATTGTAGGCGTCAGATGTTGGGGTCAGAATATTTTCCAAATTACAGTAAGACACCACCAGAAGAAGGCTGCCAGAAGAAAGCCCCTGCTGTCTGTAGCCAACAAGCTCAAGTTCAAGCTCTAGTCTGCCAGAGGATGCTTGAAACTCAGTAGGACAATGTTCTATGCTCAGTTGAGACCAAAATAGATCTTTTTGGCAACAAACATCAAAGTTCAATTTAGTGAAGACACGAGGATAGCCATGCAGAAATGTGCCTCTGTCAAGTATGGTGGTTGATCTGTGATGATGTTTGGCTGTTTTTCTTCTAAAAAGCCCTGTAAAGTTTATTTGATGACACGGTGTCCTGAACTGGACCTTGGTTGGATCCTCCAGTGTGATTGCCTTATGTTCTCCAGTCAAGTCAACCATTGTTATTGTCAACCAGGCTGCACAAATATTAAGTGATGGGGTGGCAACAATTGCGGCACACAGATTAGAAAAAACTTGAAATAACAAAGTAAGGAAAGATCAAAAAGGTAAGCAATATAGAATTTGTTACAGCCATGTTTACCAGGGTGCAAATATTAGTGGAGGGCACTGTATACTTGAAACAGAATATTTTCTTTTTAGTATTCTCTTCAGCTAGGCTCTCTGTTCAGCTCTGCTTTCACTGGTTTACAGATTAGCGCATGTCAATGCGTTCATGTGCACTTAGTAATCTAGTAGCTGCATAAACTCAGATCTTATCAGTCAATTTACTGTGCTCTCAACTCAACATGAGTCAGGCAATTGATGGGATTAAATATTAAAAGATAGTTGTACACAACCCAATATGTATAAAATAAAGCATACATAGCCTGAGACCTGCGGCCTGTGAATTTTGCGGTAAACTTGTGAACCCCCAAAGTAATTTGGCCAAGGCCTGAGGGAGCACCAGGCACAGGTTAGCTTGACCTTGCATAGTTTAACACAAGCTTTTTAACGAGCATCTCCATCTGATGGTACCGGATAAAGGCCTCCCTCTCCAGATAAAAAGTTGTGTGATGATTTCAAAGAAACTAATTAGTTTTGGACAGTGGTATTGAACTTAATGTGTGGAACATACAAAAAGGAATTACATCACCCCACCGAGATGTGCATAAATGTGTGAACAATTTCTGTATCTGTGTAAGTGCACTTATGTGCTAACTTGGGAGACATTCTCCACTGTGAACGAAGAATAAACCTGCTCTTTTACCCAATGAGTCTTCTGGAATCTTCTACAATCTTTCTCAAGTTATTTTATTTAGTTTCCTGAGTTTGTTTTATTAGAAACTTGTGTTGAGCATAACATCATTTACTGTGTGTTGAAGTGTGTCAAAGGGACGCCACAATAATCAAATTGTTTGCAACCAGTTAATAACCTCTTAGAAGATATTGTGACATAAATGTAATGAAAATTGAAAGTTTCATGCCACTCCTTTTTTAATAAGTCACTTTACCTGAAAATACGAACATACATCATCAGAAGATTCTTAATTTATTGAAGCAAGCGCTGGCTCCAGCACTGTTTCTGGTAGATATGAGTGTGTTGGTATACATGTGTTTTATTCAGCAGTTTTTATTGGATTTTATTATGTTATATCTAGGCCATACTCCAATCTAAGGAATCAGAATATGCTGTTTACAGGATTACTCAGATAATCAGATAACTGCAGAAAGCCGATTATGATCGAATAGTACAACATTGCTGTACATGGTAGGCATACATGTAAGAAAGTTAGTGACATATATAAACACATGGCCAAATAATAAATTTTCCACCATAAACTCTTATGACTATTAAGCTTCCAAAGTTTAGGTTTATCATTAACATTACCTAGCACTGGTGTGTGAAACAATAGTGATTTTTCTTTCTGTGTTTTTATCATAAAGGTGTGGTTACACTTCTAATCTGGATGACCTAATAAGTTATTAACATCATATTGGCTGAGCAATGAGTTAAATGCCATGACAACATGTTAAACAAAATTAAGCAAACAAAATATAGCACTTTTGTGAGATTTTTAAATGTAATATAAATTTTGGTTAAGAATGCTGCTTTAGACAGTAATTTTCATTTTGATACTTAACTCACTGAAAAGATGATTACTGCTCTTCAAAAAGCTTTGGGATGCTTTAGAACACTCAGAAATGCAATGAGAAACAGCATAATGATTAAATAATGTGTTGAATGCCATAAAAAGTACCATAAAGCAAGGAAGCTCAGCTTCCTTTAAATGTGAAAAATTAAATGGTAAAATATGTAGATAGATAGATAGATAGATAGATAGATAGATAGATAGATAGTAGATTTAATCACTGGGAGCTTTAGTCCTATGGCAGATTTTGCAAGTGAAGTCAAAAGACAAACTGCAAACCATTTCTTCGTATTTCCTTGGTGAAATTACTTAATCATTTCCATTGTTGATTGTGTAAATAAAACACACTCATGTTTCAGTTTAACATAATTTCAACATTTCTTTGTTTGAGTTTATTGTTAGTTAATTCAATTAATCATTCAATTTGTTGGCTAGGTCGGAGTAACTGACCAGCTAGCAAAGTGCACAAGATAGCAGACAATGCTAATATTCTTGACCTGTTTGTGGCAAAGCCATTTGATCTGTATGAGGAGAAAGTTAGAATTAAACAGATCAACACCTAAGATTAATTTGGTGCAAAAAGTAGGGAAAGGTAACAGGTCTTTTCAGCTCTTCTGGTATGACAAAGTTATCTGGCTAACAGGAAGTGCTGTGACAAAGAAAATGTACTGTTGGCCATAAAATTATCTTAGGTATCATGTCTTCAGGTTTTGGGGAACTTTGACCGGACATATAAAAGGCATGAAAATAGCAATGAACATGTGAGTGCATGTGCAAGGTTAAGTTGCCTGGACAGGGTCAGGGTTAAACATGCAATTAATGAAAGTGCTTGCATTCAAGTGGAAAAACATAATAAAACAGTCAATCAAAACAGGGCCTTCCTAAACCACCTTATTGATGTGATTTCCTTGCTTGGCTGGCAGGAGCTATCACTTAAGGGGCATGATTAGAGTAGTGAATCACCCAACAAGGGGAATTACTGGGAGTTCACAGAAACATTCTCTAAATATGACTCTGTCCTGGCCACACAATTCCAGTAATCACCTGTGTTTCCATGTCTCATTCTATCCAAAATGTCTTGATCTCTGCTCTTGCAGCCCCTGTTTCTGATGAAATCAGAGATGAAATTCAGGCTGAAATTCACCCTTTTTGGGTGGCAGGTGGATTAAAACAACTGATATTTCTTTCCATGCCCAACTTTCTGTCATTGTTTGATATGTTGATAGTGCAGATAAAATTCAGGAGTGCTTTACTGTTTTTTGATGTTTCAGAGGGGCAAGATGCAGTATGTCCATACAGTGCTACAATTTTAGGGATAAACTTGTGGCACAGACATACAATGGGGCTGCTGTCATGGCTTCAGCCCTCAATGGTCTGAGGCCAAAGTGAAGGCAATTGCCCCTCTGTGTTTTTCATATTTGGGAAGTTTGAGTTTCTTAGAACTAGTCAATCCAGGAAAGTTTGATGACCTGAGAGAAGTGTTTCCAGATGAGGCATTCCAGAGGATAGGATCACAGGCCATTTTCTTCAAAAGGAACAGAGGATAGAATTTATGTATAAATAAAGTGGCAAATTTTATGATGTAAGCCACCAATGAGCTTCCCTCTATGAAAGACCAGCAGCCGCCGCTGCATAAAGCTAATCTATACATGGAATATTAATTCTGGTTATGTTCACTTTGTAAGACAGTAAAAGTAATTTTAATTTTAAAGTCATAATCACTGTACAGCATAATCACAGCATGAATTATCATTTTGACTGAACCATGTGTTCAATTCTCACAACCACAAATCTTTTCAACAAAGAGGTCATCTGGTTATTGAAGATCTGAGGACTAAGCCCAGTGGCATCAGGTCTGACACCTAAGATTCACTTGCTCCAGCATAAGAATCATGTAAACTGGCTATGAGAGAGAATGCAAAGATAAATTACCATGTAAAAAGACCCAAAGCCCATTGGGATGATTAAATTTGCCTTTGGGAGCTCTAAAGACTAGTCAGTGAAGTCACGTGAGGCCTGAAATCCAATCCCTTTAGCATTGGCTTTTGGCATAGGGTTCATTGAAAGTGGACAGCCAGTTTAAAGGGAGTTTAAATGCCCAGACCCAGAGGCTCTTGTTTTGAGACCTGAGATCTAACTTATTCAGCATAGTGGTAATTAAATCTAGTCATAAGAACTTCTAAGCCCTGGTCAAGAGGCATTATGCTTTAGTGCCCAAACCAGCACAGCTGTCTAAGGGACACTGAAACAATCTTTTAGGCTTCTGATAACCCAGTCCATCTGCCAATCGGATAAGAATAGTGGTCCTTTAAAATTGCATTGAGGGGTTTGGGGCCATGATTAAAATTGATTTTGGAAGCTCATAGACATTCAGACCAAGTACTGAGACCCATGGGTATAGGAAAATGTATTAAGATCTCTGAGGCCCCAGCCCAGCTGGGCCTAGAGTGTTGCAACTATTTCAGCAAAGGTGTCACTGAAACTAGCATTGAGATCTAGGATAGTTTGCCTAGAGTCATCAGGCCTGAGACATTAGATCCAACACCTTCAGCATAGGTGTCACTGAAACTAGCATTGAGATCTAGGATAGTTTGCCTAGAGTCATCAGGCCTGAGACATTAGATCCAACACCTTCAGCATAGGTGTTATTGACAAAGGCTATGATGGCTGTGAAGCCTTCACCCAGAGGCATCTCTCCTGAGGCCAGAGACCTCTTTAGCATAAGGACTGTTTTAGGGCTGCAGCTATTGAGTGTTTTAGTAATCAAGTATTCTGTCGATTATTCCATTGATTAAGCGAATAAAAGATATTTTTGAAGAGCAATAGCAAATACAAGTAATTTTACATTTTATTGCTTTAATTGCAAATAGTAAGGTTTTAAGAAAACATCTTAATTACTTTTATTGAAATGTATTACTAGACCTATATATCATAGGTTCTTTACCCTCATTTACTATGCTGAAGCTTGTCCTACTGACCCACTTACTGCAAACAAACTAAACTGAATATGCATTTTCGGCTCCAAATTACTACAAACACCACCTGATATTTAGTGTGCTGTGTATTTTATGCATCACTGTAAGGGAGAATGATGTCAGGTATGTGTATATGTTCTTACGATCATAATCAGCTTTCTACAATTACAGTAATTGTACAATTACGGACATATCTTGTCATTGTGTGACCTGTGGTATTATAACAAAACCCGACTACGCCACCTGGGGAATTTCACCCCAGGATATATCCTATAAATCTAAGCAATCAAAGACACCTAGACACACAGGTAAGCCTGAATAATGTGTAGAAACGTGAGTTGAGGTAATGAGAAGGATTTATTCAACAAAAACGATCTTTAAAAATCACTCATCTATTAATATCATTTAATATCTACGATAAAGAAAATAAAATATCAAAAGAAAATACCGGAGCTCCAGAAAACTGGGATATCAGCTGTGGGCATTCACTTCGAGATGGCCTAGCCCTGTCATTCTAAAGTCTCCACTACACACAATCACACCATACACATACACACAGAAGTGCCGTGCACGTGAACTCACACCACTGCAAGTAAGGTGCCAAACCGCAAGTGAACGGACAGGAAAGGAGCATCCAAATGTCCTATAAGAAGAAGAGACAATTAGAACTTTACAATGGCTATGACCACTAAAACCAGCAAACACACCACAGCTAAAATAATTCCCAAAAAAACAGTAATAAAGATAATCAGTATTTCTTTAAAATATTATACACAATAAAACTAGAACTGCTGCAAAAGTAAAGTCAATGAAGCAGTAAATCAATTAAGTCACAATAAACATCAAATGTGACCAAATCATAAGAGAATAACAAACTAACCAAAATCAGTTCTAGTAGAACAAAGCCAGAAAATCGAAACAAAACATTCAACCAAAGCAAACAAAATCGAAACAAAACAATGCAACACAAGAAAACAGAAACAAAACAAAAGCAAAACAGAGTAACCCAGCAAAACAGCAGCGGCTCCAATGTCACTATGTAGATTTTAAAAGCAAGAGGTGACGAATAGCTGCTTCCAGGCCTGCATGTTCCAAGTCCGGCGCCACCTGGACTGGTCGATGGCGACGCTCACCTAGAGCCTTTTAGCTGTGCCATGCTCAAGCTCACACCCCGTCAGCGGCTGCGCAAATCCACACTGCACCCACAAAACAGACATTAGCCGCGTAAGCTACCAGAAAACACAAAACTACGCTTTATACGGCGTACCTACCTACTGCTAGACGCTGTCCCAGCACAACCTGTTTACAGGAGTAGTAAAACGCAGTAAAACCACAACAAACGGCTACAGTGTTTCAGCCGTTTCCAAGAGCTCTGTGCTAATGCACCACAGACACGGAAAAGGGGGGGGGTGTGTACACCTGCACAGGGAGATTACACCTTACTATTAAACCATAATTAGAAATAGCACCACTTATAGAAACAACCTACCGTCTGATGCCCGTCACCCAAGTCACAACAGACCACAGCAGAACGACACCATGCCTACACCCAATGCTACTACAGCTAAATATACTAAAGCTGATAACCCCGATTGTATTCACCTGGCGCCTCCGTAAGGGGAGGGGGGGAAACAACGCAGTGCTCCGACTACGGTGGCTGGTTGGGCCCATAAAACATATTTTACGCTTGAGCAAGAGGGAGGGGGGAGGAAACGGTGCATCACCTTGGCAACAGTAACAGACAGGGCTCAAAAGACGCTCATAGCCAGGCAAGGGCTTCACTGGTTACAATTGCACTGACTTGCTTTCTTAACTAGCAATTACATATAACCATAACACACACGCTTTACTAGCCTTCATCTTAACTGGCCATCACACTGATTTAAGCTAAATGTTATCGTTACTGTGTGTCGCTTCGCTCTGTGGACTGGACATGTAGACTGAATGTGTCTGCTCAGATGCTTAAACACTGATGTCGTGCTCAGTTAGGGGTTACCGTAAAACTCAAACTCTCTATCAGTTTGCTGGGAAAGCTCAGTTGCTTGCTTTCTGAAGCTTCTTATTTAAATTCCCCGCTCCACCTTAAATGGTGCAAAAGTTACATTCTGGGGCCTGCTGCATCCTTTAAGGTGGAAAGGCATAATTCACAGAAGAAGCTAACTTTAGCCACATCTTTCTTTGGGTTGAAACTCAGTAACTGGTCCCTCGGCTAGTTAGGTTTTACAGTAGTCTTTGGACACTGTGTATGGTTAACTTTGGCCTGTCTCTTCTGTTTGCCGCTGCTCATTTTCTCTCTCTTTCTCTAGTTTGTAATCCATGCCATAAAATCACAGCTTCTTTGTGTCACCTGGCAACACCATAACCGAATGCTGTTCAACCGCAAAAGCCGTCCATGCTCTGTATATGGTTGTATAGATTAAACAAATCTTCGATTCAAAGAATTTGCCTCAATATGATTTTTTGTATTTGAGTTACTTGAGTTTCTTGAGGAATCGTTTCAGCCATAGATTGTTTACACTATTTTGAGGAATCCAGTCAGAGGTCTAAGACCTGTGAGAAAGATGCCTAAAACCCAAGAACTTCAACATTGGTGTCTTTGACGCTGTCCCCAAACCATAAAGCCTTGGTCAGTCAATCCTTTTCCAATTAAACCCAAAGAAGATGTTATACATTTAAGTATTACCCATCATCCTCAATCAACATCACAGATTACTTCTCAGCAGCGTCGACTCCTCATGTAGTATCAATGGTGTGTCTTGACTCCAGGCATTTTAGCACCCTCGTTCAAAGTCCTTCAGTTCATTCTTTTTGTCCATGGTTAAATTGCCTTAGCAATTAAGCTTTAATCTTCAACTGATGTCCTAGAAGGAAAGAAAACCCCACACCAACTAGTATCTTTTGCAAAAACAACAGATGCACTTCAAATATCAATTTTAGATTATCACCTTATATGTAATGCGAAATTCACAGTATCATACTTTCACATTATCGTAATTTATAAATCACCTTATCCATGTCCTGCTTTAAATGCACTACAGGGGTTCAACAATAAAACTGAAACACCTGTCATTTTAAAGAGAAAGGCTTCATGGCTAAATTGGACCAGTCTGGTGGCCAATCTTCATTAATTGCACATTGCACCAGTAAGAGCAGAGTAGACAATTAGCAGGGTAAGGGCACAGATTTGCTTAAAATATTGCAATGCGCACAACATTATGGGTGACATACCAGAGTTCAAAAGAGGACAAATTGTTGGTGCATGTCTTGCTGGGCATCTGTGACCAAAACAGCAAGTCTTTGTGATGTATCAAGAGCCACGGTATCTAGTATAATGTCAACATACCACCAAGAAGGACGAACCACATCCAACAGGATTAACTGTGGAACCGAGGAAGCTGTCTGAAAGGGATGTTCGGGTGCTAACCCGGATTGTATCCAAAAAACATAAAACCTCGACTGCCCAAATCACGGCAGAATTAAATGTGCACCTCAACTCTCCTGTTTCCTCCAGAACTGTCCGTCAGGGTCAATATACACGGCCAGGCTGCTATAGCCAAACCTTTGGTCCCTCGTGCCAATGCCAAACATCGGTTTCAATGGTGCAAGGAGCACAAATCTTGGGCTGTGGACAATGTGAAACATGTATTCTCTGATGAGTCCACCTTTACTGTTTTCCCCACATCTGGGAGAGTTACGGTGTGGAGAAGCCCCAAAGAAGCGTACCACCCAGACTGTTGCATGCCCAGAGTGAAGCATGGGGGTGGATCAGTGATGGTTTGGGCTGCCATATCATGGCATCCCCTTGGCCCAAGGGAATACCGAACCATTCTGGAGGACCATGTGCATCCAATGGTTCAAACATTGTATCCTGAGGGCGGTGCCATGTATCAGGATGACAATGCACCAATACACACAGCAAGACTGGTGAAAGATTGGTTTGATGAACATGAAAGTGAAGTTGAACATCTCCCATGGCCTGCATAGTCACCAGATCTAAATATTATTGAGCCACTTTGGGGTGTTTTGGAGGAGCCATTCAGGAAACGTTTTCCTCCACCAGCATCATGTAGTGACCTGGCCACTATTCTGCAAGATCCCTCTTAAAATCCCTCTGACCACTGTGCATGACTTGTATATGTCATTCCCAAGACGAATTGACGCTGTATTGGCTGCAAAAGGACACCATACTAATAAATTGTGGTCTAAAACCAGGTGTTTCAGTTTCATTGTCCAACCACTGTATGTCATAATAAGAGACAACTAAATAACCAAATATTAACCAAAATAAATGCTGAGTATAGTAATAAAAGATATTCAAAATGGATATTTCTCCACCAATTTACCCTCTATCATCACTTCCTCATCATCGTCAATGTCAGTCGAGTAATGGTTCTGGTTCCGTCTCTAAAACTCACGGCTATGTGCTTGGTGTTGAAACTTTCACCACACATGGACAATTCAATTTCCTAACTGAAAGAGTCATCTGCTGATACCAAAGGTTCTCACCTGCCCTTAGATTTGTAACACCCAGGGATCAAATTTAAATGCCCTTCATTTAGTTTCTCTCTTCTGTAATACTGAAAAATAGTCAGTCATGTCCTCTAATGTCCTATCAGAGTCATAATTAAAGTAGTAACCTAAATTGCTTTATTAACACTCTTGTTTCTGAAGCTAAGGTAGTCTTCAACTGTGTAATGTTCACCCTTGGAGTAGTTGCTGTGGTAACTCTTTCCTGAACCCTTGGGTTACTACAATAACTCTTCCACATTGACAAGGGAGGCTGACCGCTCTTCCTAACGGACCAATTTAATTCCAAAGTTTTACAAAATCATTTCACCATTTTATCCACAAACTTTTGCCCATTATCTGAGGATATCCAATCTAGAAGTTCCCACCTGCTTGTAACGTCTCTACACAAAACTTAGCAACAGATTAAGCATCCTTATGCCTAGTTACCCTGGCCTCATCAACCTGTTCAAGCAAGCATGGTGCCCAAAAACCATACTCCTTATAATCTTCCTCTTAACTTCCCTCCTTACAACATAAGCTGTGTCTCCTGAATCATCAGACCTAACAAGACTAGGTGCTGCAATTGTGCTAATGGTCAATTCAGCAGAAACTGACTCTGTGTGACCAAAGCCTGCTTCTTAGTGTTGTCCATCTAGTTATTTAATATTTGGTGTATTCTGTTCAGTGTTCTGAGTGTCTTTTGGTCCTGTTCCTTCTGATCATATTCCTTCCTATATAGCTCCACTTGATGGGCTATATGATCCACTCTTTGCCATGCTTCCAGAACCAACCACCTCTGCCAGTTTACTCCTCACTGGTAGCGGCAGCCCCTTCTGTATTTTAGCTCACAAAATTGACTGCTCCATTTGATTTAAATCTGGATCATTTCCTGTAACATTTCGCTACACTTGATGAGCTCTCAACACAAGCTCTTGGATTTTCTTCCTGTCCCAGTGGTTCAATCAGAATATTATCAGGATGTACATTTGTTGGAAATGTTCTCTCCACACTCAACCTCTATTTGCAGAAAACAGCTCTGGATCATTCACAGCTGTCCCCATATATCGATTAATCTGTAAAATCTCCTCCATGGCTGGAACTCCAAGCATATTAGCCGAAGGTCTTTTGATGTCTCCCATGGCAGGCTGTGATCTTGTCCAACCATAATCTCGTCTAACTTCAAACTCCATCCTTAAGAGCAGATCACTTCTCAAGTATGTCTGACATGTCTGTATTCTGTCAATGCTTGTACTCCAAGCTCTATCCTCGAATGACAACTGGACACATCTTCTTGTGTGTCCTCCCCTTTTCTGGAATGTAGTGCATATTCCATACCTGATTTTTGGGAAACTTCTTTCTGCAGCTCGTTCTTCTATATTTGCAACTCCCTTAATTGGCTCTCCAATACTTTTCAGCTTTCTGAGCTGATGGATCTATCCAGGTATGAAAAGCATCCATCCTCTTTCAACCTCTCTCAAACCTTCTTTTTGTCTTCTTTAATTCTGGTACTGGATGTAACTGTCCCAGAGACATATTTTTGTTTAAATTGTTCATTTTTGAATTTCATGATGATTTCAGTTCACAATCTGCTGAAAAATGTTTGGAATGTATAATTTTGGTTCTAAAAAAAAAAGAATTTCTGTTTGTGAAACGATTTATTTAATGGCAAAGGATGTGTCACGTGACTGGAATCTAGTGTGAAGAACCGTTGGATTGTGGGTCAGATCCAGCGTGTTTGCAGAGAGAGACATGCGGTACCAAACCAATTCAGTTCTACACATGGTCTAAATGGCGCACACGGTAAATGTGTATATTTGTTTATAATGTTGTTTAATATGTCTCTACATTGATTATGTGAAGCAGACTGTGTTGATTTGTGAAAGATTTGCTATTTTTATTGTGCTAATGTGTTTTGAAACTGTTTAACTTCGGGCAGACTGAGAAATGCACATCCTGAAGCAGGTTCTTTATTTTTTTTGTAGTTTTCACGGTGTCAAAAGACAGAGACAGCGAGAGAGAGAGAAAAGAAATAAAACAACTTCGTAAGACATCTGTATGATTCGCGTGGCCGTTATTTCGCTAGACCAGTGTAGCTACACTGGATACTGTCAATAAAAACCTTCTTGACGACAAAACATTTCTACTTTCCAAATCTCCATTACTGTCTCCATATTCACTTCCATCAAAACCATCATCTCTCTTCGAGATCACCTTGACCTTCAGATTCCATCTTCCTCATTCTGTTCACCCTTCCCTTCCACCCTAATATCTTCCTTATATTCCCTCATTGTAAATTAAAACCAATTACCATAACTAAAACTACTTTAAAAATATCTAGATTACTTTTCCCTATTTTATTTCTTGTTTTGAACCACTATTTACCACAATTAGTAAACAATGAAATAAACTTACCAACTCCAAAGGAATCAAACCGCATTATTGTAATAACAATTCACAACACTAAGTCCACCTAGAATTCTAACCAAACACCCAAATGATCTTATCAAACTATCCAATTAAGAAAAAACTTAAAATTAAAAAATCACGGCATTCCACAAAAGATAAATTATCGCCAAATAACCTCAATATCAAATGCCCAACATAACCCAAATTAGAATAAACCATACACAGACAATAAATCTTTTGTGACATTTTTGACGTTTGTAAATTCTGACAAATTTAAACCCATATGTATGTTCCCTTAAATAATTAAATGCATTCCCTGATCAATCTGTTGCCATGTTTCTTCTCTGTATACAACTACACACAATTGAAATTATTTTTACAATAGCACAATTAAAGTACAAGCACAAGTAAAAACAAATCCATGGACTGGGTTCTGGGTTTTGTAAAACAACAAAAATCAGGCTGGAGTTTAATGTTTAGACCTAGCACATTCAGTGCAGCTGTCAATTCATAAAAAACAATAAATAAATATTTAATGAGCGTACCAGTGGTTATTGTAAAACCAGAAAAAGGCCAGAGACCCAACACTTCCAGCATAGGGATCATAATCAATGAGGATTCCTATTGTGGGCCAGTAACAGTAACTGGGCTAGAAACTTAACAACTTTAGCCTTATGGCTAAATTCAGTAAGAATAGGTGTTGGAGCTCTGGGACAGTCAGAGTTAAGACATTAAATCTGACTGTTCACATGAAAGTATGATACAAATCTCAAAATCTCACATTTAACATGAATTTAATGTGGAAAACACAGTTTTCAGTCCAAGGGATGTTTTTACGAAGAGATAATGCTGTATAGCGTGTTTGTAAGTTATAAAGCCCATGAGCGCCTCTTGCAGCACAATTATCATGGTGGAACACCCACAGTTCATGTATGATGTTTTCACATTACAAAAATGCTGCATATCGATTCTGCCGATTCTAAAGTCATTAAGCGCTTATTACATAGGTCTGAACAACCAAAGATGTGCTGTGTGAAGAGGCGGGGAACCAACGCTGGAAGTATCAAGAGAAGAGATGGAGGACACGGACGGCGTTTGAGAGTGTGGTGGTGATGGTGTTTATTCATTATTCCAAACAATGTGCAAAACAGCCCTTTCTGCAGGCAACTCTGCAATGTTCATTAAGTTAGAAAAGGGCTTCACCAAAATCTGGGTCTACAGAGAATTCAACCTCCAGTGCAAGTCTTTCTAGTAATTCATTCTGCAGTTGCTCCACAGATTCCGGAGTCTTGGTCAACTTGATTTTCCGGATAAGTTTTGGGTTTATGTGAACTTGCAATAACAAAGCCTGTAAAAAAAAAAACATAAAAAAGCAGAATTTAGCAGGACAGAATTGTGCAGGAGTTAAGTGATTGTGGGCAAACAGAGATAATATACAACATGATCAAGTTCAGTCAAACAAAAAAAATAGGCCAAAAGGTATCAAATAAAATCCACATATGCTTAAATATTACCAGGATCACAAAATGTGTGTTTTAAAAACACTACTGTGCCTGAACCCCTTATACTAGTGCAACACATACTTACACACCACCACCACGCCAGTGTCACTGCAGTGCTGAGAATGAACATAATACCTGCTCTGTGGTGGTCCAGAGGGGCCCTGAACATTGTTGAACAGGGTAAAAGGAGGAGTAATATATATCAGTTGTTTTGAACTGATTTTTTTAGAAGATAGCATTAAAAGCACCTTTTTGAAGTTGAGAGCATTATGCACCACTTGTTTGAAGAAGTTATGCTTTGATTTAAACTGAATGGTCCACAAGTCCACTAGAGGTCCATAGCAGCGTACAAGATGTACATAATGTTCAATATAGTGATGTTTTGGACGCAATGTAAAGTCAGGAAAAGCATCAAGAGGCAACTTTCAGATATTTTCAGATATTTTACTCTCCAAGTAACACAGTATTTCCTCTGATAGTGTAGTAGAGACAGCAATCTCAACAATCTCTTTAAGGTCCATCAATATTTCCCATGAAGGCTCCTGTTCTGGAATAGTGCTCCCAATCATAAGAGGTAGTAAACGCAAGAGTGTTCAATTTTTATGTCCATTGCCAATGATTCTTCCCACTACAAAGCTGGCTTTTGTAATTTGTTGTGGCTTGCCAGCCTTATCAGAAAATTTGTAAGGGAATGATTTTATGCGGCTGTTAAGTCCATCAAATGTAATGAATCCTTTCCGAATCAGTTCCTTCAGGCACAAACATAATTCAACTGGAATTACACTTTCAAACAAGTAGTGTAAAATATCTGGAGGAAACCCAGTCACTGGATGGAAGTATGCCAAATGCTTACTGAGGACACAAGCCCTTTTTAAACCACTCACAATATGCTTGTCAGTAGACTCAAGTTCCTCCACAAAGGTGGTGTGCTGATCTACAGTTCTTAATTGAAAATCCCTTGGCTCAACAGTGGCAATTTGGTCTCAATTAAGACTACAAAATCTGCATAATTTTTCAATATTAAACGATTTGTGAAAGCCTGCAAGGCTGTGGGCCCCAAGATTATCTGCGCAGACACAAAATATCTTACTTTTTACTTAATTAAAGGCAAAGTAGAGCAAAGCTTGGCTGGTAGGTTAAGCACAACCCAACAGACTGCAGTAATCTTATGATTTTTTCTAGCTGTCCCCAAAGGATTACACACTTTAAACTGATCAATGTACAATTCTATAGAAATACTTGTCTCTTGTTCCCCGAAAAGTTTCTGGGTTAGGGTTAGGGTTAACAAAAATCTGAATACCTCAGTAAAGTCTCTAAAACGTGAATGGCTGAAACATACGCAAATGATTTTTTATCGATGCTTCAATATGTATTATCAGTTGGCTCAATTACAGGGAAGTGCTCCTTAAAATAGAAATTTCTCCTGTGATTAGTTGACAATGCACCTTTGGCTTCAGTAGCTAAAATTAACGGATTTGTTTTGAATGTTTTAATTTCTTGAATAACCCAATCATCTACTTCTATACTATTTTCACTTAGCACCTCTTTGATTCTCTCAAAGGAATGAAACACTGAAAAGTGCAGAATATCATTCAATTTTTCAACAGCAGAGATTTCATTTTCAGTAGGCTCTCTTAAACATGTTCTACTTTCCTTTGAATTTTTGTGCTTTTTACTTCTGTGTGAAGTTTTAATATTGTTAGTTTCAAACTCACACCACGGAAGGGGCAACTTAATTTTTTAAATGATGTCCAAGATGTGTGAAAAAGGTACATTGAGTGCAAATTCCTCTAAATTCACACAAATAAAAAAAGGTCAAAGTCTTCTGCCTTTTTAAAGTCCTGCAATGTGACCTACTTTCTGGCACCAGAAGATTGGACGTCGGATGTCAGATAAGATGCTATACTTTTTTGTATAATAAATTAATTTACAATTAAGTTTTTCTTTAAGCTATCAACAGCGCATCTTCACAGAAGAAAAATAAACATAATTTTTTGGTGTCATGATAGTGAGGCGTGTTGTGACGGAAGGCGGAAGGAAAAAAGCGTACCGGAGTGTTGAAAAGGAGGGGCTGCAGTTCTGTGCTCGGAAAGAAGCTGAAACAGATGCCACTATCCACAGACTCTTTCAGTAAACATCTTTTATTATACATATATGTATATGTATACTTATTTTTAGTTTGTATTAGTGATACACATGTAATCTGTTTTTACCTATTGGGCTATTATGAGAATATTTTAATCAGCATACTAGAGTACATTAATTTGTTTATGTGTAGTTACATACAGAAGAAGCTTAGCAACGGATTGATCAGTCAATGCATTTAATTGATTTAAACCATATGTATTGGTTTAAATTTTGTTAGAATTTACAAATGTGAGTTTCATTGTTGTGCATGGTTTATTCTAATTTGAGTTATGTTGGGCTTTTGATATTGAGGCTATTTGGTGATGATTGATTTTTGTGGGAGTTTGTGATTTTTAAGATTTATTCAGGATTGGGTTTTCCTCAATTAAGCAAGTCACTACAATGTTGAAAAAGGACATTAAGTCTTCAAAAGTAATTACTCCAGTTGATGTGGTACAGAAGCATAATCCCTTAGTTAAAGGTATCAAATCAAAGATATCACAAAAGTGGCATAAGCGATGGTCAGATGGTCATTGACCAACCATGGCCAGTGGAGGGAACACTTAATCCAGATGTGATTAAGACAATGCAGGTGCTTGTGTCCACATATAAAGCAGATCCGAAAAGGGGGAAAAGAGGAGTGAAAAGGAAAGAGAAGAGACAGATGGAACTTGGCATTCTTGAGTTATTCAAAAAGGAGGGACACAAATTGATTAACGACACGAAAAGTAAGAGAGACAGAGCTGTAGTAGAAATAGGAAAAAATGCAAGAGAAACAGAAAAGGTAATGGCAGACATTAATGCACCATACTCACACATGGATGGAGTGAAGAAACCCCCACCTTATGAGAGGGAGGTGAAGTTTGAGGATGATTGAGATGATTATCAAATCAGAGATGAACACTTGGAAACTAAGGGCGAATGGAGAATGAGGAAGATGGAATCTGCTGATCGAAGTGATTTGGTAGAGATCATGGGAAGATATGATCCTGAAGACTAACCCTAACCCTAACCCTAGAGACAGTGATGAAGATCTGGAAAGAGATTTTTTGTCTTCAAGAGGGTTTTTTCCAACGACATCTAGTACTAAGATAAAAGACGATAAAAGGAGGGCCTTAGAAGAGGTTGAAAGAAGTATAGATCAAAGCCTTTCGTACTTGGATAAATCCTCCAATTCAGAAAGCCAAAAAGCTATTAAGGGAGTTGCAGTTACGGAAGAAAGAACTTCAGAAAGATTCCCAAAAATCAGGTATGAAATATCTACTATGTTCCAGAAAAAGGAAGTCACATAAGAAGATGTGTCCAGTTGTCGTCCAAGGACAGAGCTTGGAGTACAAACATGTCAGACATGTCAGACATACTTGAGAAGTTACCTACTTTTTAGGACGGAGCACATCCTTGGATTTCGAAGTTGGACGAGATTATGGTTGGAACACAGCCTGCCATCGGAGAGATCAAAAGACTTCTGGACTTCTCCTTGGAGTCCCAGCCATGGAGGAGATTCTACAGAAATCGGGACTTAATCCATATGTGGGGACAGCTGTGAATAATCCAGAGCTGTTTTCTGCAAATAGAGGTCGAGTGTGGAGAGCATTCAGAGATACATTTCCAACAAATGTACATCCTGATAACATTCTGATTGAACCACTGGGACAGGACGAAAATCCAAGAGCCTATGTGTGGAGAGCCCATCAGGTGTGGAGAAATGTTACAGGAAATGTTCCAGATTTGAATCAAATGGAGCAGTCAATCTTGTAAGCTAAAATACAGAGGGGGCTGCCTCTTCCAGTGAGGAGTAAACTGGCAGAAGTGGTTGGTCTTGGAAGCATGGCCATCACATGGAGCTATATAGGAAGAAGGAACATGAAAAGAAGGACCCGGATGGCGGATAGCGGAGCTGCTTTTACCTGTATTCGGCCTAAAGATGCTATACATCTCCCAATGTCATGGTCAATGGATTTGGACAATCGGGTTTGAGGGAATGAAATAGCTGATTCCTCTCACAGAACCAATTGAGCTCTGCTATAAAAATCAGAAGACTACAATACCCATACTGGTACCAGAACATACGCCAATTGCACTCTTGGGAAGAGATGCTTTGTGTAGATGGAACTGCACAATAAAGTGTACACCGGACGGCTGTCTGATGGAAGTGCCAAATGCAGGTTCAGCTTTGGTCATGTTGTATAATTTTGGGACCGCAAGAAGCAGCTATGAAGATAGACAAAGATGAGTATTTGTGCAGAGAATTTGATATTGAGAAGAGTGTTCCACATGTGACTTTGTCGACTTTGTCTGAGGAATATGAGCAGAAGCATATAGGAGAAATGATGACTGAAGCAGAGGAAGCTGTTTTTGTACCAATGAAGGAGAATCTTGCCATTTGGAGAAGTGAGGATCAGCGATTTATTACTATTATGATTACGGCTCAAGGACATTGACAGCCACAAACTGTGCGGATGACACGAGTCAATTTGCAGTGCTAAAGTGGACTCAGACTCTAAGAAAGAAGAAATGCTGCGAAAAGTTCCAGAGTGTTTGTGGTCTCAACATAGTACTGATATTGAACTTGTGAAATCAGCCCAACCAGTTAAAGTAGCTCTTCGACCAGGAGTCAGACCTCCTTGGAGGAATCAATATCCATTGAAAGAAGAGGCGATTTGAGGAATTGAGCCACAAATTGAAGGACTTTTGAAAGCAGATGTTTTGAAGTTAACTCAGAATCCACAGAGTAATACACTTTTGTTGCCTGTGAAGAAGCCAGATGGTTCATATCGTCTGATACATTATTTGAGAGCAGTAAATGAAGTAGTAGCTTATTTTCCTGCAGAAGTGCTGGATCCGCATACTTTAACACATTTCACAGTGTTAGACTTATGTGGTGCATTTTTTAGTGTCCCTCTTAGTATAAAAAGTCAAGGCTTATTTGGGTTTACATACAACAAACAGTTCTATGAGTATAAAAGATTGCCACAAGGGTTTAAGCATAGTCTTCACATTTTCAATAAAGTATTGAAGGATGATTTGGCAGGGATAGATCAGGTATTAAAGAGTACTGTTGTCCAGTATGTTGATGATATTATTGTTTGTTCACCAGATGAAGACACATGTCATCAGGACTCAATTAAGTTACTACAGATATTGGCAGAAAGGGGATACAAGGCTTCTCAGAAGAAGTTGCAGTATTGTCAGGAGAAGGTAGTTTATCTGGGTCAGACAATAATGCAGGGACATAGAAGTGTTTCTGATAGTTAGTTGGAAGCTATTCGCAAGGCTCCCAAGCCCAGAACAGTTAGAGAAATGATGAAATTTTTTGGTATTGCTGGTTATTCATCAGCATGGGTAGAAGATTATGCTAGTTTGCCTCTGAGAGCTATGATTAAAGATACTGGGAATGCTCAACTTTACTGTAATCTTTCTTGGACATAGGATGGCCTGAGGCCTGTGCAACTAAGCGTAAGGATGCTCAATCAGTTGCCAAGTTTTTGTGTAGAGAGGTTATAAACAGGTGGGGACTCGGATATCCTCAGATAATGGGAAAGAGTTTGTGGATAAGATGGTGAAATTGATCTTGCAAAAATTGGGAATTAAACAGCGGCAAGGTGCAGTTTATCATCCACAGAGTCAGGGAATCTGTGAAAAAATTAATGGTGTCTTGAAAAATCGCATTCTTAAGATCTGTCAGCACACGGGTTTAAATTGGATAGCAGCGCTTTCACTGGCATTAATGGTGTGTCGCTGAATTGCGCTGCGTGATTTACATATAATGCCGCATGAGTTGATTACGGAAAGGCGAACGCCAACACCTTGTTTGCATGCAGTGTTAATTTTGACAGCAAATTTTTATTTAGTCTTAGTCTTAGTCTTTTGACTAAAATGTCACTTAGTTTTAGTCATAATTTAGTCATCTGAATAGTTTTTAGTTTTAGTCTAGTTTTAGTCGACTAATTATCATAAGAATATAGTCGACTAAAACTACAGTCGATTCAGTCGACTAAAATATAAAGGGTGTAAAATGTAATGCTTTTTTTCAGTTCCCTTCAATTATTTAAATCATTATATAAACTTACATGAAATTAAACATTTATTAGCCAGTTATGGAATATTATGCATGTTTGAAAGACACACACAAACAGATTTAACAAACAACATCTGAGGTCTTCCATAACTGCAGAGTGAATAATAGACAACTGTTATTGTATACTTTTATCACCTTTTTATTTATCTCTTATTTATTTAATAATTGTTACTAGTTCTGTCGATCTAATTAAATTACATGCTCTGTGATTAACTAATCTACATTAATTGCAATTATCATTTTTTACTATGAAAATATTTTTAATTGTGCAATTTAAATAAATTTTAGCATAACAATAAATCAATGAATGAAAAACTGCCACATCTCCAGATCACAGTGTTCACTAGAGACACACACTGCATATCACGTGCACTGATATATTGTAAATAAAACTAGCTAATCTGTTTCGTGCACTTTCTAGTGTTACTGAGAAATACAATGTTTACAGCAGGACACGCTCTAAACTGTACAGGACTAGAATTAGGAAAGGCTAAGCTAGCGTTAGCAGCGGTAAAGCTAGCTGACGGTGGGGCTGAAGGGCTGATGTCCAGCGCGGTGTGGTGATTTTCTCTAAACACAAATGCTAAAGTCTCTTTCTCTCTGCTGAGACTGTCTAGATAACTTAGTTCCATCATGAGTAGCAACAGGTCACAGGCTCGTACAGTCTGGAAGTACTGGAACTGCGGATCAGGATAAAGGTTCTCCAACGTGGTATCATTTTTCGCATTGTGTTAAAGCGCCAAACGGAGAGGTGCCTTTGCTCACAGAGCCAATATGTTAAAGGCTCAAGTGAGCCAGGAGAGCAGGCAGGAGGAGAAGAAGAGATGCATGATGATATTCCAGTGGGCTGCGAAGCATCAAAGGTTTCAAGGGGGGGTGATCCCACTGCAGGAGAATTTAGAGAGCCAGTTAGTCAAGGAGTCCAAGGCCAGTTAGGAAAAGGGTTAGACCAAAACGTTACGAAAACTAGAATTGAATGTGTCACATTTAACTACGTTAGCGCTAATGACGACGCCAAATTCTTTGAAGACAGTTGTCAGAGTTAAGTTAGGAAGAATGGGCTATTTCAGGAGTGGAAGAGGAGTTTTTTGACTTTGATAGGATACCAGAAGACATGACTGACCGTTATAGAGCATTAAGAGAGAGACTAAGAGGAAGGCATATGGATTTGATTCCTCAGTGTTACAAATTGTAGATCCATGGAGGTAGGAACCTGTGGTATCAGCAGTTGACTCATTCTGTAAGATCAGTTGGGAAATTGAAATGTCCATGCGTGGTGAAGTTCCAACGCCAAGCACATGGCCTTCGGTTTTAGAGACGGTACCAGAGCCGTTACTTGCTAATGTCAGTCTTAGGTATTGTCGTGGTTGTTATATCAGCCAAAGTCAGCAGAAGATGCGTGGATGGCTTTGTCATCTGTTCAGGCCTAAGCATATCTGTTCTTGGTTAAGAGAGTTACCGTATGTGAATCTACTTGACCAGCATAAAAAAAATGATAAAAGCGATCCCTGATGCGTTGGAAGTGAAATCCGTGGCAGCCGAAGATTGTTCTTGTTCAAAGGATGGTCATGAGGGGCCTGGAGTGTTTATGTGAATATCAGATTGTGACAACTATATGATGAGTTTGGTCTAAATCTAAGACTATGGATCAATTGCAGAGAGCGTCTTTTCAGAGTAGAGTGAGTAAAGTGTTGATAGTGCGGCATCAAAATATACCTGGAAATGTAACTATAGGCAATTTTTAGGACATTTGGTGGGTTTGTGGTGATAAGGCATATATATTTCTACTGTATGGATGGACAGGATGCTGTTACATGGCAACTTTGAAGCTTCCATATGAGGTTTTTATTATTCAGAAAGGAGAAGTTCCCGATGAGGTTCAGCCTAATGTTGTTTCTGGTAGTAGGAGGAAAAGGGAAATGGCACAATTCCATAAATTGGAGTCTTATCATTGGAGGATAAGTTTAGGAAAGAAATGGAATATAGGATTATTTCCATGGTATGGTGTGACATTTTTGACAGATCACATTGATAATATTACCTATACCCTACAAGGTTTTGCTAATGAGACTATAAGGGGGTTTGAGTATTTGACAAATACTCAGAAGAGTCACAGACTGACATTGTTGAACCATGACATGGCTCTTGATTATCTTTCGGCTAAGCTAGGTGGTTTGTGTATGGCTTTGAATTTGACAGGAGATGCCTGTTATACTTTGGTTCCTGATAGTACTGACAATATGACGAGTGTTATAGATCCATTGAAGCATATAAGGGATGCGTTTGGCCCTTTGGAAGGAGCCGGATGGTCTGCGAATACTTGGTTACAGGAGAAATTTGGACCGTTGGGAGCAATGTTGGCTCAGGTTATGATAGCGGCTCTTATCTTTGTGTTTGATGTTCTGTTTTTGTACGTTGTTGCTGACTTGTGCGAAAGCTATGTTGCTGAGATGGATTGGAGTTGTGATGTCTGGTAATCAAGTTCAGATGCCGTTACTACGAAGGACTGACAGTGACGATGATGAGGAAGTGACGTTAGAGGGTGAATTGGTGGAGAAATATCCATTTTAAATATCTTGTATTATTATACTCTTAGCATTTGCTTTGGTTATTATTTGATTATTGGATTATGTTGTAGTGCATTTAAAGGGGGAAATGGAACAGGTGATTTATAACTTAGGATAACGGGAAAGTATGATACTGTTAGTTTCACAGTTAACTATGGTGATAATCTATAACAGATCTCTTAACTTGCATTTGTTGTTTTTGCAAAAGATACTGGTTGGCAGTGTTTTTCTTTCCTTTTTCACTAGAAGATCATTCAAAAGGTGGTTGGATCTTCAGATAATTTAACCATGGAAAATAAGAATGGACTGGAGAATGGAATGAGGGTGCTAACAAGCCCGGAGTCAACACATCATTGATACTAGATGAGGAGTCGACGCTGCTGAGGAGCTGCAGAGTGTTAAATTTTTGAAAGTTATATTGTGTAGTATTGGGTTTTGTTTAACATTTTGTACTCTTTATTATTGATAGATGATAATCTTAGTGAGACATAATAGTTTGAATTAGTGTTTGAGTCTTACTGCATGTGTTTTGTCTAAACATAGTATTTTGTCTAAACATAGTAAACATCTTTGGTTTTAATTAATTGGAACATGAAGGGTTTGTTATTGGGACAAGTGCATTGGAGCCTCAGATGTTTTTTTTCTTTTTCGATGTTGAGGGATATAGGTGTTAGGCAGGGACAGGTCCATTGGAGGGTCCGATGGGTCGACCAGACTGAATTTGGACATTGTTTTGATTTTATTTTCTGAGGTTTCCATATGTATTTGCTTAATTCATAATCTCATATGAATTGTTATAATTCCTCTTTTTAGAATTGGATTTGGAGTACTTTATGTGGTCGCCTAGGGCAGAGGGACCGTGAGAGACTTTTTCCTGTCTTGTTTGATTGAGGGATATTTCAGGACAGATAGCTGCCTGACAGGTTTTCGCTCTCACACTCCATTAAATTATGTGATAAGAGGAATGTTCTTATGTTATGTTGTGAACGTGTGTCAAGGCTTTTTCAAAGCCTTGAAGGAGGGAATGAAGTGAATTTTCCATATACATTTTTATATTCATACATACATTTTATATATACATATTAAGCTGCATAGTATGTATAAAGTGCAAAGTTCATCTTTGGCTTTGTGTGCAAAGAGAATGTTTTTTAGAGAGTTAGGTGTCAGAGGTTAATGTATGGTAGGTCTGGGAAACATCTAGCTTGTATTAACAAAGCCTATAGCATAGTCACTTCTACACCAAATATAGGAAGGGACCATATGTCTGGGGGTCCCGAATAATGTATTTAAGCACAACACTCAACACACACACTTCAGAGCGTCTTCAGATTCAGCTGGAAGGCCTCTCTTTGGCACCAGAAGATTGGACGTCGGATGTCACATAAGATGCTTTACTTTTTTGTATAATAAATTAATTTACAATTAAGTTGGTATCTACAGAGTTTTTCTTTAAACTATCAACAGTGCATCGTCACAGATGAAGAATAAACATCACTAACAAAACTGAAACACTTGCACTTCATACAATAACTGCAACGAGAATGAGAAATAAGGTTTAAAAAATGCATACATGCTGTAAAGTAAATTTTTCATATCCACTCCTTTTTGGGCTCCTATTTTCTTGTAGCTAACGTAGCTACGCATTGCCGCTAGCTAGCCCACTCACGAGGGGTTTATCTACAACCGTTAGCAAGCTACTTAGCGACAGCTAGCTACATTAGCTACGAAAGAAGAACTTTGAATGCGGCCGTTGGAATGATATATCATCGGTATAACGGCTTACCGGTGTAAATTAAATAAACTTTAGCAATGTGCTAAACTTTACTGCTTAAGTACGAAGTTTTTGCATTACAATAATGCTGCATATCTATTCTGATGATTCTAAAGTCATTGTGCACTGCTAAAGACCATTATAAGTACTTTCACTGTGTTAGGGGATCCTCAATGCCTATTTCAGCCAAATGTCTTTTACTTTACCCAATAAATGTTTTAGATATGTTTCACATGAAGGCACAACACAAATCTCAAAATCTTACGTTTACCATAAACTTATGGTGGAAAAGATAGTTTTCAGTCCAAGGGATGTTTTTACGAAGAAATAATGCTGCACAACTTTTTCGTGAGTTCTAAAGCTATAAGCGCCTCTGCAGCACAATTATCGTGGTGGAACACCCAGTGTTTAAGTACGAAGTTTCCACTTTACAATAATGCTGCATTTCAATTCTGATGATTCTAAAGTCGTTGTGCGGTTCTAAAGGCCAATATAAGAACTTGCACTGTGTTAGGGGATTCTCAACGCCTATTCCAGCCAAATGCACTTTACTTCACCCAAATAAATGTTTTAGATATGTTTCACATGTAAGCACAGTACAAATCTTGAAATCTCACGTTTACCATGAACTTATAGTGGAAAACACAGGTTTCAATCCTCAGGACGTTTTTCACATGAGATAATGTTGTACAACGTTTCTGTGAGTTCCAAAGCCCATGAGCGCATCTGCATCACAATGTTCTTGGTTGAAACACTTAGAGATCAGATATGATGTTTTTTATGTTAGTGTTACATAGTGTTACATAGCGATTCTAATGATTCTAAAGTCGTTAAGCTATTACAGAATGCATTATACGCATTTGCATTGTGTTAGATGATCCTCAACGCCTTTTCCAGCCAAATGCACCTTACTTCACCCAAATAAATGTTTTACATGTGTTTCACATGAAAGCACAATACAAATCTCAAAATCTTATGTTTACCATGAACTGTGGTAAACACAGTTTACAGTTTGTTTTTAGAGGAGATAATCCTGAACAGCATTTTCGTGAGTTCTAAAACCCATGAGCGCCTCTGCAGCACGATTATCGTGGTGGAACACCCAGTGTTTACGTATGATGTTCTCCCAATACAATGTTAATGCTGCATATCGATTCTGAGAGTGCATTACATGCATTTTTATTGAGTTAGGGGATCCTTAATTCCTTTTCCAGACAAATAAAGTGTACTTCACCCAAATAAATGTTTTAGATATGTTTCACATGAAAGCATGTTATAAATCACAAAACTCACGTTTAACATGAATTTATGTTGGAAAACACAGATTTCAGTCCAAGGGATGTTTTTAAGATAAGGTAATGCTGTACAGCTTTTCT